>CM076570.1:570065079-570596653 GCA_034641835.2 Pinus albicaulis | reverse complement strand
CCTTTCCAACAGAGAGCACCCCCTTATACTTTTAGTACTATAACACCCCTCTATATACCAGAAGGTATGTAGACGAGCTCTGATATAATTACGTACATGGAGTGGGGTTTCATACTTAGAATGTATCACATAGAAGTTAGTGATAGTTGCTATGCTAAACGACGATAGAACATGTCTCTAGCCTAGACCTTCTAAGTGTTATCATTAATGTTACAATGCTTTCTTAAGTTGATTGAGTTAAATTTTATTTTGATCTTGTTTAAAAGTTTATCTTTCAGGTTCACCATGAGATTTAATGGGAAATTCCTAAAATGAAAACTAAATGAGAAGAAATCTTTTCAATTCAGTTGAATAATGAAATCTTTAGCTACTAAAGGGATAGAGCAATAAAATTTTTGAGCATAGATCAAAGAGCAAAAACTAAATGCAGATTTTCCTAATATGTTCCTATGCAACATTCACAATATCTAAATGCATATGCATATTTTTCTTTTCAATTTCCTTTAATGTGAATTATAAAGAAGAAACTAAATGCATAAATAAATCAAACAAAGTTTTCTTTTTGAGAAATTAGGAATGAAGCAATAATTTTCTCTTAGGAAAATGGAGACTGAAATGACAATTTTATTTTAGGAAATGAAGACTGAAACGACAATTTCCTTTTTAAAAATAGATAATTGATCTAATGAAAAATTTACAACTTTGGATTTAATTTGAAAATGATAAAAAAAATAGCTAATGAAACATTTAACAAACAACTATCCAAAGGAGGAAGAACAACTAATGTTTACTAGTCTCTAAGAGCAATCAGAAATCTAAGAATACACCAATCAACTGGCTGAAACTAAATGAAAAGAAAAATTATGATGGAATATGGTTGGCTAAGGGGGCAACACACCCCTAAAGGGCAGACATTGCATTCTAGAGCACCTTTGAATGGAAGACAATGCTTTGCAGAGCACTGTACCCTGACCAACAATGAGTTGGGCACAACTAGGATTGAAATAAAAGCAACTAAACACACTTTCTTTTGCAAAAAATCATTCAAATGGCTGAGTAGGTGAAGCAAACTCTACTGAATATGGTAAACAAAGACAAAAACAATAGGAATGATGGATTTATCCCCAGTATGGTCGTCAATGTGTTATGTGGAATTATAATCTACGGATAAATTATTTTTCCCCGAGTGTGGTGTTCCTTCACTCAGAACAACAGAATAAAAATAAATGTTATTTTCTCTAAAATTGACAGAAATATAGAAGGGATAAAGACCTAATTGTGATCCTTCATTCTTGTTCCTCTTCTATTTTCATTCCCATCGCTCTTGATCTAGCTGAAACCCGCTTGATCAATACCTGCAATCAAATATAGAAGATAACAAATGACATACATATATACATTTTATCTACATTAACCAAATTGAATCAATTAAATTTCAGAATACATACACATTTTAGAATACATTCAAAAAATATAAGCCTACATATGAGAGAAATAACATATATCTTTATTAATTTGATAGGAGGAATATATTACAACCAATAGATTGATTCGTCACGAACCTGCTTCAGCTTCATTCTGTCCTCGTCACACCAAGCATCATCTCAGCAATAGAACAATAATCTAGCTCTCAAGAATTGAGAATCCAACAGCATAACGCTACACAAATTTCTTCCTCCCTTGCACTTAGATGAGTGCTCAATTTATAGGGAAATTATAGGTTGTTTCTCAATAAATGATATTGAATGGCTTTCTAATAATAGATGAACACTTGTATTTGAGGCATTACACCTATGAGCTCTTCTAGAAGGCATTGAACATGTCGAGATTCCCGGAACAATGATGATTCCGCTCCCAAGAGACCATCGCACCTTTAACTGTTGGGAAGTGCTCCGGAGAGCACCCTTGCATGGGGGTAAGTGCTCTACAAATAATTTAGGCCGATTTAGGGGTGTGTTGATGAGTCAATATGTCATTTCAACTATACTTCAAATATTGGAATTCTCATGAATTAAATCCATCGATGGAATGACTCCTCTAGGTCATGTAGCAATTGAATTAGGGTACGATGGACCCTGTTTTTATTGAATTAGGGGATGATATACCCTATTCATAATGGTCTTAGGGATGATGCCCAAATTGACCTGTAATATAAAGAATTCTTCTTGATGTGTTTTAGGGATTTTTCATATTGTCATAAATGTATAAATTAAAGTCATGCATATGAAGCAATGCTACACTTTTAAATAGTCAAAGAAACAATGTAAACACCATTGTCACCTTGCTGGAATATTCCTTGGAGAATTTGACCTCATAAAAGTTGGAAAAGTCGGATGAAAGGTCATTCACACCTATTCATACACATGTCAACATATTACATGTGGAAACAACTATTTATACCCTATATATACTACATAGAATGGAGTGAAGTACAATTCAGATCATATGATATTTTCGGACATGGATTGTAGGAATAAGGTCTATAATTTGGCACGAAATAGACAAAAAATAAAGGTGTATTCACAAGGAAGTAAAGGAAACACTATATATCACTATATTGGGTCTGAAATAAAGAAAATAAGGAGGCCAAGACTTATTCTGTGAAGGGAAAAGTTTGCAATCAGTTCTGAAGAAATAAGGAGGCTGAGACCTACCTCAATGAAAGAAAAGAGTTTTTCATCCATGCGTATCACAGTGTAAACTAAGAAGGAGGCACAACATAGAGAAGGATTATCATTGATCAAAGATAGAAGTATGATATCTATGGTTTGGGACAACAACATATGTTTGAATAAGGTAAAAATAAGAAAAAGGTAATCACAGTAATAATAAGGAATCTTAGAGTTAACCATATTAAAGATCGACAAGGAGTTCTAAGGAGACTAATAAGAAGTACATTAATCAAGGATATTTGACAAGGGACTGAGCTTCCTTGTGAAAGTGCATAATGGTGTAGAAAGGAATGTTATTGTAAGGAGCCAAAGAAGGGTAGGTGATAAGGGTGTTGAAGGCATTCTAAGGTCAAAGGTTTAAGTCATCGTCATGGTACTTTTCATTTGAAAATATATAATAATAATTACCTGCGGGTTTTCCTCTCCAAGAGGGAGAGGTTTTGGCCTTGGCTTGAATAGCCTAAATTTGTGTCTCTCAGTGTTTTTATAGGTAACTTGATGAAAGACATAATAAGCTAACGAAAGAGAAGACATAAATAAGAAGAGTAAGCTCATAATTAATTATCAAAGTAGAGAAATGAATTAAACTATGCCCTTCCTAATTCTCAACAGTAATTTGTCTAAGTAGTCGACCATTGAAGTTAAGCATATTTTCCTCTCATATACACGTGACTTTTTGTAGAATAAGAGAACAAATAAGCACCCATTGTGTAAATTAACCTACAAATGATAGATGTAGAGAATGAATGGGCTCGATTTCATAGCTGATTATTGGTGTAGAGATAAGAGGTTGCAGGAACAAGGAAAAATAACACAAAAAATTTAACTTGAGAAGCACTCTTAATCATCACAACTAAAACATTTATAATCTTATCTCAATGACAATGTAGTTTCACATGGAGAATATTCTCTGTGTTACTTGGAAAAAACTAGTGTTTTTGGGAAAGAAAACATTTGTTCATTTACCAAGTTTTGAAGATAGAGAGTTTGTCAAGATCTGATATACAAGTTGGGCATGAGTGTATTGGTTTGCTATTAGGAATGGAACCCTAAGAGTTTTTGTGGGAAAAACCTAGGAAATTAAGGGGCATAGTAGCTCAGGTCTGCATGGCTAGGATTAGAGAGTTTTCATTAGATATATTTACTTGAAAAGGTACCATTTTTTACTTGAATTTCACCCTCATTTCAAGAATTCTTCCATAAGGAAGGCTTGGGAAAATGATTATAAAGTGAGAGAGAAAATTGAGAGGATATTTCTAACTTATTACTAGAGCCTAAGGAGTTTTTATAACACTGTAATGATTCTCATTGTAGTGCCATATCACTAGAAAGAGAATTAGTGCACTGCTACACTAAATGAGGAGGCTATAAAATGAGCTTAAGAGTGACCTTTTGAGGTTGTAGCAATAAGAAGAGGGTAAAGAAATCACTATATAGATTGAGCGGGGAAGAAAAGTTTATTTTAGTGTTGGATTGAGGCTCAATAAGGAAAAACTGACAAAATAAGGATTTTTTGAAGGTTGTATAATTGAGGCAAAGCTTAGTAGAGAACTAAAAATGGTAGAAATATAGGAGAACTAAAATAACCAAAAATTCCAAGAAAAACTAAGTTGAAAACTTTTAGTAAAAAAAGGGTTGGAGGATATCTTCGTACTGCTAGAATGGGAAATAATACTTACTAGACTCACAATTTTTCCTCCATTACTCCAAATCATTAGATGGATGATCGCAACTTAGAAATAGTGATAAGGTGAATTTTGAACTTACTTGAAGGGGTTGGCACCTTATTTCCCTCTAGGCACAAGGCACTAAGAGGAATTGAGGAGAGTTGTTGTAGTAGCCACAAGAGGTGTATATGTAATAGTTTGTTACATTTGAATTCCTCGTGTGTTATAGTAAGTTTAAAAACTGTTATTGACATATTCACTTCCTATTCTTAACCTTTGCAACTGATGTCTATATAGTTTCTCTACAAGGGCCTTATAAGCCAAGATAAGGAAAAAAATTCACTCTTAACTTTTTAAGAAGTAAACCCAAGTGTGTATGGAGAAGTCATCAATGAAAGTTAAGAATTACTCGTACCCAAAAAAATAAGGGGAAGAAAATGGACCACATAAATCTCAATGAACAACCTACAAAGGAGTTGAGGCATCTAAAAAGGAACATTTTTTAAAATTGTCCTGAAGATGTTTGTTGAATACACAAACACCATATTTTGATTACATAGATGCTACAACTAGTGATAGTTTGGATGATGAAATTTCTCATGCTCAAGTTATCATTGTGAACAATGAAACTAAGGGACAAGATGATGACGCAAAGTTAGAAAAATATTACAACCTGGTGATATCATCAATTATTCCAATGGAAATGACATGATGAGGATTATTTAAGTCCTTGATTACAACTTGGTGAGGTGAAATCTCTAATATTTTACTTTCACCTCAATTAGTGATATGATATACTAATATAAAGTTGAAAGAAAGGCTTGGAACACATAATGCATTATTGAAATGACCATTATCTAATTGAACTGTTCTAGATGCCACAACACTAAAAGATATATCACCACCAACAAACATTTGTTTAGTGTTACAATCATTATAAAAAATAAAGTGCCTTTATCTTTAGCCATATGATAAGATCCACCAGAATCCATAAGCTACTCATAAGAAGAAAGAAGAAGAGGTTGCATTGAAGGAAAAAAATTGGAAAGTGCATGTTTGGAGAAAAATTGTTAGATGAAGAAGAATCAAGATTTTATGTTGTGTTTCTCCATTGATTTTTTCAAGGATTCCATATTTTAAAACACTTAGACTCCATATGAATATATTTCCCACAAGAATTATAATGTTTTTCTGTCCTATTATCTCTTTTTTTAGGTTGTTTTCCACTGTTGGGGATAGAATTTAGCTTAGGAGTTTTAGGACCATTATTTTTTTTATTGTAGTGAGGATGTTACTTCTTGGGGTGATTTATTCTATATTTTTGTTGGGGCACTAAGGCCTTGTTAGATGGATCTAAATTTTTTATCACTCCAATATGAAAGATATTTTCTTGATCTCTAATGAGAGAGTCACAAAAATATTTAACAGTTGGATGTTTAGATGCAGCTCATAGAGCTTGTCTAGTGGAAAAATAAATAGATACAGAAGTAGAATATGCAGGACTTGTTGATGGAGAATTTTTTATACTACTCATAATAACATTTTGAACCTTGTTAAGTTACGTGAGATAGAGGGGATGATACCCTAGGTCTATAATCCTCGTACTTTACAACCAGATTTTAAAAATAAAAACCTTGAAATCTGAAAAATGTTTTTAAATATGAGATTTTTATATTTTTATTTATAGTAGCCAAAAGAATAAACAATGAAATAATATGCATCAACACATAAATGGGAGACTTTAGAAACTTATTGAAAACAATATAAACTAAAAAATAATATAAATTCAAAAAAAAAAAATCTATTACCCCAAAAATGATAAAGAAATCAACAAATAAACTTTATTGAGACTGATTTGAATTCCAAAAAAAATATTTTTATATATCCCTACAAAGATCATGACCATATATGTCCTTTAAAGCCCAATATGTAATAATCTTCATACAAAATAAAATAAGTGCCAAAAGAAAGAGATGGAATGATAAAATATTATCTATATCCCTACAAAATACATAAATAACATCACAAAAATCTACATAATTTACACTGAATTAGCACTGAATCAAGTCAAAACTTCTAAAATATGCAAACATGTTACAAAGGAAATAATTAACCTTGAAGAACACCAAAGTTCAATGTTAATCCTTCATTTTCACTTCTCAAGATATCCATGTTATTAACAATCTAATTTAGTCCTAAAGAAACTCATAAAGAAAATGAATAAACTCATTTTCAAAGCTTGGGCATACCTTCACACATTTTTTTTTTATCTTCAATTTGTGACTTCTCCTCTTTTATCTTTGTATAAAGTAGTGAAATAGTTCAACCACCTTTTATTATTATGTAATCTTTTATTTGATGGGAAATTAAAGTATTTTAAGTAAAATTACATGAATGTTTTAAAAAACATTAAACAATAAGTAAGTGGCATACAACTAGACTCATTATTTCAAAAACAAATTCATATATAAAAATGATCCTTGTAACTCCCGTGGAATAAATATTATAGTCAACATATAAGACATAAAGTATACATCAATAAATGCATCATAAAAATTGTCATCACATTATTTATCCTTCCCTTTTATCCAAATTAAATGATATTTTAAGTTTCCAAAATTAAAAATCACATAAAGTCTCAAAAGTTTTTGTTTCAAACATCCAAAATGTAAATTATGTCATAAATATGACATTATAAAATTTGAGGGTTTGCATCATCAAATTCCATTTCTATTTTTCCTTCATTTTCTATATCCACTAATTTCACTTTTGAATGTGTAGAAGTGGAATACTAAGAATCAATAATCTAATTGAAGAATATGTTTTTCATTTGTAGGGGAAGAATGGGAAAAGAAGCAATTGAAAGAATCACTGGATCAAAAATAAGTGGTAATGGTGCAATTTTGGGTCTAGAATAAAAATGAACAACACCAAAAGGGTGTCTAGGATGAATGCTTGCCCATCCTTCATCCTAAGTTGAGGAGGGGATTTTATAACATCCATTATGTTGAGAAGGCGATGCAAAGGTATATGAGGTTGAGGAAAAGGTTGTGGCATTGTTGGCATCCTAACTAATTCAAGATGACCACGTTAGGTTACCTGCATCTCCCTCTTACGTTTCCTTGGCTTCCCCTTATTAAAGAAGCTCATTTATGTGATTTCATAAAATCAAGTAATATTTTTTAAGTAAAATGCATTAAGTATTAAAAACATAATTCATTATTTTTTTTAAATATGCTTAACAAGGCCCAAACCATAACATAGAAGACAAAGCATGCAAGAGGGAAATGAAAAAGGCAAATTATTAAACGTAGAAGGAAAAACTAAAACATGCTCAATTTTGCATCCAAAACCTATTCCATATATCAATATGTCATGTCATCTATTATCATAATATCTAGATCCGTATCCTTATTAGTCTTCAGATGATATTCAACTTTTATGCCAAAATACCTTTAAAATATTCAATGAATATCAAAATAAGGGGAAGCATACATAAAGGAATGGAAAAGGAAAGGTATGAGGGATTGAAATAACAATCTCACATCATATTTTATTTTATTTTATAATAAGTGTTTCTATTTAACATATTGTTCAAATTCAAGGGTCATTTTACTTTACAATAACAAAGAATGATCAATAAAAATAATTTTCCTTCAAAAGTGGTAATATGAATATATGAAAAAATAATTGTAGGTTGTGAGTTAAAATCATAATTATGGCCCTAAACTCAAAATGTTTCCAAGGTTGTATATTTTGAATGTATATTCACAACGAGGTATAGAATTTAAAAATGTTCATATATATTACAACTAAAATTGCCTACAGGGTATTTTATACAGAGAGGAATCATGCTGACAAGTATGAGCCAATCACCCATGATACTTATTTTGAAACCAAAATAGGGTATAGACCTTGCAGGAGAAAATTTATGAAAAATATAGGATAAACCAAGCTTCATTATTTTCTTTCAAATAACCATAATATGAAATTTCAAATTCAAGATATCATTTTCTAACCAACTTATAGTTTCACATACGTTATTTTCAAAGTAACAACATTGACCCAACTTAGCAACCATATTATATTTCCATTCCAGAAAAACGTGTTAAGTTCCTAAAATGCTAGTGTAGCCCCCATATTGTTATTGGTGTGCCCCATAGAAGCCTGCTATTTTATTGTTGAGCCCTTACATTATTATTGTTGTGTAGGTCCTAATTATATTTTGACCCTTTAGACTCATATATGCCAAGGAGGTCTTGTCATTTGAATCATCCAAGAATTGTTCATCTATGTCATGTAAAGGGAGGTTTCACCCTCTAAGCGGCTTATTATCTAGTCATTGATCTATTTTTTTACTATGTTTTTATGCTATTTTGATTTGGATACATAACATTTGGTATAAGAGCTCTTGATCATAGGGTTTTGTTGCTTCAAAGGGGTCATTGTGGAATTTTCTCTATAACCTTTTTTTTCTATGAAGCTTCAGAAGGTGAAATTGATACAATGTGGATCTAAAATCTTGATGAACATTTGGTTACAATTTCAAACCTTGGTTCACTATATTTTCTGAGATATGGTCTAAGGAATTTAGGGTTTTTCTATGCTCCATAATTCAATCTCAAACAACTTTCTCTTCTAGCATCAACTTTGAATTCCATAAAAAGTGATATAAAATAAATGGAATGTGGTTTCTTAGGTAGAATTTTTAATTTTAAGGTTGAAAAAGTGACACATGGAATCTCGTACAAGTTCGCTCCACTGAACCAGTCCATAATCATGTCATCGTGGGAGATTTGGCGTAACTTTACCTTAAATATTCCAATCTTGTTTTGACTTATGGAATTAGAAAGAGGAAACAAATAAATACCCTACAACACAATTTAAAATATTGGGAGGCTAAAATCATAGAGATCCAACAATTTCAAGGTCATCTATATTGACAAGCTCAAAATCAAGCTCTTAAAAGGTGTATATTTTTAAATTTCCATAAATTTTATTTGAAACTAATTTGAAGTGATTCAAAGGCAATATTGAAGTATAGATATAATTTTTTGGTCCTAAAATCCCCTCCAAATAAAAAAAATCAACACCCATTAAGCCGTAAGAAATATTTACTATGAGGCATGAAGAAGAGGAAGAAATGCAACATGATATATCAAAATTACGACACCAAGTGCAAGAATTTTCTCTCTCACAAAGAGAAACCAAATATGAACTAAAAGCGATGAAACAAGACATAAAAGGGGACATGGAAGGTTTAAAAGAAACTATAAAATTAGACATAAGGGGACATGGACAGTTTAAAATTAGACATGGAAGGTTTGGAAAAGTTGCTACAAGCCTAAAGGCTTCTTAGTGGTGACAAGGTATTCCATGAAACTCCAAATCAGAACAAAAGGAATGTTAATTGTGATTTTAGAGGCTTTAGATTTGGGTTGAAGACAAACCATATTCCAAATATAGATATGATAAAGTTTGATTCAAAGGATTTGGTAACATGGATACGACAAATGGAGCATTTATTTGATCTACACGATGTGCAAGACACACAAAAGGTAGGAATTTCATCTTTATATTTGAACCTAATCATTTTGTGTGGTATCAATGGATTTGTTCTCATAAATAAATTTTCACTTGGAAAATTTTACATAAGAATCGATAGCACATTATGAGGATACAAAGAGAAATATCTTCTTTAGCCAATTGATAAATATGAAACAAAAGGGTTTAGTTGGGGAGCACATTGAGGAATTACAAAGGTTGAATATCAAGGAAAATGATATTCCATAGGAGAATCTGATTGATGTATTAATAGGAAATTTAAAGGATAACATCCAACATTAGGTTCACCTTTGGGAACCTAAGTCATTGCAGAATGAAATTATGGTAACAAGAAAATTTGAAAGAAAAATTACGGAAACAATGAGGTTTACCACTCACAACTAAAATGTTGGTGTTAGCATAGTTCTTTGCTAAGTCATGAGTCTATTTTATATTCTTTGTTTTTAGGATTAGAAATTGAGAATTTCAAAAAAAAAAAATGGTCGCTACCGAACTTTCTGGTAGCGCATGTTTTAGCCTTTTCAGACAGTCTGTTATACTCCTGTTTCTATCTATTTTTATTTTATTCCGATGCTACCAGAAATTCCGATAACATCCTATGTTTTTTAAAAGTAAACAAAAAAGTGCATCTGATTTTTTTCAAGCCACGTGTTGTAGTGTAAATATGTTTCAATTTTTTTTTTTAAATGTTTTATATCTTGTGATAGGAGTCATATGTAGTTGGTTTAGTTTAAGTCAAGTCATGGTATACATGTAACTCTTAGGTGTCAAACTGCAGTAATACACCCAACTGTTAATACCATCTTGTCTGTCATCCAAGTCAGTTAATCTCATGTAAAGGTACGTGTTTTCTTAACAAAGGAGATTGTGGATCATAAAACTTAACGCAATGACCGTTTGGCTGGTCACACAGCAGCGCTGTCAGAAATTTCGGCCAATAATCAACAAGACAGTGGAGGTTACTACCAGTCAAAGATCCACTTGCCCCAAGCTATATGTAGAATTACATATGAATATAAATAGCCAACAGAAAATAATAATGGCCATCACATGGTCCACACTACGGTCAAGAATATTTTCCATAATGAAAATTGATTTGTATGGGTTGATGAATCATAGTTGTTGTTTTAAAACCACCGAAAAATAAGGATAATTGTAATTTGAGAGTTTAGTTGTTGGAGATTGAATTGCATAGAGTTTTAGTTTGAGGAGTCTGGATTTCAAATAGGATTTCAGAAGGAAACACAAGTAACACTTGTAAGGTGAAACTCTTCCAGCTCTGCCACCTATTATTTTCAAGAGACAGAGTCATTAATTTTTGAATATGACTAAAACAAGTGGGAAAATAAAACAAATTGAGCCACATGGTGCAGACCTAGAAGATGCAAATTCGAAGGTGAGAATATTTTTTATCCAGGTAGGGTGATATTCTCTGTGCACCATGTTAGGGAGCTCTCAATTAGGAGTAGCTCAAGAGTTTGAAAATTATTTCAATGGACAAGAAGCCGTAGTCTATGCTCTTACATTGTAGGTTTCAGAAGTCTCCATTGCTTAAGAATTTAACCTTCCATAGGAAGGAGAGAGGTGGTTTAAAGGTTAGGTTATCACTGGAGGAGACCTCAATAGTTTCCTCATGGATGAACAGAGAGATCCAAATTTGGACAAGGGAATTCCAAGCAGCTATCTCAAAAATGACTAGGCAGAAGCTGTTAAACTTATCAAGATATACCTCACTTGTGAAAGGAGGTATATAGTTGTGTTTGTTTATCATATGAGGTTTCTTTTTCATGTTGCAGGTATGAAGACCTTAAATCTGCCATACTTATTTCTAAAGAGTTTGACAAAGATGTCAGCAAGGGTCCAAACTCACACTTTTGTTTCAAAAAATATTTTTTATCAACAAAATCTCATCAACGTTATAGTTGAAAAATAGTTAAGGAAAATAAATCAAACCTAGGATCACTTTTTGTTTTATAGGATAGGCCAACCTACACCTACACCTCTAGTTTCACAACCACACCCCTAGCCTACATAAATAACCATGAGGAAGGCCAAGAAGGAAAACATCTATAAGTCCAAGAGCAAGAAATAAAAGGTTTTTGCAGTCAAGGATGAGAGAAATTTGGAAAAAGGGGAGAGCTCCTCAGCAAATAAACCCAAATCTATGAAAATGGTGCCCCCTGTTCCTCCTTTTCCTAATGTCTACACCAGAGCCCGAAGAGGAAGATCTCAAATTGCAGAGAAATCTAAATTGCAGATGCTACCAGAAATTATGAAAGAAGACATTCAACAAAGGATGCAAAAATAGTATAAGCCTACAAAATATAATGAAGAACTCCTCAAAGATGCTAGATATGATATTAGTAGTAAGAAGAGGAAAGAAGAAGTCAACCCTGTTGTTGGTACCTAAAAATGCATACCATAGATAGCAAAAAGTTTAGGCTTAAGTTGAAGGCTCTACACAATCCAAGGTTAATGATAGAGGTCATTGATATAAAAGGTAAACATGAAAGGTCAAAGACAAAAAAATCCATGAAGAAAAACAAAAACAAAATCCCTACAGAGCAGCACTTAGAGCCCTCAAAGAGAAGAAAGATACAAAAGGGTTCTAAGGAGGAGAAATACACTGCCAAGGAAGAAACAAAAAGAACAACCACATCCATATCAGCTGCTGATAGCAAGACAAACTTGGATAAGCTCGCTGAAGTTGCAGCCCACATAAAAGGAAGGTAAAAAGGTTTTTTGATACAAATTCCTTCTTGCTTATCAATCACAATTTTGAAAAAAAGCTTATATTTCAAGGAATATAAGTCTGCAGAGGTTTTTCATGATTTTCTATACATTTTTAAAAAAGAAACAAAGAACTACCAGAAATTCCGGTAGCATTACAGTTTTTGCATAGCTACAGGTTTTTTTTCTGGAATTTCCAGTAGCACCTGTTTTAACTGAATTTTGACACCTGTCAACAAATTTTCCGAGCCAGTTAAGAAAGGATAAGAAAACATAACCAAATGGATATAACAAGTGATGGTGAAAGGTGGTTATGAGGTTGTTGGAGGTATTATTAAATGGAGATACATGGTTATTTAAAGACCAAAGAAACAAGGAGAGAAATCATTAGAAAAAGGGGCAACATGACAATGCACTCATCATTTCAACCTAGATTTATTCTCTTATTTATTCTACATCTGTCCTTTTAGTTATATTTCGATGGGATATAGTAGTTTTAATGTCTTATGACACCTATTTAATGATAGGAGTAATGTTTCCAACTGGGTTTTTGCTATGTATATCATTTGTAAATACCACTTCCAGGTTGGATGTTGGTCTACCTGAAGACTGAATATAATAAAAATCATTTTTTACTTCATGTTGGAGGATTTTGTGACTCAAGGACCATCTAATGTATGGTGTGTCTTCTTTATTTGTTAATTTCTTCTAAAATATGAATTTCAACAACTAGTAAGGTGTGAGTGAGAAACAATTAAAGGATTTAATAGTAAATTATCTGCTTCAGTTTTCTGCAAATCATATGTGTGTTATAGAACATGTCAGTGAGGATTTCATAAAGAATTTGTGAAATAATTTATACATGCAATATATTTTATTAATGTTGTTTACTTTGCATAAACAGAGTTTGTGTAAAGAGCCATCATCATAGCTGTGTGACTGATTTAGGATAGGAATATTTCCTAGAATAGGTACCAGCTATCCATCTTCTCCATTTGTTACACTCTTCTCCCTACACTACTAATTTAACCATACAATTTATAATTTCCATAGCTTTCCAAATACATGAAAGTCTTAAAGAATATAAAAAGTTCATTTCAAAATCTTTGAGAAGCCATCCCACCACTTAAACAAACCTTTAAAATTTGAAATGAACTATGATGTGTAAGGCTTACTCCTTTTGTAGTCAAGGAGTGACTCCTTGCGCTAACATATGGAAGCGTTTCCACTCCTAAAATTTGATCAATATTGGATCATTCTACTATTTTTCATCCATATCGATGCATTTGTAGTGGAAAAAGTGGAGGAATCAGCTGACGGGACCGTTTTTACCGGCGAGACGTAGTTTGGTGAAACAAGGTCTGAAACCTTCAGGGAGTATTTTGAGGCATAAAACTATGTTTTTTGGGGGAAATTTTTTCTTATTTATCGTATCACCTTTATATGTTATTCTACACACAAATATCTTTCCAATCGTGCAAGAAGCGCATCAATCGGATTCTGTATGCAAAAGTTATGCCACTCAGAAGTTGACCTTCCTATTTTCACACCTATCATTCGAGAGGATGCCGTGTCAGCCCCCATTATTAATGGAAAATTGGATAGTCACGTGTTTGTGATGTAAGAAGAGTCTATTTTGTAACTCTAGGTTAATATTTTATGTATTCAAACTTAACCACTAGTAGGCTATCGTGTTGTGTTATAACCAGGCCACTAGGAGGAAGAAGCATTCCATTATTTTGAAAGAATTTTGTTCCATAGTTGAGAAAATATAGCCAAGAGGGATAGGAGGTAGAGAAAATAGAGATGATATGTGCACTATATCATCGCATGGGCTATAGGCGTTACTTATTTGTACCTGCAACCTTATTTTCCAAACAGAGAAAGAGAGCAAAGCGACCTCACCTTCCAACTGGGTTTTCTCCCGAAATAGTTTCCTATAGAATATTTTGTATCTTATGTGTGTGTGTGTGTGTGAGAAAGATTATTTTTTAATTATATATATATATATATATATATATATATATATATATATATATATTTTAATTATTTCCATTCGCATGCATGCACTAATTATATTTAAAATCTAAAGATCTTAAGGTTTAATAAAATTGTAATAGTGTAAAACTTTTAGAATTATAATATAATATTATCATATCTATTGTGACAAAATTTCAAGTGAAATGTCCATGATAGTGTATGGATTAGCCTCCCAGCATATACAAGGTTGACACTACAAAAATTATAGAAAAAAAAAGAAAAAGGGATTTTTTATAGTTTTGATAGCAAATACACAATTATTAGATCATAAGTGTGCTTAGAAAATATTCTTTTACATTAATTGTGAAGAGGAGGAAGAAAAGGAACAAGAATCATAAAATGAAGAATATATACACTAGGAACCAACCCTTGGGGTTGAAAAAGAAGAAATGAAGCCGACCATATATTACAATGCATTGGTGGTAATTACCACTCCTCAAACTCTCAAGATAGAAGGATATATCAAGAAGGAAAAGGTAATAGTGTTTATTGATTCAAGTAGTACCCATAATTTTAGTCATTGTAATATAGCCAAGGATTTGAATTTCTTTCTATATCCAACACCAGTGTCAAGTGATGGTCACAAATGGAGCAACTATAAATCTCTCAAGGAAGTGCCATACTATCAATCTAACGATGGAGGAAGATTTATTGAATAATCCATTATTTTCCATTCCAATGGGTTGTGTTGATATTGTAATTGGATTCCAATGGTTACAATCTTTGGGGATGATAAATTTTAGTTTTCAATAACTTTTCTTGAATTTTTTCTAGGAATGAAAGGAAATTTAATTAATGGTATCGTAGGGAAACCTGGGAAGATAATAAACTCTAATGGCATGAAAAATATTTTGAAGAAGGAACAAAGAGGGGTTATTGCACAATTATGATCACTAGATGTTAAAAAATATAAGTCATCCATTTTTATAGATCTCCAAAGAGTCATTGACCATCATTATAAAGTATTTCATATTCCCAAAGGTCTCCCACATATTCACGATCATAGACATGCTATTCACTTGATTCCATGAATTGTTCATCTAAACATCAAACCTTATAGATATTTGTATTTCCAAAAGAGTGAAATTAAACGTATGGTTGCAAAAATGCTAGTATATTTGGGTATAATTCAACCTAGGAAAATTTATTTCTTTTCTCCAATAGTATTGGTGCACAAGAAGGATGGATCATGGCATATGTGTTTGGATTATAGAAAGTTCAATAAGTTGAATATTAAAGTACATTTCCCATTCCTATCATTGATGAATCCTTCGATGAACTAAATGGAGCAATTTAGTTCACCAAGTTGTGTCTTCTTTCAGGATATCATCAAATTAGAATGAAGACAGAAGATATTACGAAAAAAACATTCAAGACCCATGAAGGCCATTATGAATTTTTGGTCATGCCTTTTGAAGTTACTAATGCACCTTCCACTTTTCAAGGTTTGGATAATTCCAATTTAAAACCCTTCCTCATAAAATTTGTGTTACTATTTTTTGATGATATACTAATCTACAACAAGTCTTGGAAATATCATGCTCAACATATTTATAGGGTGCTCAAATTATTGTAGGAGAAACAATTGTATGAAAAACCCTCCAAATGTTTCTTTGGTGTACAAGAAGTGGAATATTTGGGTCATGTTGTATATCATGAGGGTGTTCAGGTGGACCCTAATAAAATTAAATACACAAAGGAATGTAAAATCCGCACAACCTCAAGGCATCTTCAAGGGTTTCTCAGCTTTCCATGTTATTATCGCAAGTTTGTTAAGAATTATGGGAAAGTCACAACACCATTAACAACATTACTAAAGAAATATGCATTTTCTTGGACTCTAGAAGCAACTAAGTCCTTTTAATATCTTAAAGAGGAAATGTAATGAGCTCCATTCTTAGCTACACCAAACTTCACAAAAAAAATTATTGTGGAATTTGATGCCTCAAAAAATGGCATTGGTGTTGTTTTAATGCAAGAAGGAAGACCCATTGTTTTTTAAATTTGTACAATCAAGGGAAAGTATTTTAATAAACCTATTTATGAGAAGGAAATGTTGGAAATACTACATTCCCTAAAGTAATGGCGCATTTACCTAATGTGAAGATACTTCAAGGTAAATACAGATAATGATAGTCTTAAATACTTCTTGGAACAAATATTATCTTCAAAAGAGCAGCAAAAATGGGTCACAAAGATGTTGGGTTATGAATTTGAAATCATCTATAAAAAGGGGAAGACAAATGTTTCTGTAGATGCACTCTCAATAAGGGATGAGGATGTGGAAGCATTGCTTTATGTTATTTCTTTTATTCAACCTGATTGGATAACTAAAGTAAGGTATGAATGGAAGAATGACGAAGATGTGTGGACACTCATTCAAAAGTTGCAACAATATCACAGTGAATCTAATAAATTTATCTGTAAAAATGATTCACTATGGTATAAATATCACTTATATCTATGTAAGGACTCCCAACTCAAACAAATTGTTTTTTTGGAATTGTACACCTCTCCTATAGGAGGACACTTGATATTTTTAAAATCTTACCACCAGGTCAAGAAGGAATATTTTTGGGATGGCCTTAAATATAATATTCAGTAGTTTGTGGGAGAATGTTTGGTTTTCCAATAATATAAATTTGAGACAATGAATACCCTAGGTATTTTAACCATTAACCATTCAAGTCAATTTTGGGAGGTCTCAATGGATTTTATCACATGTTTAACCAAGTCTAAAGGAAAGAGTGTCATCGTGATGGTAGTTGATTGACTTACCAAGTGTGAACACTTTTGTGAACTATATCATCCTTTCAAATCTAGTACAATCACTAATACATTTTTGGAAACAATGCAAAAGCTACATGGAAACCCAAATATTATTGTAAGTGACAGAGATCCAATTTTCACTGGAGATTTTTGGACATAATTATTTTCTTGTTTTGGTACTTAATTAACTCATAGCTCATGTTATACCATCCTCATTCTAATGGGAAAAATTAGATAGTGAACAAAATTTTGAAAGGATATCTTCGTTGGTTTGTATATGATAAATAAACACAATGGGTCAAATGGTTACCTTTGGTAGAATGGTGGTATAAAAATTGCTTCCATACCTCAACAAAAATGATCCCATTTATGGTGCTTTATGGATATCATCCTCCATCCATCACATCACCTTTAGGTGACAATTCTGAGGTTCAAGTAGTGGAAGATCACATTGCACATCAAAAATAAGATCTCCAACTCTTAAAGGATAACCTGACTCTGGTGCACAATTGAATGAAACAACATGCATATCAACATTGCAGTGAAAGAAGTTTTGATGTGGCTATTGGGTATTTGTACGAATACAACCATACAAACAAATGTCTCTCAAGCAAGATAATAAGGGTAATAAATGATCACCTAAGTAATATGGCCCTTACAAGGTGTTGCAAAAGATTGTTACTATGGCATACAAATTGGAGCTTCCTGCATCTTAATGAGTACACCTAGTTTTCCATGTTTCATGCTTAAAGAAGGTTATAGGTGATAATCTCCTAGTTCAAATTGTCTTTCCAAAACTTAACGATAAAGGAAAAATAATATTGGAGCCTGAAGCAATCACGAAAATAAGAATTCGACAGCTATGAAATTGATTAATTTCAAAGTATCCCATTAAGTGGAAGAACTTATTGATTGAATATTCCAAATGGGAGGATGATAATTTCATAAAAAAGCATCCAAAACAACTCAAGTGTTTGGGACAACACTTTTTATAAGGATAGGGACATCATAGGTCCTATAATACTAGTGTAGCCCCTATATTGTTATTGTTGTGCCCCATAGAATCCCATTATTTTTATTGTTGATACCTTACATTATTATTATTATGAAATTTCTAATCATATTTTTACCCTTTAGACTCCTATATATACCAAGGAGGTCTTTTCATTTGAATCATCCAAGAATCGTTCATTTATGTGATGTAAAGGGAGGTTTACCCCTTCAAGTGGCTTATTATCTAGTCGTTGATCTATATTTTCTTATGTTTCGTTTCTATTTTGATCTTGATACATAACATTATATATGTCATTTCATGAAATTAGTTGATATTTTTGAATTAAAATACAATATGTAGTAAAAGCATACATCATTAAATTTTGTTAAATGTGCTTAACAAGGCCCAAACCATAGCATAGAAGAAAACTCATTCAAATGGAAAAGGTAAATTATTATAAATAATATGAAAAACTCAAGCATTCTCTATTTTTCATCCAAACCATATTCCATATATCTACATGTCATGTTATTTATTATCATAATACCTAGATCCATCTCCTTATTTTCATTTAAAATTCCTTTCAAAAAAAGCATATAAGTATTCACATGATATTCATCTTTTATGCCAAAATACCTTAACAATATTCAATGAACATCGAAATAGGGGGAAACATACATAAAGGAATTGAAAATGAAAGGTATGAGGGATTGTAATAACTATCTCACATCATATATTATTTTTTTGTAAAAAGTGTTTATATTCAACATATTGTTCAAATTATAGAGTCATTTTAGTTTATAATAACAAAGAATGCTCAAGAAAAATCATTTTCCTTCAAATGGAATGACATATGGAAAATGGTAATATGAATATATGAAAAAATAACTATAGGTTGTGAATTGAAATCATAATTATCGCCCTAAACTCGAAATGTTTCCAAGGTTGTAGATTTTGAATGTATATTCACAACGAGGTATAGACTTTCAAAATGTTCAGTTATATTACAAATAAAATACCATATAGGGTATTATATACAAAGAGGAATCAAGGTTACAAATATGAGATCATCATCTACAATACTTCTTTTGAAACCAAAACAGGGTATAGATTGTAGAAATTTGAATAATTTGCTGAATTATTCACCGAGATTATCCTGATTATACATTATTTAAGCTTCATGCATAATACATAACCTCTTCTACAATTTGGTCATCAATATGCGGAAATAGAAACAGTCGCATGTGCTCATAAAACAATAATCAAGCACACATATCAACACAGTATGTAATGGGGAAAGCAATAGCTGAAAACCCCCAACTATCTGTATAGTATAATGATAGAGAACATGTAACAATACATAGCACAATACTCCTCACAAGTACTCAGTACTATCTCTGAAGTTACACACAAACTAACTGAGATTTGAATAAGTCATGGGTTCAAATCTTCTCCACAAGTCTGCCTGCCTCTACTGCGCAATCCAAGTGATTAATGAATGAGATCCAAGTTCGAATCCCACTAGCTCCAACTACACAATCCTCATTGGCAATCTCCATCAATCTGTGTGCAAATCTCATGCATGGCCAATAGTCACAACTGATAGCAAACTCACCCTTTCACCCACCTCTAACACTGGTCTCCACTGAATTGTCCATGCATTGCAGTTAACTGATGTGTTCTTTAGTTGAATTATGAGTTAATAATTAGCGAATTAATTAATAATTAATTCACACCACTCATCACTAGTGTATTTTTTAGTTAGACTAAATACAACTAGTTCAACTAAGTTAAACAGAACACAACTCCACCAACTGTCTGATCAACTCCACCAAACTCTGTCACTTGAGTCCTAACTGAAGTCAACCATGCAATAGCTCAACTAACCCTTAGGAAAAGCATATTTCCTTCTGTCAGCTGCATGTGCCAAATCCAAGAATCAAACTGAAGTGCTCCAAGAGGAAAAGATAATGTTTATAGTCTAAATATTATTAAGGGTTAATAATATTTGACTGTTCTATTTTTAGCTCGACAGTCTAAAAGTAGAAACCGCCCAATGTCTAAAAATAGAGGTCCATATATTTTTACCAACTCGACCAATCATCCATAAATAGCATCCTGAAACTCATAGAGCATGATCCATATGTCTAAAAATAGACTTTGCGCCAAAAATAGCCTGCAGGCCCACTTAGTGAAGGCGACTTCATTTCACTAAGCTCCATCATCTTGTTTCATTTTCAACACTCCCTCTCAAAAAGATATGGATTATCTGCAACCCCTATCCTGCCTCTGTGGAATTCAAATTTTCTCCTCGTGAGCACCTTCTTCAAGATGTCAGCATCCTGATCCTCCGTGGGAATATATGAAAGTAACATGATTCTCCGCTGCACACAATCTCTGATATGATGGTACCTGATGTCAATGTGTTTGGATCTATCATGAAATACTAGATTAGCCGAGAGTTTAATGCAACTTTGGTTATCACAATAAATCACAGTAGGCTCCAAATGCGACCCGAACAACCCGACCAGAATCTTCCTCATCCAAATAGCCTCGCATGCAGCCAAGCTTGCTGCCATGTACTCGGCCTCCGCGGAACTGAGTGCCATGGATCTCTGCTTCCTGGTGTACCAAGAAACCACTGTCGATCTGATACTGAAGATCCCTCCAGATGTGCTCTTCCGGTTCGTTGGGCTCCCTGCCCAATCTGCATCCATGAAGCCACATAGCTTCACCTCATCCTCCTGTCTGTACCACAGACCATATCCCGATGTGCCTCTAAGATAATGCAATACATGCTTGCCTGCCTTCCAGAAGAGCTTGGTAGGCTTAATCATAGCTTGCGAAAGCTGGTTAACAGCATAGCATATATCAGGTTGTGTATTGACTAGATACATAAGCGACCCCACCAACTATCGATAAACAGTGGCATCCACTACCTCCGCTGAAGTAGCATCGTCCTTCCTCCAACCTCCAGGAAGAGGAGTATCAACAGGCTTGCAGTCATGCATGTTTAATTTCTCCAGTATCTCCCGGGCATACTTACCCTGAGAAACAAATAGTCCACCACTACACTGCCAGATTTCCAATCCCAAGAAATAATGAAGGAGGCCCAAGTCCTTCATCTCAAACTCTCTAGCAAGATCCTCCTTGCATGAAAGTATCAACAGCTCATCTCCCGTCAAAATCAAATCATCTACATACAGTACAATGATCAGCAACTTCCCCTCCACAACAATCTGGTATAGGTTAGGATCCGCCTCACTCTTGGAGAATCCAAGTCCGGTGAAGTAACTGTCTATCCGTGTGTACCAAGCATGAGGTGCTTGCTTCAACCCGTACAGTGCTCTCTTGAGTCTGCACACATGTGACTCACTGCTGAAGATCTCGAAACCTTCGAGCTGCTCTATGTACACCTCCTCCTCAATGAATCCGTTGAGGAACTCAGTCTTCACATCCATCTGATGGATGTGCCACCCCATCTGCGCTGAGAGAGCTAGGATCGTTCGTATGGAAGAGTACCTTGTGACAGGTGCAAAGGTCTCCTCATAAT
Organism: Pinus albicaulis; assembly: GCA_034641835.2. Taxonomy (NCBI): domain Eukaryota; kingdom Viridiplantae; phylum Streptophyta; class Pinopsida; order Pinales; family Pinaceae; genus Pinus; species Pinus albicaulis. The sequence goes on along the minus strand of CM076570.1, from coordinate 570,574,663 downwards.
CGATCCCCTCGATCTGTGAGAAGCCACGGGCAACAAATCTTGCTTTGTACTTCTCCACACTCTCGTCAGCCGCCTGCTTCACTTTGTATATCCATTGAGAACCCACCACTGATTTCCCTTCCGGTCGCGGGACAATCTCCCATGCACTGTTTCTGACAATCGAATCATACTCTTCCACCATGGCATCTACCCATGCAGGATCCTCCACAGCTTCCTTGAAAGAGGATGGCTCTGTCACGACACATTTTCTCATAAGATCCATGTATCCAGTGTACCGATCCAATGACTGTCTCTGTCTGCGCTGTGCTGTAGGTGGTCCTACAACCTTCTATGCATCTCGAGCCAGTCGCTCAGCTTCTGTAGTGCGCTTGCACCCTCTGATGGTTGGCGCTGCATGAGTGGTATCTTCCACTCCATGAACTTCCTCTTGTGGCTGATCCACATCTGGAAGCTCATCCTTAGGAACTAATAGCTCCTCATCTGCATGCAAGTGTGGCTCCCTCTCAAGTGAACACTTCATGGCTTTCTCCTCCTGAAATTTGATATCCCGTCGCACAACAGTCTTGCGACTGTCTGGCAAATACACACGATAGTTGTGGGGCGTATCAATGTACCCCAAAAATATTCCAACCTCTGCGGTCGGATCCAGCTTCTTTCTGGCATCCTTCGTCACATGCATGTAGACAGGTGAGCCAAAAATCCTCAAATGGGAAATATCAGGCCTTTTGCAAGAAAACGCCTCCTCCGGTGTACTCATGCCAAGTATCTTGTGAGGACAACGGTTCTGCACATACCCTGCAGTATTTCATACTTACCCATAAGTGAAGGGGTAGGCCCTGATCATGCAACATCGCCCGTGTAGCACCCACGATCGTTCTGTTCTTCCGCTCAACAACCCCGTTCTGCTGTGGGTTATGGGGTGCGATGAGCTCTCTCCGAATCACTTCTGCGCTGCAAAATTCCTTGAATTCAGCAGAGATGAATTCACCACCATTGTCGCTCCTAAGAGACTTCACATGCTTCCCCGATTCCTTCTCAACCACCGCCTTGAACTCACAGAACTTTGAGTATGTATCGCTCTTCTTCTGCATGAAGAAGATCTAGCACTTCCGAGAGAAATCATCAACAAAGATCACATAGTACTTGTGCTTTGTTGTCGAAGCTACTAAGAAAGGTCCACACACGTCTGTGTGGATTATCTCAAGGATCGTCGTGGCGTGACTATCCTTCTCGTGAAAGGTGGCTTTCAAAATTTTTCCTAAGGTACACCCCTTGCACTGATATGATTGCGCAAAAGTGCCCTTAGGAAGCCCAGTAGAAATCTGCTGCAGTATCTTCAAAGCTCCATGGTGAAGGTGGCCCAATCTCCAGTGCCACAGCTCGCCATCATCCTGGCTCGCTACTCCTTCCACCTTGCATGCCATTACTGCGCAGCCATCTACTTGCAACTGATAAAGGTTCTTGACTCGAACCCCTATCTTTCGGGTTTCTCCAGTTGTCTTACTGCGCAGGAAGCTTTTCCTTCGCTGAAGACCACATCATACCCCTTGTCTTCCAACATCGCCACAGAGATCAGATTCTTCATCAATCCTGGAACATGCAATACTTCCTTCAATATGAAGGGTTTACCAGGCTCCCTCTCAAAGGAAATGGTACCGATACCGTTTGCACTGTATCTACCATCATCGCCCATCTTGATGTGCACTCCAAGATCTTTCTCCTCCAGATCTGAAAACAAATCCTGATCTCCAGTCATGTGAAATGACGCACCACTATCCAAGAACCATACTGATCCCATCACACTAGAAACCAAGCATGCGATCACCGAAAAATCCAGCTCGAACTGGGAGGCCAATGCCTCTCTCGCTGTAGATCCAGCAGCATGCTTATTTTTCTTCTTTTGCGAACAATTTGTGGCATAATGTCCGTGCTAGTGACAGTGAAAGCACTTCACCTTGGACATGTCTTGCTTCTTTCCTTTTGCACTAGACTGAGAAGCTTTCTTGCTCTTCCCTTTCTTTGCTTTGGCAGCCAAAGCGCAATTTTCTTCATCAGTTGCCTTTGATGAAGATCTGTCCCTGGTAGTCCGCCTTATCTCCTATTGAATGAGATCCAACCAAAGTCGCTCCCATCTCGGCAACTTCTCCCGACCATTGACAGAGTCCTGATAAGAATGCCAACTCTTCGGAAGACCAAGGAGAGCCAGGTCCACCAAGTCCTCATCATCGACAGTCACCCCCACACTTCCCAGCTCATCTCTGCATTGAGTGAACTTCGTGAGGTACTTGGCGATACTGTCGCCTTTCTCCATCTTAATGTTTCTGAGTTTATCCTTGAGCGCCAACTTCCTCTGGTCACTCTTTCTCTGGAATAGATCTATCAATGCTTTCCACATAAAGTATGGAGAATATTTTCCATGCAGGCTGGATACAATGTGATCCTTCGACATTTCGCCATCTTCTTTTGCCAAGCCTCAACTTGAGCAGCATCAGTAGGCTTTGGGATCTCAGCATCTATGAACTCCTTCAGCGCATTATCATCTAATACCGACTCCATTCTGTCCTTCCATGCAACATAATTCGAACTGCCCTCAAGAGCATATTCCAGTCGCAAACCGTTGAAAGACATTTCAACTTCGGCACCAAGAAAAACAAACTGCTGCAAAATTCGAATTCCAAGCTCAAAACTCAACTACTTCTGGATCTGTGAGAACAAATTATTTCTAGCACAGAGATTGACTGTAGGGGAATTTACTGGATATATCACCTTTCAAAGAAAGGATGGATCTAGAGGCTACCTGGCCCATTACAGACTCTGTCTACCGAAATAAATTGTAATCACTGTAATAGATCCCAATGATCAATTTAGCTCTGATACCATGTAGAAATTTGAATAATTTGCTGAATTATTCACTGATATTATCTTGATTATACACTATTTAAGCTTCATGCATAATACATAACCTCTTCTACAATTTGATCATCAATATGCGGAAATAGAAATAGTTGCATGCGCTCATAAAACAATAATAAAGCACACATATCAACACAGTATGTAATAGGGAAAGCAATAGCTGAAAACCCCCAACTATCTGTATAGTATAATGATAGAGAACATGTAAAAATACATAGCACAATACTCCTCAAAAGTACTCAGTACTATCTCTGAAGTTACACACAAACTAACTGAGATTTGAACAAGTCATGGGTTCAAATCTTCTCCACAAGTCTGCCTGCCTCTACTGCGCAATCCAAGTGAGTAATGAATGAGATCCAAGTTCAAATCCCACTAGCTCCAACTGCGCAATCCTCATTGGCAATCTCCATCAACGTGTGTGCAAATATCATGCACAACCAATAGTCACCACTGATAGCAAACTCACCCTTTCACCCACCTCTAACACTGGTCTCCACTGAACTGTCCATGCATTGCAGTTAACTGATGTGTTCTTTAGTTGAATTATGAGTTAATAATTTGTGAATTAATTAGTAATTAATTCACACCACTCATCACTAGTGTATTTTTCAGTTAGACTAAATACAACTAGTTCAACTAAGTTAAACAGAACACAACCCCACCAACTGTCTGATCAACTCCACCAAACTCTGTCACTTGAGTCCTAACTGAAGTCAACCATGCAATAGCTCAACTAACCCTTAGGAAAATCGTATTTCCTTATGTCAGCTGCATGTGCCACATTCAAGCATCAAACTGAAGTGCTCCAAGAGGAAAAGATAATGTTTATAGTCTAAATATTATTAAGGGTTAATAATATTTGACTGTTCTATTTTTAGCTCGACAGTCTAAAAATAGAAACCGCCCAATGTCTAAAAATAGAGGTCCATATATTTTTACCAACTCGACCAATCATCCATAAATAGCATCCTGCAACTCATAGACCATGATCCATATGTCTAAAAATAGACTTTGCGCCAAAAATAGCCTGCGGGCCCACTTAGTGAAGGTGACTTCATTTCACTAAGCTCCATCATCTTGTTGCATTTTCAACATATATTTTTAGGAGCAAAGTTATGAAAAATATAAGATAAACTAAGCTTTGTCATTTCTTGAAACAACCATAATATGAAATTTCAAATTCAAAATACCAGTTTCTCAACAACCTGTAGTTTCACATATGTTACTTTCAATGTAACAACCTTGACCCAATTTAGCACCCATATTTTATTTCCATTCCAGAAGAACCACACTTTATATGCATAGATATTTTTTTTTGTATTGTAAACTCATATACCTAGCTCATAATGTTTTCCTTCCATAAATATCTTCCATTACAAGTTAGCATAATAATTTAATATGAAATACAGGGCATGATCAATAAAACATTCTCATTTTCAACCCTTTGCCAATTCATTTCATAAACTATTTAAATATGACAAGTAAAAACAATAATTTTACTTTCATCATTATACATTACATTTTATAGCTTGTCATGATAGAATTGTATATCATCCAAGGTTTTCATTTAATATTTGAACAATTAAACATTCTCATCTTCAACCCTTTGCCAATTCATTTCATAAACTATTTAAATATGACAAGTAAAAACAATAATTTTACTTTATGATTATACCATACATTTTATAGCTTGTCATGATAGAATTGTATATCGTCCAAGGTTTTCATTTAATATTTGTACAACATAACATCTCTTAACTCAAAAGTCTAATTAAATTTGTCAAATGAAAACTTTTATATGTGTACAACATATACAAGGGTTTTTAGCTAGGTTCCCATAGTTATTTTTTAATGCAATGTGCAACTAAGGTATCCTCTAAGCTTAAATCCATTCATTGAACATAGCATGTCAGGCTTAAATAAAGAATAAGGAGCCAAAAGTGTAACTATGGATGGGTGAAAAAGAAAGATGGACAATCTATAATAAGTATTTCTTAGTTTTATATGGGGTAAAATTGTTTTTAACAAGAAAAACTGAGTCAAAAACTGAGTCAACAAAGAGGTATACTGAATATTTCATACCAATGCACTATAGTATAAGTTGCATATCTAAGCAATGACATAATGCAGTGGAAAACAAGCAAAGCCAACTAAACTATGCCCAAGCTAGGCTTAAGTATTTATTAATAAAAAATAGTCGTTGTAAAATATATATATATTGTAAATCTAGCAGTACCTTTACATTTTATATTTATCAAAATATAAGCAGGTTATAAGATATCAAAACTTGATAGCCTCAACCTGCCCGAAGGAAACCAGGTCTGTTGGCCATATTAACGATTTAAATGCCATCCAGTATTAATATTATTTTAATCTCCTATAAAATATTGACTCCATTATATTGTATCTACCAAAGTCCAACAACAAACAGTGAATATAAATGCAATCAGCCAAAATCATAAACTTCAAAAAAGAGAAACAATAATTTAGTCATCTGAGGACTTGAATGGTGCAGGGTCTTTGACACTGGAGCCTAGCATGTCCACTTGGTGCATATTTTGTAGTCACCTCTCGATTCTTCCCAGTCGAGAAGTTGCATGATGTTGAGAAATTTGTATGCCTTGAAGTTCCTTTTTGATATCCTCCAGAACTGAAACAGCCTGTGGGTCTCCTCCCATTTCATGAAGGCTCATAACAGCCTTTTCTAGAACACATTTAAGTTTCCAGTAAGTATGAATAGACTGGTGGAAAAGGGACATTCATCCTCTAGTATTCCCTAGATCAATAATGAAGTCCATTTAGTTTTCTTGTATTTATATCTCCTCCTCTTTGTGGTCACATTCTCTCTCCCATCCCTAAATGAGATTGCAGATTTGAGGGGGATTACCTGTAGTGTAGACCTCAAAAAGGTTCTCTATAACCTCTTTTTTGGATTTCTTGCCTCGCTTGTTGGAGCCTGCAATGGGTTTGACCTGCTTCTGTTTTCCTTTTTTCCTACCCTGTTTTTTTGCACAATTTCCTTTTCCCATTGTTATATGTCCACGTATAAGCAGGAGTCTAATTTTCCGCAAATTTTTAGACAGAGATTTAAAAGGACCGGTTTTTACTTTTGCAAAGCCTGTGTATGGAAAAAGAAAGTCAATAACAGTTTCAATGTAACTATAGGTAGGGCCCACAACATTGTTGTTCCTGTTAAGGGTGGCGAACATGGTATTCCTAAGAGTATACTAGAAAAGGAAGAGTTCCATAGCACTTAATTCCATAAACCTAAACCCACGAAGACTCAATTGCAGAGTAAAACAACTAGGCAGACTCAATTGCAGAATAGTATGACAAAAAAATCTCCACGAACGGACGCGTTCATTACCCCCCATGTATTGCGACAAAAAGGTTTTTCCAAGTAAACCATGTATCCCTACATAAAGACTAGATGATGAACACAGAAATGAAATAAAGAGCGTGAGATATAGCCACTGCCTACATAGTTTCCAGCCTGGTCCTGCTTGGCCATACTAGCAAGCTCATATGCTTGAGAGGCAGAAACCCTCTGAATAGATGACCTACCCAATACCCTTCCTATCATTACAGAATGATAACCCTTACCCAACAGAGGAATAGACGGTGAAATTACATTACAGGGGGTGAAAAAATGAGGAATGACCACAGGGGCCAAGAAAAGAAACATGACCATTGCAGCCTTCAACCAACGTAAAAAAACATCAAACTGTAAAGTCATGGAATCATCAACCTTACAATAAAGAAAAACAAAAACAAAATTGGGAAAAGTATCCCAATTTTCAAAAATAACCAAATAACCATAGGGAATGATCACATGAAAACGCTAAACCATTCAGCTGCCATCTTTCAGGTTAGAAAAAGGGTTCTGGAACAGAGGACTTGCCTCTTACTGTGGGAATTATGAGGAGAATAGTGCAAGCACTCATCCAATTGACATCCACAATCATGGTAAGGAAATGTAAAACATACCACGTGACCTATTGTCGATTCCAACCTTCTTCCTTCACCTCTTCTCTTTCTCCCAACTGCTGTCCGAGAGCAATACTGCCTCTCCAGCCTACAACATGCCTTAATCATCATTCCCGATGACACTGTTTCCTAAATCTGTTAGATATTCCCAAGTGGTTTCCAGCTACTTCTACGACGGGTATTATGATCCAGCGTATGATCATACTCGGTATCTTAATTATATAGAATCATACATGTGGTGCACGCACGATGTCGCGTGCCACCTCCACTCTTCTCCTTTCGACCTCCACATGGCACCCCGATTGGGGGGTCATTGTAATATTTTTAAACTAAAAAAGGTACTCACCTTGAGAAACATTGATTACTGAGTGAATTGTAAGCTTACAAACCCACTAAATTTTTTTGAATGAATTCCAGGGTCTCAAATTTAGTTTCAATTCTCCACACACAACCAAAAAGTAACTATGCACTCTTCAAATGACCAAAGAATAGAATTAGGATAGTTTGAATGAACACGAACTAAATCTAAGAGAATCTAAAAATTTGGTACATTAATACCCACTTCATTTTAAAGTTAATGCATGGAATTTATGTAGATTCCATCTTCCAAACTGTTAGTGTCAGTCTAGTCATACTGCCATCAGTGATCAAAACAACTCTTTTACATTTGCATATTAGGAGTCCCATACCATAAATTTCACCATTCCGCTAGGTCATGGATTCATTGATGGCAGTGATTTTTCATTAGTTTTCCCTCATGTGAAACTTGCTGATTCTCCTCTTTATGGTATTTGTTCATGAGTTACTTTCACTTTTTGAGTCATGTTAATGGGTCATAGGATGGGTCTCATTAGGTTATAGGATCTCACCATGGTCAAATTAATGAGTCAAGTGTCAATAAATGTTAGAAAGGCCATGAGGAAGTCAACAAAATCAAAGTCACAGCACCTGGGAAGATCAAAGAAATGTTTTATTTAGTTGGCAGGATACTTTTCCTTTATTATAATTTATTATGCAATTTTATGTCATCATATGTAATAAGTCACGTTTCAAAAGCTGCTATCTCCACAAAGTCACCGCCCTGCCTTTTAGAGAATTTTTCCATAGCATTTTCAGTCCATAATCATGTTTTAAGTATGTCCATCAGAAAGAGCCCAGAAAGAGTTTTCCAACGATATATTACACTCTCAAAAATGACTCCTGGATTGAAATTTATGTCTAAGTGAATAAAGCTCCCTTATACCCTAACCCTTCCCCTTTTTCCCACCTTTCCCTTAAACTTTATGTTATTAAAGTTTAATATTTTCCTTTGTAAAACCCTTATTTCCCTCATCCGATGGTAAAATCGAATTATTAAAATCTTTTAAAACACATATGCGACTTAATAAACCACTTCCCCTTCATGACCCCTTAAACTTTATAACAAAGTTTAAGTTCTACATTGTAAATCCCCCGCCGATCCAAACCTTTCCCTTCCCCGATCGCATCGCAACATTTAATATAAGTGCCCCGATTGGCCCTTTGTAAAAACTATGATGCAATTGGATAATCTCTGATTCAATTAAATCAAACCACTTCCCCTCATCAACCATTAAACCTTACAATAAAGTTTTGAAGGTTTCGTATTATAAATCGCTTCCTCCGATCCACCTTCCTCCATTGTCATATCTCCGATTGAGCCCCACCCGATGTCATTCTGACTGTCGATCTGCTCATCCGATCAGACGGTCTAAACTTCATCGCTCCATCCCAATCGAGGGAGTCAATCATTCCCCTCCGATTGACTCCCTCCAATTACACCGCCACCGTCGATCTGCCCAACGATCTGACGGTCCATAGCCTGTCGCTCCGTTGGCATCAGAATTTTCACATAATGCTTTTCTCCCGCTTCCCTTTCATCTCTTGATTCCGATTGACCTTGGGTCCTACCATGTAATCCTCCACCCATTCATAATAAAAGGGCTTCTTCCCCCTTGTAAAAATTAAATTTTATTTTAAATTCGTTTTACAAAATTCCTTGCCCCCATCGCTTATCCCCATCACGTCGGAATTTTCCATACGTGCTTTTCTTCCGCTCCCTCTTCCGATTCTGATTGCGATGTATAACTCATGGGTTCCACCTTAAAGGCCTTTCAACACAAAAATTGTTTCCCTCTTTGTAAAAGCACCAAATTATTTTTAATGTGTTTTGAAAGGAAATATCCCTTTGGCCTATCTTTTATCCTTATTTCCATTTTTCCAATTGCATCGGAGTTTTTATATATGCCCTCTTCCCATAATATATCTAGCCCTCCTATCCCGATTGTGATGAAACCATTGCAACGTATATTTTCAAATGTACTATTATATGTTGAATCCCCTCTCCCCATTTGATTCCGATTGCAATTACGATTTGGACCCCGCCTCCTTTCCCTTCTCTCCTTCCATTCAAAATGGGTTTTTCCCTTCACTTAAAGGCATAATTTCATCTTATAATTTCAAATGCATTTGTCTTCAAAGTCAGTTTTCTTCAAAGAATAAAAACAGTGAGAGACAGTCAAAAGGCCGAGGAACTAAATATGAAACAGTAAGACATCTTCGGTAACGGTTTAAAGAGATTTATTCTACAGATTTCTTCTTCTCATTCGTTGGATGCAACAATGAATCTTCAGATGGCCCAAAATGTATTGTTGTTCCTCCTTTTAGGAGAAGATTGTTGGTTTTATTTTCTATGATCAGACTTTAGTTCTTGAGGTATTAAAACAACTCCCTTTTTCTGTGGATCTATTTTCTCACATTTCAGTCTATTTAATGTAATTTTAAATCATTTGTAAAGTAGTCTGTAAATCAGTAAGTAGGGGAATAGTGTGGAAAATCAAGGAGAAAGTTCTGCGTTCCATTGTAACAGTTTTGGACAGGGAATTAATAAAGAGTTGCAGCTCTCATTTGTGGGATCCATGTGGTATGAAATTTAGCATTTGTTCTCTCCTTTGTGTTCATATGTAAATTGTTATGTGTACCATTCATTCATAAACATCTCTTTTTGAATGCTTTCAAGATAGAAAGGTAGAATCCATTTTTTATGCTCTACCTTGGGAAATCATTCAATACTCTATGTTTTTCCTCCATTTGAAAAGAATCCATCTCCTATGCCCTTTTTATCTCCTCAGCAGTCTTACCATCTCATCATCATTTAAAATTAATTGCTGAATTTCCTACCTACCTTGCCCCATGAGATAACATGTATCCATGATTTACTTCCCCGATTCAAACTGTCCCATTTGTCTCACACATCCCTGAAAAATTCATTCATTTCATATAAAACACTATCCCATTATTATACCTAGCCTAAAATCAGTCCATTATTGTACTTTGTTGAATATCTATTCACGGAGAGAGCCCTCTCCTGACCTTGTAGGGCTAGCTACAAGGCTGAGCATGGTTTAGATGTTACCCTGATTTCCCTTTTCAGCCTAGGGTTCAGATCAGGTGATAACACAAACAATGACTATCGCCAACCTCATCGCATTATACAATATGTCATGTCTTAATATTAACCATTTATAAATAACATCAAATTAAACAATGAAATTATTTAATTCCATCAAAGGAGTTACCATTTGTCACATTATCCAAACATAACCCATTTCATGTCGGAGCCAAAAAACTTGCATATAAACATGTCCCTCCATACTTATCACATATCCTTTACATAACGTATCATATGAAACTAGGGTGACTTGAATAATATGACTCTTGATATAATGCTTGCAGTATATAATTGGAGGTATGTACCACAATATTTTTATTATATAACTTTCTAACCATCATCTAATTGTGACTGTAATATTTCTATATAGTAATTTCATATGGTTGCAACATATTTTGTCTCCCAATACAAAGCATTATGTAATGTAATTCACCCTCAATGTGATATTTGAATCATATTACACACCTATGGTCATGGAGTGTTTCTAATATCTTTTAACTTTTCATGTGACAACATAATCCATTTTATATTATAAGAAATTAGGTGTAAGAATGCATTTTTTAAATCTTTGAAATCGAAACCATATGTATGATACGATTAGTAAACCATCCACTACAAGGAAAAGACCATCTAGCAGATGTTTTTGAGGAACCCCTTATAAAAATACCCCAGAAATCCATTTTTAGTAGAGGTTACTAGAGGAGGTTAGTGGGTGGAGGGTTTTTTGGATGTTTTCTACTCGGTGCGCTTATCATCCAAAACCGCACCGGTGCGCTCAACAAGAGAAAGCACTGGTGTGCACAAAACATTGACACACCGAACATGGTGTGCTCTGTACACACCCGCCCGATGCATCATATTACTGTAAAGCACCAGTACTTTACAACTCTTCAGCACCAGTGCATCATAAAACACTATGCCAAAATAGAAACCACCCAGTGCGGTATTCAGAAACCACACCAGTACACCTATAAAACCCCGCGCACTGGAACAGGGTTAAATAAAAAAAAAAATTACAGCCAAAAAACTGCATTTTTCACTTTTCTTAGTGCTCCAGAGCTCTCAAGCACTGGTGCAATTTATACATGTTTGAGCCACCCTAACATCGGTGCTCCCATTGCACCCATTGCACATAATGCTGCTGTTCATTGCCCACCAATCTCCAGCTTGCATTTTGCAAAACGGTGGGAAAATTTTATTTTGCAAATTTTACAGCCAAAATGCCTCCTCGACGACCAAATGTACAGGTATTTTTCTTGTTTTTCCATAATTAAGATTTTTAGTGAATTAGAATTTCAAATGACCTTAAAATTAACCATTTAAAAGAAAAAAAATATTTTTTGTCGCACAATGCGCTCAAGCCGTTCGGCTTGCACCGATAAGAGGTGTTGCCTATAACAGTATCCGCATAGTTTCTAGGGAGGTACTGAAAGGCGCATAGTTTTATTTTACAATTTAAAAAAAAAAAGTGCGGTGTGGTCATTTAGCTGGCTGCACCATTGACCATGTGGAATTGCGGCAGTGTGGTGCGTTGACGGAAATATCTACCCTGGTGTTTTTCAGTGCACCGCATTCAGCATTCCGACAGGGTCAACGGTGCAGCCCAGTAAAGTACCGCACCATTGACTATGTAATTAAATCAGGAGGTCAGTACGTTGACACAACTATATGTGTTGGGGCATAGATTTTAATCAGTGCATCGCACTCAGTCAATGGTGCTCTGAAAATTTTCAGGTGCACCACATACGGTGCGTTGAATGTCATCTGGGGCACTGCCCCCGATGCACGACAAACAAAAGATGCACCGGAACCAGTGCATGACTGTTTTTTGTGGCACACCGACTGTTTTGTTTTTTTTTTCCAAAAAAAAATTATATATGTATATTCCTAAATAAATGTCTCATTTTATTAAAAAAATTAATTTTATATGTCAATTATTTAGAGAGAATAGGGGGAACAACAACAAAAACAAGCAGAGAAGTATGCCATGGTTTGCCTATGGGAGGAACAAGAGAGGGAGAGAGATGCGTACCCTCGCCCTATTACAACAGCTACCCACGGGCTCCTAAGGCAGGTAGGCCTCCTCAATTTCTATGAGGAGGCTACTTACCTAAAGGGCCATGGTGTGTTTTTGTGACATCTTATCCGCAGGTGGAATGCCCACCAACAAGCTTTCTAGGTTGGTCTTAACTAGTGGTACATGCCAACTGAGGAGCATATATATTTCATTACAGGGCTATTGAGGAGAGGGGTGGATTTTCCCTCATTCCCAGATGTTCCAGCTGGCTGTGTAGCAGGGATTCAGTTAGTGTACTCCCAGAGATACATTGGAGCTGATGTACTATCTCCTTCAGAGTTTCAGGTCGTTGGAGGTCAGTTACGTATCGTTGCATTTGGTAGTGAGGAGGTGAGGTGTCTCTCACTTTTTATTTATACCATTTCACACAACACCAGTGATGGGAAATGCATTAGATGCTCGCTTCTATATTATGTTGATTCTTTAGTACATGAGCCACGACTTGTCAGGTGGTCTGCTATTTTTTTGTGGTAGTTCTATACAACCTTAGATAAATGTCGTGCTCATGCACAAGGGATGGTAAACTTCCCTTTTGCTTCAAATTTTTTATTTTTATTTTTTGGGAGGTCTCCAGAGACGAGGCCTACTTTTATTCGGTAGCCCCGTAGGCCGATGTTCGAGGCACGAATGCACATGTGGGGGAAGATGATGCCCAAGAGGGGCGAGACTGTGTTTCTAGCAAGGATATCACATGATGCATTGGAGTTGCTAGCCATTGTTGACGAGCTTCATCCCTTCATTATGGTCCCCTATCCTTATGCTGCATTGGATTGGAGAGGGTGTGCCAACATCCTCTTCACAGAATGATAGAGGTAATATTACTGTTTTATTTAAATATATTCTAACATGTTCTTTAACTTGCTTTTATTCTAACATGTTCTTTAAATTGTATAATTATTGTTGTGTAATTATATATATTTTGTAGAAATTGTTTATTTTGATGGCGAGGACATGCCGACACCACCATATGATCTAGGTATGGATCCTGATGATGATCAGGGCATGCCAGATGCTGAGGATCATCAAGAGGCCAGTGTAGAGAGACTTGCTCCTGCTGGTGCACCGATACCTCCTTTTGCTAGGCGAGGTCAAATTGATACTAGATACAGGATGGAGTTGGGCGACCAACTCACTGCATTGATTATTGAGGTGGGCATTAGGCCTGCTCATATGAGAGACATACATGCCGATGTTAGGCTCTTACATATGTGTACAGGCATGCCGCATGAAATGTACAGGCTGATGCAGCATGTCATAGGAGCTATGACCTTAGCTATGCAGCTGAGGAGGACCATTGCACGTTATAGGCGTGGTCAAGACGTAGCACGTGATCGAGAGTCTGCGAGCAGAAACTCATCATCTCATGATCATTCACCTCTTGCCACGCCAGATCAGTAGCCTCCACTAGCATCTAGTAGTATTCGTCATGGAGATGAGGCTAGACCATCGGCCACGTATAGTCAGCAGCCTGTAGCATCCAGCAGTACTCATGATCATGAGTACGCTGGACCATTGACCGTCGAGGTTGCACCATTGACTGAGCAGACCTCGAGTAGTACTGCTATTGATGTTGTACCACCAGCTGATCCATGACATTTATATTACAATTGTATGTTTTTAACATTATTCAGTTATATATATATATATATATATATATATATATATATATATATATATATGGTCCATGTATTTTATGTTCATGTTACAGTTGTACTTAATTTACATGTTGGCAATCATCATGATGTGTATATTGTTAGGTCATGTTACATATGTTCATTTAATGTGCAGCTTGAAAATAGATGTGTATGTGATAGCATGAGTTAATTGACATGAGATGTATATTTGATGTTTGTGGTGTGATCACGTTATACAATGCTAATTGTGTTTTGTTAGATGATAATGATCATGATGAGGTTGACGAATTTGAATGTGTTTTTTAGTCAAATATGATGTTTGTACGATGGTTATCATGATCGAGATGTTTATTAATTAATTTAATATTAAATGGCCATGATATTTATTAAATATTATGTCGTGATTGTAATTGAAATTTTAATTTTAATTGTATGTAAAATTGTATTTGTATTTGTAATTGTAATTTTAATTGTAATTGTATATACGAAAAATTGTAAAATTGTAATTGTATTCTAATTGTATGTAAAATTCTAAATTTGTAATTGTATTTGTAATTGTAAATTTAATTGTAATTATATGTAAAATATTTGTAAAATTGTAATTGTAAATGTAATTCTAATTCTAATTCTAATTGTATGTAAACTATTTGTAAAATTTTAATTGTATTACTGTGAAATGATTGTAATTGTAAAATTCTAATTGTAATTGTGATTATATGTAAAATTCTAAAATTGTAATTGTAATTGTAATTGTAATTCTAATTCTAATTGTAATTGTATATAAAATATTTGTAAAATTTTAATTGTATTAATGTGAAAATTTTAATTGTATTAATGTCAAATGATTTTATTAAAAATTTTAAATTTGTAAATTTTCAAATAATTGTAAAATAATAAATCTAGAATAATATGAATTTTTGTAACATAATAAATTTTAGAAAATAATGCAAATAAATTCATGTACTTTAGAATTATCATGGTTTTATTATGATCTTACATACCCAAAAAAATAACTTTATCCAGTATGTCATTTCTAGTGGAGATTCCTGGTTTTTCGTCCGGTGCACTTATCATCATAACCTGCATCGATGCGTCTTAGTACTGTAGCACAATGGTGCTTCACAAATATTACGCACCAGGGCGTCATAAAACAACGCGCCAAAACATAAACCGCGATCTTACAAAACCGCATCGGTGCGCTTGTAAAACCCCATGCATCGGAACAGAGTTAAATAAAAGCTCGCGCAAACCAGGTATGTCATTGAAATATATTTTCTAAGAAGCAAAATTTATTCGATAAAGTGCAATATTGGAGCATCAGAGGGTTCGAATTGCGGGCAAGAATTTTTCTGAGGAGATGAGGGTTTGAAAAGACGAGAGTTTGAATTTCGGCTGAGAATTTTATGGCAGAGAAAATGAGTGATTCAAATAGAAAGACAAACAAAGATGCTTACAAGGATGCAAATGGCTATAGAGCTCGACAGAGTACAAAAGGAGAAAATATTTATGAAAAATCTGAGAAGGGCAGTCGAGAAAGCTTTGTTGAGACCGACAGAGAGCATTCGGTTGAGGCTGGTGATAGGGTTAAGAGGTCCCATGATGGAGAAAGGGAGAGCAGAGTTGATGGCAGAGAAATACCTGTCGACGCTCTGGTGAATAGACAGGTGAAACAGTCCTTCGAAAGAGTTAGTCATCTATATTTTTCACTATCTGAAGATGACTAAGTAGTGTCCCTAGATTTCTAGAAACAAAATTCATAAATATTGTGAGTTCTATAAATATCACTGCCTTCATTATTCTGAGATAAAATTTTCATATTTTCATCTTCCTATCTAGTCATCACTAGCCCACCACTCCTGGAAGACCCATCCTGGGTTCAAGCCATTTATTTTAAACCCAACTGTCACCCATTTTTCACCATGTCTTGCCTTTTGGCCCAAATCCTCTATTTTGCTTATCTACAGGATTCCCTACTACTATTAAAACCCACCAATAAAATAATCTTGCTAACTCTTCCATAATATTCTCAGACACTGATTTTCTCTACAGACCCTCTGAATAATAAGGTATGCTAGATCCTAGGTCTTCAAAACACACTAAGCTTATCACAGGTCCTATCTTATACTTGGTGATCCCTAAGTCTAAATCCCTATCCAAAATCCAAGTCCAAAGGTCCCCATTAGGTCACCAAAGGTTTCACTGAGTCATAGGATGGATTTGGTGCCCAAAAAGTTATGTCTTCCTGCATAAAGAGGTTGCATTCAAAGGGGAATAAAATCAAGCATTTTGACCCAAGGTCATTCAAGGAAAGCCTCCTTGGCTTAGAGTACAAACACTGCAAGGGACAGTTGCCCTTGTTCACATTTTTCAAAGAGTAGCCAAGGTGACCACCAGCAACAAGAGGAGGTAAGGTAATAGGATGTAATTATCACCAGGAGGCAGACACAAATAAGACAAAAAACAACAGGCCTATATGTAGAAGAGTATCAGGGTTTGTTTTGGTGGATTAAAAAAACATTGGTGACAAGAAAAGAACCTTCTCATAGATTTCAAGGATAGAAGCCTCTTCCTTAAGGTTTTTTCCAAAATAGCACTGCTTCACCTACACTAAGAGAATAAATACAAAGAGTATCATTTTAAAGAAGACCATTTTTCCAAAGGGTAGAAAAACAAAGTTTTTTGAAGTAAAAAGTTGGGTATAAATTATTGTCAAGACAGGCCTAAAAAGGCAAAATGTAACCTCGATTTTTGCATCTCAACGATAGGCTCCCAACAAAGGGCCTCCAAGCCAAAAATATTGTTTTTCAAAAAGATTGGTAAAGGCATAAATAAACATGTTTTCCAAAAAATGTTAAAATGTGTTCACAAAAAACATTAGTCAAAAGCACAATGAAAGATAGGAGACACCAACTTCACAAAAGTGGGTTTGGTTTTTTTTTAATTTACTTTTCAAATCAAGTATAAAAGCCAATTGAACCTTCCCCATGCATCATTTGCCATTTTCTGAGAAGAAGAGGCCGTTGAGAAGAAATTATTTTGGTTTTCGGGCAAACTGTGGAAATTAACAGGCGCTATACGCTGAGCACGACAGTACGCCCCTGGCCTCCGGCGCTACGCACAGAAGCGAGGCGAGCAGTGTAAAATTACACTGCACTACGTGCTCGCAGGTTGGTGCTACGTGCCTGGGTTGGAATTGTGCGCAAACCCAGAAATGACCACCGGCGCTCGAGAGACTCCCTGTTCCACCCGGCGCTATGCTCTGATAGCCGACCAGCCCGGCGTTGTGCGCAGGCGCTATGCGCTGGCGCTGTGCCCCTCGCAGCACTCCAAAAATTTTGCTAAAGACTTTCAAAATCAAGTTTTTCGACCTCTAAAAACTTCTACAAGTTAATACAAGGTTGGTTAACACTTTTTTTCCTCCTCCCAAGAATTATTTATCAAAGAGCTCATCCATAGTTAAAATTGACCAAAACCCTAGACTCTGCCAAAATCAATTGTTATGTCTTTGAACTAGGGTTTATAAGAAAAATAGGTTTTTTGTGCAAATATGGGACTGAGTGACTATAAGCCTGACCTCCACCACCAAGTACAAGCTTTGAAAGCTGTCTTCACCTTAGCTTTCCTCTTTGCAAAGATTTGAACTACACCACTTGTTTACTCCAAATACCCTCAAGAAAAATTCAAGGTTTCTTCTACTGTTTTGGACCAACCGTCATGTCAGAGAGAGATAGTCACACCAGTAGTGATGAGAGTCACATTCCCACCAAGCCAAAAAATCATGGAGGAAAAGCTAAAAGGTTTGAGCCCCTAGACACCTCTTTAATCACTTCCTCTCCTATGATCCTTTCATACTTTCAGGATGTAGGGTGCTACACTTTTTGTGAGAAGGTCAAGAAAGTCAAATATCATTCAGAATTAACTATATTGTTTGCTTGTAGCCTACAAAACCACCAAGTTAATCTAGCAGGGTTCCAATTTGAGATTTCATCTGAAATAATTTCCAAGGCAACTGGTATACCAGACATTGGTGAGCTTTGGTTCAAACAAAAGAAGCTGGATTTGGGTTACTATGGGCCTTATTTGAAACCCACCTATCAGTAAAATTGCAAGGCTATTTTTCCTTTTTCTTATTTGCTAGAGAGGTATGCAGCATTAATGAGGCGGATTATCAGTTTTTTCACATGTGAGGGAAGATACTCCCGGCTCTATTCATATCATATCAAGTTGCTTGTGCATTTTACCAAAGTCAAGATGATGAACCTACTTTATTACCTCTTCCGGAGTATTGATAAAATGGCCTCTGCTGTCAAGAGGAAAAACTATGACCACCAAATGCCTAGCCTCTTTCATCACTCCCTGATCAAGATGATTGTCCTATACCAGCTAGAGAAACAAGGTATATCTTGGGAGACCTTCATCTCACATGATGTGTTTGCAGACCCCTGGGCCTTCATCCAGCAGAGCTTGCCTTCCACTTCACAACCATCTACCTCCACACATCCATCATCTCCCCATATGCCTTCTCCACAAAGAATTTCACCTATTACCTCCTCCCCTAAATTACCAAGTAAAGAGGCTGACAGTAGCCCTAGTGAAGGGAAAATAGGAGGCAACAATGGGGAAGAAGATGGGACAGATAATGATGAAAAAGGAGAGGACAGAGAAGAAGAAGTTGATGATGAAGAAGAAGAGGATGAAAATGAAGAGAATGATGAAGAAAATAGCCATGATCATAAAGAAAGAAGTGATGATCATGAGGAAAGCATTGAAAAAGAAGATGATGTAGAGGAAGAAGAAAATGAAGAAGAGGAAGGTGGCCAAGAAGAAAGCAGAAATTTCCAAGAGTAGCAAGATGATGAAGGGGAAAAAGAAGATGAAACCAGTGATGGCATCCATAAAGATAACATCAGTGAAAGAAGCCACAAGGATGAAAACAGTGAACATGATGATGATGAGGAAGATAACAAAGATGAGGAAGAGGAAAACAGTGAAGAAGGAGAATAGCTAAATGAGGAAGGCAACTTTCTAAGTGCCCAAGATAGTCCAAGAAAGAGTCATGACAGTCATGACAGCTGTAATGACTGTCTTGAAAAAAATTAGTCCATAGAAGACAAAGAAAAAACAGAGTAGAGTGAAGGACAAAATTATGACAACATTGCCTTTGAGACTCCCATGATTGCCCCTCTCTCATGCACTTATAATAGAGGGAAAAGGGATGTGTTTTCTGCCTTTAAAAGGCAAAGGGCCATCCTCTCACAACATACCAAAGCATCAAAAAAAGGAAAAGAAAAAATGAAGAGAGTTGAGAAAAAGGCACTAGTTAGGAGGAGAAAAAGGATCAAAAAGGCTTCTAAAGGACCTCTCTTTGTTGATCTAGACAGTGATAATGAGGACCAAGGGATGAATACAAAATTTCTCCTCCTAGAACAATATCCCAGCTTCAAGAATGGGAAAATTATTTTGAAAGGGCACAAAGGGTCATCTACTATTATAAACAGGAGCACAAACATTTCAAAGAGGTGAAGAGGATCCTTTCCTTGCAAAAGTAAATGGTCAAACGCTATGCAAGGAAGAGCATGCTTGCTAATGCCAAACTCAAGCAAGCCCTCATGGAGCTAGAGGAGCTAAAAAGGCCCAAAGTTCATGACAACCTCGGGATCTTGGCTGATGCTTCTTAGTAGGTTTCTAAAACCCCTTGAGGGGTATACACACCAATTTTGAAGAAAATCCAGAAACATGTTGTGTTTTCCAAATTTTGGCCCCTAGGAGTGCAGCATCCTAGGCACTATGCTCTTTTTTGGGGCATAATCAGCTACTAAATTTTAAATTTTTGGGTTTTTCATGTCACCAGTAGTCTACCCAGAAAATTCCAGGTCAATTGGAGCATTTTTTCCCCCTCAAAAGGTCAGAAAACACCTCAAAAATTACCTTTCTGCCTCCTTTTCAAGCCTGGCGCTGCGCATTGAGCAGTCATGGGAGATTGGATTTTTGAGTTGGTAAATGGCATCAATTCAGCACAAATCAAGTATTTTTGGAAATTATACTCTTCAAGATTTCCAACGAGCCCTCACGGGGCCAAATCCGATGCCAGGAAGAGGTCCAAAACTCAGCTACAACAGACCCCAATTTTTGCTGATATGGAGCTACATACAGAGACAACTTTTTGCCAAAAAAGTTAACAAAAGACACTAATTAATGTAAAATTGGCTTTTTAATATTTTCTTGGACAAAACACTCTTGATTTGATTGGGGAGTTATGTTTTGGTGTGTTTCATTTATTTTCTTATATCTTATGTGTCTTGGGCCTTGCATGGTCATTAAGCACATTTATGACATTTATGGCTAAATTAGGGTTTCTGGAAGCCTCTTAGGGTTTCCACCTCCTCATTTGATCCATAAATAAAGCATGAGGCTCTTGTATATTTTGTTGGATTTTGATGACTTATGTTGAAGAAAATACAGAGTCTCTTGGATTTTTTTATGGAAATTTGATGTCTTGGAGCTCATGCATGCCCTGGTTTTCTTGTTGATGGAGAGAGATTGTTTGCAAGATCCATAAGCTTGGTTGATGGTGAAGTGTTTCTTATGCTCATGTTTTTCTAGTTTTCCATTATGTTTTCCATCTTGCTATGTTGCAGTAGGACAAAAAAATTAGATTAAGAAATGTTTCCTAATGGCACCTTACTTCTATTTGTCCTTCACTACCTTAATGTTTTCTTTTGTTGAGATATATTAGGGAATCCATCTCTTGCTCTCTAAGAAGTTCTTAGCTTGTCTATTTTCTTGAATTATTTAGATCAGTTAGTATCAATTATGATTTAGGGCTAGCCCTGCATATTGTTACCTCTGAAGTACTATGTTCTTGAAATCATCTTTTGAAGCAACTTTGCCTATAGTTTGTCAAAGAAGTCTATCTTAACCATGCTCTTTGCATTTACTTAGCTAAAATTGTCTCAATGAACTTTCATAGCTGTCACTGTGGATGTTAATGTTTTCTCTCCTTCTATGGTTATAGTTACTTGTGAAACTTAAATGTTTTTCCTGCTCTTGATGATAAAATCCATGAAAGATTAAATAAGTTTTTGCCTTTCTATGTTTTATATGAATGTTGCCTTGGTTTATTATCTGTTTTCAGTCTGAAATCAAATGGATTAGGTTTTTCTTAGGCCTTTGAATCTCTTGCTATGCTTATAAATATTCTTACTCCCTCATTTTACAAGTATATAAAGGATTCTATTTGTGCCCTTTATTAGCTTGTTGTTTCTCAAGTTTAATGTCCATCTCATAATCCTTTCACAACCTTAAAGATCCACTAACCAAGTACAAATTTCCCTGCAAATGCTATTGAAACCATTGATGAATTCATCATGACCTTGTTTGACTCCATTGCCCAATGACTTAACAATCTTCCTTGTTTTCTATATAAATCTATCTGAGCATCATACCCAACCAAAAACAATCAAAATATCTTGCACTTAACATCTAGCCTAAAATCAACCCTAATCAGCAAACAAGTTCACATCTTTGCACCTACTAAAGAGATCCTTCTCTGAATCTAGGAAGGCTAGGTCCTTGGATTCCAAAGCTTGGTTCGATGTGACCCTGTACCTTTGTATCTCAATCAATCTAGAAAATTGCGGGGAGATAACATAATGGAGATCATGGTGGGACTGATTTCATTGTAGCCTGACAAGCTCTTATAGACTCATATACATCCCTATTTTGACTTAAAACAAACCCATAGCCAGAGTAGAAACTAATTACTTCACCATCCTAGCAAGATGATGACTTACTTAGGGGATACTCATTAACCTTAAGGCTGCATAAAGAAAATAAAAACCCAAAAGTACTCTTTAGGTTGATTTTTTATCAAGAAATTGGTGGTGGACCATTGTATACATATCTTCAAAATTTCAAAAAAAAATCCACCTAGCGACTCCACTAGCCTCCAGTAGGCCTTCCTCATCCCACGAGTCCCATAGGTTGTTCTAGGATTGTGTCAAATTATTCCAAAATAGTTTTTAAGGCCTAGTTATACCTTGTGTGAATAAAGAGATCTAGCTTCATGAAGGATCAATACTAGATCACACCCGGACCCAAATCCCCCTACCGTAGTTGATAACCCAGAAAAGATTTTGTGGCAAAATTCTAAAGCTGGAAACTCACCCACTGTTAGAACCATCCATAGAGAAATTTTTGCACCAAAACACCTTACAGTTTCCCAAGATCCTCAGTTTGATTTGCACCATATTAAGTACCTATTCAAGACCAAGTCACAAAGTAGGGTTGACCAAGCTGACTTTAAGACCATAGATTTGCAGCAAAGCTCCAGTAGAGAAGCTTCTTCTTCCACTCCACTTGATTTTCAGATTCTCCATTACTTCAGCCCTATTCATCTCAAATCTACTCAGAATTAGTCTTCCGGTCCAAGTACCTTAGCTACACCCATCCATACCACAAGTGTGAAAACCACCTCACTCCATCCTCCTCCACCTCTCACAAATCCTCCCCTTGTAAATTAGCCTTTGTTTCCTTTCCCTCCCATCATGGCAGCATGGTATGCTCCACTATATCTACAACAACCACTATTACCTTTTCCAAATGACTATCATTCCAAAATCCCTCACTTCTTAGGGATTGAATCCATCACTGCTCAAAAACATGTAGATAGAATTAATGATGCTTTTGACTATATGGAGATAGAAGAGGAAACCAAAAAAATGAGGATTTTTTCTCAGAGCCTAGGGGGAGAACCCAA
The DNA here is from genome assembly GCA_034641835.2 of Pinus albicaulis. NCBI lineage: Eukaryota > Viridiplantae > Streptophyta > Pinopsida > Pinales > Pinaceae > Pinus > Pinus albicaulis. The sequence continues at coordinate 570,551,822 of CM076570.1, read as the reverse complement.
GAAATGGTTTAAATACTTACCTCCCAACAACATTCATGATCTCCATACTCTATACCAAACCTTTGTGAACAAATGGGAAATCAAGAAGAAGCCCCTCCAAATTTTGTCTGAGTATAGCAATCTTAAGAGAAATCCGAGAGAAAGTGTTCAAGACTACTCCACTAGGTTTAACAGTGTTTACAATGCTCTCCAACATCACATAAAACCTCCACAAGGCTTAGCCTTGGTGAAATATTCCAAAGGCTTTGATTCTAATATGGCCTATCAACTAAGGGAGAGAGATTACCTAACTCTAGAAGACATGCAAAAGGGGGCTATGAATGTAGAGGCCAATTAAATTGAGAAAAGGGCTAGGGTGAGATCAGAAAAAAGGGTGACTTATAGAGATGACACAACACCTACACCCTCCTCTTCCAACACCAAAATTGACTCCATAGTTAGGACAATGGAGAGGACGATGGAAAAATTCAATTTGAATGAGAGAACACCTCCTAGGGAAAATCAAGCCAATATTCAAAACAGGAATAGAAATCAGAATTTCAGAAGAGACCCCCCTCAATTCAGACAAAGAGAGAGTGACCAACAAATCATACCCCCTTTCCAAGACAACTATGTAGATGAAGAAGAAAGAGAGCTTGAACAGTTGGAATAAGACCATGTGAATGTCATAGGTTCGGACGATGAGGATAAAAAATTCCTTACTAAAGAAGAACAGAGGATGTTTTCTTCAAAACCACATGAGAAATCATATGAATATTCTAAAGACTATAGATTAGGATTTGAGAATGCCATAATGGAATTACATAGGCAGTATGACCTTAGGAGAAAAAAGAGTCAAGATATTCCTAAAACCAATAAGCCAAACACTAATGTTAGAAAAACCTCTGAACCTATCCCTAAAAAGACAGCAGAAAACACAAATACTATGGCTAAGAAAACTGAACTAAACAAACCAAAGTCTAGTCAACCTAACAAAGATTCAAGCCGCCCTAGTACTTCAACTAGTGGCCCTAAAAAATCCTGCTTTCCAAACCATTAAATCAGAATCAACAAATTAAAAATGTAGAAAAGTTCATGGCTGATAAAATTGATGTAAATGCAATAAAGACACCTACACCTTTCAGTTTTGAGGGGGATATTTCCAAGATCAAGATAACCATACCCCTCACCGAGCTAGTAACCCAAGAGGTATATAGATTCCAGATTTTCAAAGTTTTAAATATAGGGAGTGATACTGATACTTTAAACTTAACTGATGATAAACCATAATTTTTTTTTGGTCCTAAAGTAGAGGGAAAATATCAAGAAGGAGCTGTCCCTCCTTTCTATGTAAGTCTAAACATACATGATAAAATTCTGCATAATGCTATGTTAGACTCTGGTGTCTCACACAACCTCATGCCAAAGGTTGTAATGGAGAGATTGGGCTTAGAGATCACAAATCCCTACAAATATTTGTACTCTTTTGATTCCAGTAAGGTCAAGTGTCTAGGCCTAATCAAGGATCTGTGTGTCAATCTGGCACAAATCCCCACTAAAAGTCTAGTCATGGATATAGTTGTGGCTGACATCCCCCTAAAGTATGGCATGCTTTTATCTAGATCATGGGGGGCCAAAATCCAGGGAAGCCTTCAAATGGACATGACTTATGCCACCATCCCAGTTTTCAATCAAACAAGGAGATTATATTGGGAATCCCACATAAAATACATGGTGAGTAAAATAGATAGGCCAAATAACACACTGGTTTATTCCATTCACTCAGACCTTGACTCCTTCATCCTGTACAATGAAAATGACATAGATGAACAAATATATGACAAGGAGAAAGAACTAAGCCCCTAAGAACAACCAAGCTAGTCCTCTGCCCAAGAAAATGACACCCCAAATCCTAGCAGTCCCAAAGAGCAGAATATTGAAAAAACTTAAATTGACACCCTTTGGCATATAAGCTTTGATGGCTCTTGTGGTAAGGCTGGTTTAGGAGTAGGGTTTTGGTTCCACAACAAAAATAAAGGCCATTCCTATATGCTATATTTCCAATGCACCAACAACGTTGCAGAATAAGAGGCACTTATTGGTTTACACCTACTCAAAGACCTCAAAGCTAAGAAAATATTGGTTCAAGGAGATTCAAAACTAATCATAAATCAAGTTAAGGGATAATATTCAGCCAATAACCCTAGGCTAAGAGAATATAGAAACACTGCCCTATACCTTCTCAAAACCTTTGAGAAATACGAGCTCTCTTTCATCCCTAAGGCCCAAAACTGCCTTGCCAATGAGCTTGCCTTTGCTGCCAGCAATTTCTTTTTACCTTATGAAGAGAATCAATGCCTCATAAAAATAAAGAATATGCCTACTGTACCAAACAACCTAAACCATTAGCAAGTTTTTGAGAATGATGACCAAATAGATTATTTTCTGCAATCCAGAAATGACTTTGCAAGTGCAAAACAGAGTTTGAGATTTGAAAGAAATAAATCTGCTGAAAATAAAACTCCCAAAATAGAGCTGCCCTTTGATGATGATATAAACCACCTTCAGAACCCTTATATTGCAGAAGTACTTGATAAATCAGATCAAAGAGAGCTTGAAATTCTGTAGTACAAAGATGACACCCTGCCAAGAGGCCTTACACCACTAGAAGAGCTGTTTGATTTTAATGATGTAGCTAAAAAACCCAAGATGGAATCCACTGAAACAAATATAGAAGAGTGTAACATTGGAGGAATGAAAGAGCCCAAAATAATCAAGCTGTCCAAAACTCTCCCATCTCACACAAAACAGAAATGCGTTGAGCATTTTTAGAGAATTTAAAGATGTGTTTGCTTGGGGGTATGAAGACTTGAAATCCTATGACACCAAAATCATCCAACATAAAATTCCTCTCAAGGAAAATCAGAAACCATCTAAACAAAATTGATAAGAATAAATCCCCTTTTGTTACCCTTAGTTGAAAAAGAGATAAAAAAGATGTATGATGTTGGGATCATAGTCCCTGTCTGATACTCAGAATGGGTGTCCAACCTTGTGTCAGTTAGGAAGAAGACCGGGGAAATTAGGATTTGTATTGACTTCAGAAATTTGAACAAAGCCTCCTTGAAAGACAATTAGCCCTTGCCTAAAATGGATCACATACTCCAAAAATTAGTTGGCTCACAAATAATCTCATTACTAGATGGCTTCTCAGGTTATAACCAAGTTCTAGTCTTTCCAAGTGACCAACTCAAAACTTCTTTCATTACACCTTGGGGTACATTCATGTATGTTAAAATTCCATTCGGTTTAATGAATGCAGGGGCTACTTTCCAAAGGGAAATGGACACAGCTTTTTTCAGAAGACATAGGTTACTTCATAGTCATATATCTTGATGACATCACTGTCTACTCTAAGACGGATGAGGAGCACTTGGTCCACTTGAGAAAAGTCTTTGAAAAATGTAGAAAGTATGGCCTATCCCTAAATCCTAAGAAAACTTTGTTTGGCCTTCAGGAAGGAAAACTCTTAGGTCACATCATTTCTGAGGAGGGAATCAAGATAGACCCCAAAATAATTGAAGGCATCTTACAAATCAGCTATCCTAGAAACATTAAAGAGCTGCAGTCTTTCGTTAGAAAGATAAAATTCCTAAGAAGATTCATTCCTAACCTTGCTAAGCTCCTAAGAAATATCACAAATATGTTGAAAAAGGAAGTAGGAGTGAAGTGGAATATAGAAGCAAAACAATATTTTGAGCTGGTAAAACAAGCACTCACACAAACACCAGTCTTAATCAGCCCTAACTTCACCAAGGAATTTTACATTTTCTCCTTTGCCTTTGAACATACTGTGGCAGTAGTATTGTTGCAAAAGAACATCATGAGGCAAGAGCAACCCATAGCTTTCTTCTGCAAAGCCTTAAGGGATGCCCCTCTAAAGTATAACATTATGGAGAAATAAGCCTTTGCCTTAATCAAAGCTTTGAAGGATTTTAGAGTTTATATTTTGCATTCACATATCATAGCCTTTGTCTTGAACATAGTTGTCAAAGATATACTTAATCATGACCCTGATGGTAAAAGGGGCAAGTGGATTGCTACCATTTTAGAATATGATTTGGAAATCAGACCCACTAAATTGATTAAAGGACAAGGACTTGCAAAACTTATGGCTAACTCAAATTTTTTAGCTCTAGAAATGAATATGGTTGGTATGTTAGAAGAAATTGAAGAAAGTAAATCACCATACATTGAAGAAATGTTTCTAAATTCACCTTGGTATGCTGATATTATTTATGTGCTTCTTTATCTCAATGCCCCCCCTTCTTTGTCAAAAACTTAAGCAAGATTATTAAAATAGAAAACATTAAATTTTTTCATTCTAGATGGAGTATTATAATGGAAGATTTTTGCTGGTTTGCTGCTTAAATGTTTGCTTGAAGATGATGCAGAGAAAATCATGCATGAATTAAATGGAGAATGTGGGGGTCACCTCTATTAGAAGACCACAACCAACAATATACTTAGAGATGGCTACTATTTGCCTACCTTATTTTCCGATGCTCAGAAACTAGTCACGACTTGCCATAAATGCCAAATCATTGATGGAAAAAGAAATCTCCTACCTTTACCCTTGCACCCCATCAGTGTTGAAGCCACTTTTCAGCAGTGGGGTTTGGACTGCATAGGAGAGATCCATCTTACTTCATCTGCCCAACATAAGTGGATCCTCACTGCCATTGATTATTTCACCAAGTGGATAGAAGCCATCCCTTCTAAAAATGACACTGACTCAGTTATCATCAAATTCCTTGAAACCAACATCCTATCTAGGTTTGGTTGTCCTAAAAATATCATCACCGATAACGTTGCTACCTTTACATCTAAGACAATGTTGGAATTTTTCTATAAATATCACATCACCCTCGATCACTCCACTACTTAATACCCACAAGGTAATGGACTAGCTGAGTCCTCTAACAATAGCTTGGTAAACATCATTAAGAAGCTCTTAGAACAAAATAAAAAAGCATGGCATAGCAAACTAGTGCATGCACTATGGGCTAATAGACTAACCACCAATAAATATATTGGTATGTATCCCTATCAACTAGTGTATGGCATGGATGCAATTTTTCCCACCTCTTTAGGAGTCTCAGTCATGAAGCTTCTTCAAGAAGTTTAATCAGAAGAAAATGACATGCAGAGGAGGCTGAACCAGGCCATTCATTTGTAGTAGTCAAAGGAATAATTTTACAAAAGGACACAAGCTATTTAGGACAATATCAAGAAAATATTTGATAGAAGACCCAAAGAAAATGATTTCCAGATTGGAGACAGGGTTCTAAAATTGGATTCAAGAAGGGAGGACAAAGGCAAACATGGTAAGTTTGAAAATCTATGGAAAGGCCCCTATATCACTGATTCGGTGAGAGGCAACAATGCTTTATTTTTGAAGAAACTTGATGGAATTCAAATTTTTTGAGGTCTTGTAAATGGGAGGATGCTTAAACGTTACATTTGTCAAGAACCTTAGTTTAAAATTTCTTATTCCTTGTACATACCATTGTTTGATGGAAGGATGTAAAGACAAAAAACCCTAAAAATATATAAAAGGGGAAAAGAGGGCAGGAGTTGAAATATAGGTACAACCCCATACCAAAAATGATGTTGTTGAAAGTGTGCAAGTATAAATGCCACTACTTGTTTTTAAAAAGAGAATTCATGTTCAGTTATCCAACCTAAATCATGACTGAAACACATTTCAATTTCTTTTTGTTGATAGGCTAGTGAAAGGAAGGACTTGTCAGGAGATCATTCAATCTTGGCTTACCAAAAAGAATAGATTAGGATAGAAGGACAATGGCTCTAAAAAGATTAAAACCTGAGCCAAGGAAAGAAAGAAGGATGTTTATTATGCTTTCAGATCTTAAACCTTTAGTATTTTGTTTTACTTTTCTGCTAATAAATTCTATGTGCAACTTGTACATAAATGCCATAGATCATAGCAAATCAGACTGCTTAATCCTGATCTGTCTATGTTTTTCATTTTTTTGTTTTTAGGATTAGTGAATAAGTTTTTTCAAACAGCTCAATCTCGACAAATGAGTAGTCTAGGTAGAGAATAAGAATATTTCACTAGCCTAATCTGAACTCTTGGAAGAAATAAGGGTACAATTAGATAGTTTGTTTTTTGTTTTTCAAAAAGAAAAAAAATGTCAAGGGTTTTCCAGTTCAAATGCACCCAAGGAAGAAAAATTTTTAGGCAAGTAGGTTGCGTAGCTAGAGATGATGTTGATGCTAATCATGTTTTTCAGATTACTAAGATTACAACTTTAAGCAAGCATCAGCTAGTGAAGGAGGTAAAATATGCCCAATGGATGAGGCACTAGCCTTCAAAAAGCCAGAAAAATTGAAGTTCTGGACACCTCCTGAGAAGGAGCTTCCCTCCCAAGTGGAGCCACTATTATTCATCTATATTTTTCACTATCTGAATATGACTAAGTAGTGTCCCTAGATTTATAGAAACAAAATTCATAAATATTGTGAGTTCTACAAATCTCACTGCCTTCATTATTCTGAGAGAAAAATTTCCTATTTTCATCTTCCTATCTAGTCATCACTAGCCCACCACTCCTAGAAGACCCATCCTGGGTTCAAGCCATTTATTTTAAACCCAACTGTCACCCATTTTTCACCATGTATTGCCTTTTGGACCAACTCCTCTGTTTTGCTTATCTACAAGATTCCCTACTACTATTCAAACCTACCAAACAAATAATCTTGCCGACTATTCTCAGACACTGATGGTCTCTACAAACCCTCTCAATAATCAAGTATGCTAGATCCTAGGTATTCAAAACACACTAAGCTTATCACAAGTCCTATCTTATACTTGTTGATCCCTAAGTCTAAATATCTATCCAAAATCCAAGTCCAAAGGTCCCCATTAGGTCACCAAAGGTTTCACTGAGTCATAGGATGGATTTGGTGCCCAACATGTTATGCCTTGCTGCATAAAGAGGTTTCATTCAAAGGGGAATAAAATCAAGCATTTTTGACCCAAGGTCATTCAAGGAAAGCCTCGTTGGCTTAGAGCACAAACACTGCAAGGGACAACTTCCCTTGTTCACATTTTTCAGAGAGTAGCCAAGGTGACCACCAGCAACAAGAGGAGGCAAGGTAATCGGATGTAATTATCACCAGGAGGCAGACACAAACAAGATAAAAAACAACAGGCCTATAGGTAAAAGAGTATCAGGGTTTGTTTTGGTGGATTAAAAAAACATTGGTGACAAGAAAAGAACCTTCTCAGAGATTTCAAGGACAGAAGCCTCTTCCTTAAGGTTTTTTCCAAAATAGCACTACTTCACCTGCACTAAGAGAAGAAAGACAAAGGGTATCAGTTTAAAGAAGACCATTTTTCCAAAGGGTAGAAAAAAAAAGGTTTTTGAAGTAAAAATTTGGGTATAAATTATTGTCAAGACAGGCCTAAAAAGGCAAAATGTAACCTCAATTTTTGCATCTCAACGATAGGCTCCCAACAAAGGGCCTCCATGCCAAAAATATTGTTCTACAAAAAGATTGGAAAAGGCATAAATAAACATGTTTTCCAAAAAATTTTAAAGTGTGTTCACAACAAACATTAGTCAAAATCACACTGAATATAGGAGACACCAACTTTACAAAAGTGGGTTTTTTTTTTTTTAATTTACTTTTCAAATCAAGTATAAAATCCAATTGAACCTTCCCCATGCATAATTTGCCATTTTCCGAGAAGAATAAGCCATTGAGAAGAGATTATTTTGGTTTTCGGGCAAACTGTGGAAATTAACAAGCGCTACGTGCTGAGCATGACGCTACGCCCCTAGCCTCTAGTGCTACGCACATAGGTGAGGCAAGCAGAGTAAAATTACACTGCGCTACGCACTCGCAGGTTGGCACTACGCGCAGGCCCAGAAACAACCACCGACACCTGGGAGACTCCTTGTTGCACCCAGCGCTACGCTCTGACAGCCCGACCAACCCAGTGCTGTGCGCAGGCGCTACGCCCCTGGCAGCACTCCAAAAATTTTACCAAAGTCTTTCAAAATCAATTTTTTCAGCCTCTAAAAACTTCTGCAAGTTAATACAAGGTTGGTTAACACTTTTTTTCCTCCTCCCAAGAATTATTTATCAAAGAGGTCATCCATAGTTAAAATTGACCAAAACCCTAGACTATGCAAAAATCAGTTGTTATGTCTTTGAACTATGGTTGATAAGAAAAATTGGTTTTTTGTGCAAAGAGGGGACTTGTTGGGGCCCTTGTTTTTGAAATCTTGGTTAGAACATTTTGAATTTTGACCTTTTGAGTTGCGGCATGAAGAAACATGGCAATCGCGACCGCGTCGAAACTACCAGGAGTCGCGGAGCTATCAAGGTGGCGTGGAAGCATGAGATAGCTGAAGAAAGAACACGCACAAGTACAGATGAAGAAAACACACAACAGAAGATAGAAAGCGGAACACACAGATAACAGGAGAGAAGCTGGAAGTAGCTGAAGAAAAGACATAGAGGAACTGATAGTCGCGATAGCGGGTGAATAAATAACAGTCACCCGGCTGAAAGAAAGAGGATGCTGCAGAGGTTGTGAGGCTCGTGACAGGAGAAGAAGCACAGAGCGACTGTGGGAAATCATGCATGACATCTCCGTGATTCCTAATCTTCTCTATTTCTGTTCCGTAAGACATTTGTACATCTGTATCAGAGTTGTAAGATATCACTGAAGATGCTATGTAATCATGGGCTTGGCCAAGAGATTAATATAATGAAAGGTTGTTGTCTCAATAAGAGGTTTACATGCATGTAATGTGTTTATGCAGGTTTAAAATTTTATTTGCTAATGTCTGAATGCTTCTTAAGTGCTCTTGCGTACATGACTCTGTCTATATAATCGATGCATTTCCCATCATGAGTTGCGACTCTGTTCCTTGCCATTGATCTCATCCCCTTCTGCATGTGGTTGCGGCACGCCTCGGGTGAGACTCACTGCTCTCCGGAGTAGGGTGAAAATGCCGGTGTGATCCTAGACTACATCGGACTCCTTTGTTGGCCACAACTCCTGAACCTGGGTCTTGTCCGCAAGACCTAACTTCTCGCCAACAAATGGTTCCGTTGCTGGGACCTGCATGTTCTGAGGGGAACTAGATCATGGTATCGAGGATTTTTGAAGGAGAGATACGGCGATGGTGGGATAATCATCTCGACCAATTCATTGCTCAGCAAGCAGAGCTGACCAAGAAAAAGGAGGCGGCAATCAAGGAGCTCGTCCTTTTCTCTGACTCAGCCAGTGATACGTACGAAATTTTCTGGGGAAGGTTCCCTACTGACCTTTACAATTGGTCGTAGAGATTACGAGCGACGGTGCCTCGAGAGGGCTTGTGGAAGATAAACCGTAGGTGGTCACACGAAGATCTGGTGGCGCTGCATCGGGTGGACACTGAACTAACCCGCGCGGTGGATTTTTGGGTAAGGACCACGTTGGAAGGATACACTGTGGAGTTTGCTACTGAGTGCTATCACTCCTTCTCGAAGGCCGAGGTTGTCTTCCACTCAGGGCTAAGAGGAAAGTTGCTTAAGGAGATTATGCTGTGGATTAAAGCTCTGATGGTGGATGAAGGGTTGATTGAATTCCACAAAATGAGTATGGAAGCGTAAACCACCCGTGCTGGGGGAAGGGAGAAGGGACAGATGTTACGTAGAATGTGAAAGAGGGAAGCAGGGAATGGATGTTGAGGCCGCACACAAGTTGAGGGAGTGACGTGCACATCGGCGGGCGCAGATCGCCGATAGGTGGCGAAAAAGGGTGATGCGGGATTTAAACCGACGGGAAGCGGCAAGGAAGAACTAGAAGGAGGCACCTCAGAGGATAGGAATTATGGATTTGGATACCCGGGAAGAAGACGGGACAGCGGTGGAAGTGCGGCGGGTGCATGGGAGTCCAGCGACACGAGGAAGAGAGATGGTGACTAACGAAGATGATGGAAAGATGCAGCCCGAAGAGAGTTTCGATGACGAATGGCATGGCGTGATGCAGCGGATGTTTCAAGAGAATACATCACTCACCCCTCCAGGCAGCCCTACTTCCCACATTCTGCATGGCCAGGATCCCTACCTTCCCCTGGTATTGTATCAACCTTTAAGTAATATTTTCATTCAGTTACAAGCATTGAGTCAGTCATACAGTAGTTCATCAGCGTTAGTAACGTCCGGTAATAGCAGCGTTACTAGTAGTGTTGTATTCCCTAGTGGAACCGTTACGCAACCAGGACCTGGAGGATTTATCCTGGTCAATACTCCGCAAGTACACATGGCTGGATCTTTCACCCGGTATCCAGAGTTCTCTGGCTGAGGCAATGATGATGTAGAGCAACACTGGTATCTGTGTGAAGCCATCTAGAGGGCTCGGTAGACGCCAGATGCGGGGAAGTTAATAGAGTTCCAAACCACACTCAGAGAGAGGGCTCTGCGATGGTTTATCAAGTGGTCCAAGGCTCATCCTAACCCTATAATTGCGGATGTAAAGCGAGATTTTGTACGTGAATTCAAGCTTCCCCAGACAGACCATCAGGGCCTGTCCGAGCTGTGGGAAATTAAGCAGAAGGAAGGTGAGACTGCATGGGAGTTGATGCGGCGATTCAAGGACGCGATCGGGAAACTCAGCTACCTGGTCGATCCAAACCACTAGAGGGACTGGTTCATCAAGGCTCTGCTTCCCTTGACACGAACCCCTCTCACTGAGTAGAAGATTGATAATTTGCAGGACGCCTTGGAGCAGGCCATGAAGATTGAAGCCATGGCGGGCTACCCCCAGGAATACAGGGGGGGCCGGGCCCGCAAGATCCTTCTTTGATAGGGTTGCAACACCAGATTGCCAGCTTGACTGAGAAGCTCAAGGAGCTCCAGCCGGTGAGACCAGCGCGGCCGAATGTTTGGTGCACTCATTGCCTAGTCGAGGGCCAAGTCGCAACCGAGTGTCCCCGGTTGCGTGGCGCAGGGGCAGGACCCTCGGTCGCGGCAATCCAGGGGGGTCCACCACCTGGTGGTGGTGCAGCGATGAATCCGCAGGCGGTCTACCAGCCGCAACAGCCTTACGCGGGGTTCCCACCTCAATCGGGTTCATCCACCACAGAGTACTACGAGATTTTCCGGACGTTGGGGCATCCTCCTCGGATGTGCCCGATACTACAGAAGTACTCCACGGTCCCAAACAATGTGTACTGTGAATTTTGTGTTTCCACGACTCACAACACTGAGCAGTGCAGGGCGCTCGACGCACTTGCGGATCGATTGGATCGTCCCTCCTACAGGGTGAACGAGGTCCCAAAGGGAAGAGGCAGCGGCATGCATGGAGGCCGCACAGGCGGACGCGGTCCGGTGAAATGTTACAACTGTGACCAGGAGGGTCATGTGGCTCGAGAATGTCCCCTTCCGCGATGACCCTGGTGTTCCCAGTGCCGGGTGAACGCCCACGCCACAGAGGACTATCCGGAGCTCATCAAGAAGTGGGAAGAGTGGGCGAGGAAGAGGGGAGCGAATCTGATAAATTCAAAGCCGCGAGGGACCACGACCCCAGACATGCAGAACATCGCGATCATGACGAGGGGCGGGAAGAAAACTGGGGAGGATGCCCACGGGAAGGAGCCAGCACGAGTGGTTCGGCTGGCATCCCCGAAGATGTTAATTAGGCCCGAAGCCCAGAAGAAGTATTTCCAGGAGGCAGTTGAGGCGTTCACCCAGCTGCGGGACGCGGGAGGTCTGGAGAAGCCCGTGCCGCTAGAATCTGGGGCGCAGAGCGTCACAGGTACTGTGATCGAGGACTGGCTCCAGCTATTCCTTAGGATTGTTGAAAATGCTGCGCTGCAGCAGCAGCTCAAGCATGCTTTGGAAGGAGCACTGTAGGGGCGCATAGGACTTAGAGATCCGGCGAACGCTGGCCCTCAATATGTGCAGCGCGTCAATCGGAACAAGCAACGAACAGGAAAATAATTTCAGCTTAACACACAGGTTGCGAGATTCCAAATCAGTGATACCATGCTGGACTTGGGGTCCGACGTCAACATCCTGCCACAAAAGACGTGGGAGGACCTTGGAAGGCCACGGCTGGCCTAGTCGCCAATCCAACTCAGGATGGCGAACCAATACTGTATTCTGCCAATCGGCCGGCTCGAGGGTGTCGAGGTCGACGTTGCGGGGGTGAAGACATACACCGATTTTGAGGTTATTGATATCATGGGCGACAAGGATCCTTATCCTGCCTTACTCAGCATTGACTGGGCTTTTGAGAATTACGCCATCATCGACCTTAAAAAGGAGCTGATGATCTTTGAGGATGGGGAGGTATGGGTCACCCAGCCCCTTGACCCATATCAGGGCCCGCGATATACGGAAACAGTGGACAATCGGGAGGATGCTCAGATGATGGACCACCTTTATCAGATGACTGTAGGAAAGCGGGACGACTATATTAACCTGACCGCGACTGGCTCTGTCAGTTGGTGGAGTGTGCAGAGCTCGGAACTCAGATCCAAACTCGCATGGGAAGACTGGCAGCAAGGGGGGTATGAGACCACCACACGGAGATGTGCTACCATTGCCCAAGTCCGGTGGGTGGGGACTGACGTCCGCGGATATCCCATCCTGTCAAACATGCAAGCTGTCAATACTTTTATTACCAAGGTGGAAGACATGGTCCCAGCCGAAAGCCGGATGCCACTTTTGGATGTTGTTGGCGAGGAGTCAAGTCTCGCGGACAAGACCCAGGTTCAGGAGTTGTGGCCAACAAAGGGGTCCGATGTAGTCTAGGATCACGCCGGCATTTTCACCCTACTCCGGAGAGAAGTGAGTCTCACCCGAGGCGTGCCGCAACCACATGCAGAAGGGGATAAGATCGATGGCAAGAAACAAAGTCACAACTCATGATGGACAATGCATCAATTATATAGACAGAGTCATGTACACAAGAGCACTTAAGAAGCATTCAAACATTAGCAAATAAAATTTTAAACCAGCATAAACACATTACATGCATGTGAACCTCTTATTGAGACAGCAACCTTTCATTATATTAACCTCTTGGCCAAGCACATGATTACATAGGATTTTAAGCGATAGCTTACAACTCTGATATAGATGTCTTACGGAACAGAAAGGTAGAATAGAGAAGATTAGGAACCATAGAAGTGTCATGCATGATTTCCCGCAGTCGCTCTGTGCTTCTTCTCCTGTTTCGAGCCTCGCAACCTCTGTAGCATCCTCTTTCTTTCATCCGGGTGACTGTTACTTATTCACCCGCTATCGCGATTATCAGTTCCTCTGTGTCTTTTCTTCAGCTGCTTCCAGCTTCTCTCCTGTTATCTGTGTGTTCCAGCTTCTTCATCTGTACTTGTGCGTGTTCTTTCTTAAGCTATCTCATGCTTCCGCGCCACCTTGATAGCTCCGCGACTCCTGGTAGTTGCGACGCGATCGCGATTGCCATGTGTCTTCATGCCGCAACTAAAAAGGTCAAAATTCAAAATGTTCTAACCAAGATTTCAAAAACAAGGGCCCCAACAGGCCCCGACCACAGTTCACTGACTCATCCCCGAGTTAATCACAAATGAAAGTCTCCACCTTCATTGCCCCATTGGCTCCCGTGCCCTGTTCGGCCTATGTGCCTTCATCCCTGCCCTTTCCTGTTGTGCTCCTCCAAGCGGCTGTTCAAACAAGGGCCCCAACTCCGGGACCCTGCGGAGCGCTATATCTTTGAGCCCGGTGAAGTCCGACACCGCTTGCTGCCAGCCCTGCATTAGTGATTCTGCTTCCTCAGTGATCCTAGTGGCAGCAGCCTCCTCTATATTCGTCGGGACAACCCCGAACATCGTGGTAAGCTGGGTCTCGGCCTTTGCAGCTAGCTGTTGTATTGATTTGGCACTGGCTTGAATAGGCGGACGGATTTCCCGAATTATCTGCTTGGCCGTTGCTGAGTTGGCCTCAGTCTGTTGCATTTGAACCTCAAGCTCGTCCACCTGGGCATATAGTTTATCTAACCACGTGGGATCTGCGGTCTCCTGAATTTCCCTGGAAATCTGTTACAGCTGGGCGGAGATGGGCTGTGTTTTGACCATGAGGGCGAGTGAACACTCCTGCAGAATTCACAGGAGGTCATAGGCCTCGCGCGCCGTGGAGTGAAGGGTCTCCTGCATATGAGTTGCCTGGGTCTGCTTGGCTGCTACTTGTTCAGAATATACAATCTATGGGTCGGGGAGCGCGGGCCGTGCGGCTAACGCCGCTTGAAGTTCATGATTCTCCTTGTGTAGACCCGTGAAGGCAGACCGAATGTGGTAAGCCTGGACTTCTACATTGCTTTCCGCTATATCATCAGGAAGTGGGGCATGGTGAGCCCTTACAGTGGGCCATAGGTCTGAGAACGCCTGAGTGGCAATGGTGACCTGCTCCTGCAGGTAGGTCTTCTCCTTGGTCAGCTGGTCGCGTTGTTCAGTAAGCGCTATGATCTGGTGGTGCTGCTCATCACACCACTGCTGCAGCTCCGAATGAAGCTGTTCGGCCTGCAGGGCCGCCCGCTGAATGAATAGGTACAACTGGGCTGTACCCCATGTTTCTATGTTGGTGGTGCCGGAAGCGCCCTGCTCCGGCATTCGCTCTTGCAGAGGTTGCCCACTGGCCACTGATCTGTTGGAATTCTTAGGAGGGGACACCGGTGTCTGTTGCTGCATTGAGGTGCCCATGTTGGAATCTGGCAGTTCTTGCTGAGTGGTCTGGCCTGTGGGGGGAGGGTCAGCATGCTCAGGCGGAGCCTCGACCGAGTCAGCCCCAACGTTGGCCAGCCGGGTAAATATAGTAGAGAAATAACCCTGGGGTGTGGCCATGGGGTCGACTGGTGGTACTACGACCGCAGTACTAGAGGTGACTTCAGCCCCGTGGTCTCCTCCAAAGAGTTCCCGGATAAGGGGGTTGGATACAGTGGCAGATGAGTTTGATGGAATGGATGAAGTGGCAGGTGGCTGGATGGTGGAGGCAGCAGTGGACGGTGTGGAGGAGGGATGGGGGAGGCGAATATTGATGAATTCTGATGGATCGATCAGGGGTTGCTTCGGAATTAATGTCCCTGTGAGTGGAGTGGGTGGCGGATCGTCATCAGTAAGGTCCACCACCGGATCAGTGACGGTGGTGCGGGCCCGCTTGGATGGAGGGGTGTCTAATTGATCAGCTCCTGGGCTCGGTTCACCCATTGGGGTGATGATGGGGCTAGTAGAAGTGAATAAGTTGGTAGGGATGGGAGAAGTGAGAGGGGCAGTATGGGACAAAGGAAGAGAATGAATGAGATGGAATTCAGAAAATAAAGGAAACAAAGGGGCACTGCTTGAAATAACTTGGGTCGCCACGTCGAGACTCTGTACCTGAGTATTGAAGTGTTGGACGACGGGGACTAGTGATTCGGGGAGTCCCTGTGAGGTCCCAGCTGCATCCTGAGAAGGTCCCGCCGCAGCCTGTGAGGGCCCTACCAAGCCCGTCTCGGTAGGCCATTGCATCGGCAGCATCCGCTCAAAGTTGTATCTGGGGATCCCGTCGCGGATGTGCTTTGTGGCCCTCGGCCACGCAGAGACCTCGCGGTGAAAGGTAGCATCGTCTAGTTGGAATTTGAGCGGTGCCATGTGGAAGGTGGCTTCCGGCACGCAAGTGGGGCAGAGGTAAGTGTGCCTGTGGCTTACCTCGAACCATACCTGCTCACTATAGTCATCCAACAGGTTCCTGGGCACCTGTTGCTGGTTAGCCACCACATCTACCATTAGCCCGTACCAAGCCCGAAACACTTCCGCATTCACCTGTTTAGTGCTGGGGTCAGAGGAAAAATGCCACGAGGTGAATTTCATCGCGAGGGGCTGGCTCGCGGTAGTTTCTGCGGGCATCCGGATGGGAGGAATGTGCCATTTCCACATGGCAAAAGGTACAATCAGGTAACCATAGATGAAACTAGTAGTGCGCTTATAATTCTCTTCGCATGCCGCGAACAATTCTTTGAGCACGAAAGAACACCAATTCAGCCTGGTGCCTTGGATACAGTGCTACGTAATGGAGATGGTATCCAAGGTGCACTCTCCTTTGGTATAATGCCGCATCGTCTTTCTATCAATGAGATAGCAAGCGAACCGAATCTCTGGCTTGTTGATCAGATCAATTTTGGCGCCCTTCCCCCCCTGGCGAGTGCCATATTTGGCATAGAGGTCTGTATCACCCGACTTCCGTGCGCGCTTGGAAGATGTCTGACCTGCAGCGGAGACGTCTGTGCCATTCTGGGAAAGCCCTGTGAGACGATGAATGTCTTCAGCATGAATGGGGATCTCCTCGTTTAGCCACAAGGACCCGTTCTGAATTCGGCTGAGGAGGAACCGGGTGCATTGCAGGGCCAGTCCTGTAGTCCCAAAGACAGGAAGAGTTCTTAAATTCACTAGGGACGATTGCTGGAGGCCCCTGTACTCTGGTCGCATTCGGTTCGTTGAGTTACTGCCTGGTGTGTAGTGATGCTCCATATATGTCTGCCAATGGAGGTAGGGGAATTCGACCAGGTCGGACAGGTTGGCGTCTATCAACGCTACACTGTCGTATTTTCCAACCAGTGACTCTGTTATGTGGATTCGACTGTCTAGCGCTAGTTCAGCAATGGATAAGAGAGCCTTTGGCATCTTGGCACGTCGCTGGTAAACCTGGAGAATTCTTCTGGAGCTTCTATCTTGGTGCGGTGCGTTTTGAGGCTTCAACCACTCTAGTGTCGCTGCAATTGCCAAATTCAACTGGTCCGGCATTCTCGTGCTGTTGGTCTCCATGCAAGTTATGTTATCACCTGGCACGAGCGGAGTTGATGAGACCCCATAATGACAATTAATTCCTGTTGGCCTTCTTGCCTGTGATAATCGTGCGATCGATCGCATGCCTGTGTGTAATCTGACAGTTGCTGATGGCGTCATGGGGAAATGGGCAGACGTGACGGCTGAGGGAACTGCGGATGATGGCAAATGATTATGGTATGGTTACTGTCTACTTACGGTAATTTATGATGCGAATCTGAGTGATCCTAAGGAATGACAAAAAGGACTGACGGAAATGATCTGGACTGATACTGGCACGTGGATGGATCCTACAAGGATGACACGGTGGACTGGCGCCACCCCGACCACAGTCAGTTACAGTGCGGCCACCGCAACTGATCAGTTATTGACAGACTACCTATGAACGGACAAGACTCCCTATGCTCATCCTGGTTGCGGGAGAGTTATTCGACTAAGCTACGATACAGGTGCTCTCGGGTGCGAGAGTTATTGATGAGAAGTGAAACGTATTTACTCCTGGTAGGGTTTCAGGCGTGCGCCATTCACCCACCTAGGGAGAAC
The DNA here is from genome assembly GCA_034641835.2 of Pinus albicaulis. NCBI lineage: Eukaryota > Viridiplantae > Streptophyta > Pinopsida > Pinales > Pinaceae > Pinus > Pinus albicaulis. The sequence goes on along the minus strand of CM076570.1, from coordinate 570,534,414 downwards.
TGTACCATCCAACTGTGCCAACCGAACGGCTCCTGAGTCGCAGATCTCAATGACAAATTAGGGTCCCAACAAGTGCATCTCGAGCTTGCCTGGAAACTTCTGGAACAGGCTATCATATAAGAGAACTTTGCCACCAACTTGGAAGGCTTTGGTCTTGAGGTGGCGGTCGTGCCACGCTTTCTGCCTGGCCTTCTGAACCTTCTGGTGGAATTCCGCCAAGAATCGGGCCTCATCCAGCTCCTGTAGCTCCTTGAGGCATTCCCGAAGTGACTCCTCTTCTGAGAACTGAAGAGACGTAGCGATTAAAAGACTGGGTACAGTGAACTCGGCGGGAATCACAGCTTCCCGGCCATACACCAACTGGAATGGTGTCTGATTGGTCAAGCATTTCACCGTGGTCCGGTAGGCCCACAATGCCACTGGGAGACACTCGTCCCAATCGTCGCGCTGAGCATTGAAAATCTTAGTCAAGCCTTTTTCAAGAATTTTGTTAAATGCTTCCACAGTACCATTGGCCTGCGGGTGGTATGGGCTGCTTTTATGATGCTGAATCATAAATGTGTCCAGTAGTGACTTGACTGTGGCATTAATGAAATGCGTACCCTGATCGCTGGTTAAGCTTCATGGGCAGCCAAACCGGCTGATGATGTGTTCAAAATGAACCGGGCAGCTGTCTCCGCTGAGCAGTCGCGTACCGCCGCTGCCTCAGCCCACCAGGTGAGGTAATCTGTGGCGGTAATGATGTACCGGGCCTTGGAGTGTCTGGCGACCGGGGCGATGGGACCTACAAAATCGACAGCCCACTTTTCGAACGGCCACAACACATGCACTGGGTGTAGCAGAAGCTCGTCCCGGTGAGAGGGTCTTCCCGTCCACTGGCAAACATCGCAGCACTTCATGTAGGCCTTACAATCAGCATGTACTATCGGCCACCACAGGCCAGCTTGGAGCACCTTTCTTGCGGTGGGTTTTGTACCCACATGCCCTCCCGCAACACCGCTGTGACATTCCCACATTACCGCTTCCCGTTCGTGGTCAAGGACGCATCTGCGCAACACCTCATCGAGGCCCAATTTGTATAGCTACCCCGCGATCAATTGGTAGTCGGCCGTCCAGACAACCAGGTGGCATTTCTAGAGTGGGGTGTAATCCTGAGGGCATTGTCCCGTGGTCAGATAAGTGGCAATGTCAGCCAAGTAATCCGGTACTGCTTCGACTCAGAAGAGGTCGGCATCCGGCAGCTGATCGTCCAACGAGCCTTCATTCTCTCCAGTCTCCAACCTGGATAAATGATTGGGACCGACATTCAACCTGCCGGGCTTGACAATCACCTCAAACGTGAATTCCTGGAAAAGTAGAAGCCAACGACAGATCCGTCCTTCCAAAACAGGCTTATTCACCAGATACTTCAATGCAGAGTGGTCCGTAAAGAATGTGAATTTGCCGCCCAGAAGATAGTGGAAGAACTTCTGGAGGGAGTACACCATCACCAAAGCCTCCCACTCGTTCGTGGAGTAATTCTTCTCTGCATTCGACAACCTGTGGCTGGCGAAGTAGACGGGGTGGTCAACTGTCGTTTCCCCGGGTTGCGCCAAGACAGCCCCAAGTGCAATACCGGACGCATCGATATGCACATGGAACTGCTTATCCCAATCGGGATGAACAAGTATGGGCGCCGTCGCCAACTTCTCCTTTAAGGTGTCAAGGGCCTTCCTACACTCCTTCGTCCACTGGAATACTTCTGACTTCCACAACAGTTTCTCCAAAGGGGCCGTAATCTTTGCGTAGTTGCAGATAAACCGCCTGTAATATCCTGTGTGCCCGAGAAGTGCACGCAACTGCTTCACGGTTTCGGGGGCTTCCATGTGAACTATAACCGCGACCTTGGCGGGATCGACACAGACCCCCTGCTTGCACACCACGTGGCCCAAGAGTGTGCCGAATGGAACTGCAAAAATACATTTCTTTAAGTTCAAGGAAATCTGCAGCTGACGACACCGGTCAAACATAATACACAAAAGGGTGCCGTGTTTCTTCAACAGGCTGTAGACGGTCTAGTCGTCCATGTATACCTCCAGGAACTTGTGAATGTACTCCCGGAAAGCAGCAATTACAATCCGGGAAAACACAGCCGGTGCGTTCTTCAGACCAAACCGCATAACGTGGTATGCGAATGATCCCCACTCAGTGGTGAATGTCGTCTTTGCTTTGTCTTCTTCGGCAATGCGCACCTGATGGTAGCCTGAAAACCCATCAGTGAAGGAATAGGCTTCGTTTCCCGCAACATGATCTAGAACTTCATCGCTGAAAGGAGTGGGAAATGGATCATGGATGCAGGCATTGTTCAGACTCTGGTAGTTTACGTAGACACGTATCTCCGCTTTGTCCTTCTTGTTCTGAATGAAAATGGGACTCACCCACTCTGCTTCTTCTACTGGAAAGATAAGACCTACAGCCAACATCTTATCGATCTCCATCTTGACCTTTTCTTTGATACGTGGGTTCAGCCGATAGGGTCGGTGCTTCACCGGCCTGGCCCCCGGTTTCAGTACGATGCACATTTCGCCTAGGTCCCCCTTGATCCCCTTCAGGTCTGCAACCGAGGACGGGAACAAGTCTTCGTATTCCTGGAGGAAGCTGAAAATTTCTTTTGTCGTTTCCTCGTCCCAGTAATCTCCCACCGTTGCCAGCTTGGGTTTCTCGTCTGTTCCAATGTTCAGCTTCTTCATCTTTAGTGGCTATAAATGGACTCCTTCAGTTGTCGGCTCTTCACTGATGTTCCGCTCGCCTTCCTTTTCGTCAAAATAGAGATGCCTGAGGTCCTCCAAACTATCATCATCTCGATCGCCATCAATCCGGTGGCAAACCAACTCGCGCCTGGCCTCAGGTCGTGACACAACCAGGCCCCCGTCGGGCTCGGGATGGCGGAAAAACAAGACCTCCTTGATTTCCTGTAGGGCCCGAGACTCCTGTGTTGTCTCCCCTTCGAACAAGAAGCCCCGAACGAACTTGTCCGTGACTTCCTGCCAAGAGGAGGTTCCCCGTTTCCGCTCTTGCTCCAGGTATCAGGCCTGGGGAATTGTATCCAGGGAGTGGATAAACCTGTGGACCCATAGCTCTCTAGGGTACCTGGTGCTGCGCCACTGCTCCTCACAGCCCCGCAAATGGTGTCGCGGGTCGGAAGTTCCATGATACTTAAGCATACTGCGAGGTCCTTCATCCTCTTTAAAGCGTTCCCGTAGAGCATCCGCCATGCAATCCCATCACAACAGAGTGTTGCTGTGATTTTTCCACCACCGAGCCGACGTGGATTCCAAGGTCACATCCAAAAGTGACATCCAGCTTTTGTCTCGGACCATGTCTTCCACCTTGGTAATAAAAGTATTGACAGCTTGCATGTTCGACAAGGTGGGATATCCGCGGATCTTAGTCCCCACCCACCGGACTTGGGAAATGGTAGCACATCTCCGCGTGGTGGTCTCATACCCCCCTTGCTGCCAGTCTTCCCACGTGAGTTTGGATCCGAGCTCCGAGCTCTACACACTCCGCCAACTGACAGAGCCAGTTGCAGTCGGGTTAATATAGTCGTCCCGCTTTCCTACAGTCATCTGATAAAGGTGGTCCATCATCTGAGCATCCTCCTAATTGTCCACTGTTTCCGTATATCGCGGGCCCTGATACGGGTCAAGGGGCTGGGTGACCCGTACCTCCCCATCCTCAAAGATCATCAGCTCCTTTTTAAGGTCGATGATGGCATAATTCTCAAAAGCCCAGTCAATGCCGAGTAAGGCAGGATAAGGATCCTTGTCGCCCATGATATCAATAACCTCAAAGTCAGTGTATGTCTTCACCCCCACAATGTCGACCTCGACACCCTCGAACTGGCCGATTGGCAGAATACAGTACTGGTTTTCCATCCCGAGTTGGATTGGCGAGTAGGCCAGCCGTGGCCTTCCAAGGGCCTCCCACATCTTTCGTGGCAGGATGTTGACGTCGGACCCCAAGTCCAGCATGGTATCGCTGATTTGGAATCCTGCAACCTGCGTGTTAAGCCAGAATTCTTTTCCCATTCGTTGCTTGTTCCACTTGATGCACTGTACCTATTGACGGCCAGCGTTCGCCGGATCCCTAAGTCCTGTGCACCCCTGCAATGCTCCTTCCAAAGCATGCTTAAGTTGCTGCCGCAGCATAGCATTGTCAACAATCTTGAGGAATAACTGGAGCCAGTCCTCGATCACAGTACCTGTGACACTCTGCGCCCCAGATTCTGGCAGCACAGGCTCCTCCAGACCTCCCACGTTCCGCAGCTGGGCGAACGCCTCAACTGCCTCCTGGAAATACTTCTTCTGGGCTTTGAGCATGGTTAACATCTTCGGGGATGCTGGCCGAACCACTCGTGCTGGCTCCTTCCCGTGGGCATCCTCTCCAGTTTTCTTCCCGCCCCTCGTCATGATCACGACATTCTTCATGTCTGGGGTCGCGGTCCCTCGCAGCTTTGAGTTTATCAGATTCGCTCCCCTCTGCCTCGCCCGTTCTTCCCACTTCTTGATGAGCTCCGAACAGTCCTCTGTGGCGTGGGCGTTTACCCGGCACTGGTAACACCAGGGTCGTCGCAGAAGGGGACATTCTCGAGCCATGTGACCCTCCTGGTCACAATTGTAACATTTCACCGGACCGCCTCCGCCTGTGTGGCCTCCCTGCATGCCGCCGCCTCTTCCCCTTGGGGCTTCGTTCACCCTGTAGGCAGGATGATCCAATCGATCCGCAAGAGGGTCGAGCGCCCTGCACTGTTTAGTGTTGTGAGTCGTAGAGACACAAAATTCGCAGTACACATTGTTTGGGACCGTGGAGTACTTCTATAGTATCGGGCACATCCGAGGAGGATGCCCCAGCGTCCGGTAAATCTCGTAGTACTCTGTGTTGGAGGAACCCGGTTGAGGTGGGAACCCCACGTAAGGTTTTTGCGGCTGGTAGACCCCCTGCAGATTCATCGCCGCGCCACCACCAGAGGGTGGACCCCCCTGGATTTCCGCGAACGAGGGTCCTGCCCCTGCGCCATGCAACCAGGGACACTCAGTTGTGACATGGCCCTCGACCAGGCAATGAGTGCACCAAACATTCGGCCGCGCTAGTCTCACCGGCTGGAGCTCCTTGAGCTTTTCAGTAAAGCTGGTGATCTGGTGTTGCAACCCTATCAAAGAAGGATCTTGCGGGGCCGGCCCACCCCGGTATTCCTGGGGGTAGCCCGCCATGGCTTCAATCTTCATGGCCTGCTCCAAGGCGTCCTGCAGATTATCAATCTTCTACTGAGTGAGAGGGGTTCGTGTCAAGGGAAGCAGAGCCTTGATGAACCAGTCCCTCTAGTGGTTTGGATCGATCGGGTAGCTGAGTTTCCCGATCATGTCCTTGAATCACCCCATCAACTCCCACGCGGTCTCACCTTCCTTCTGCTTAATTTCCCACAGCTCGGACAGGCCCTGCTGGTCTGTCTGGGGAAGCTTGAATTCACGGAAAAAATCCCGCTTTACGTTCGCAATTACGGGGTTAGGATGAGCCTCGGACCACTTGATAAACCATCACAGAGCCCTCTCTCTGAGCGTGGTTTGGAACTCTATTAACTTCCCTGCATCTGGCGTCTGCTGAGCCCTCCAGATGGCTTCGCACAGATAACAGTGTTGCTCTACATCATCATTGCCCCGGCCAGAGAACTCTGGATACTGGGTGAAAGATCCAGCCATGTGTACTTGCGGAGTATTGACCAGGATAATTCCTCCAGGTCCTGGTTGCGTAACGGTTCCACTAGGGAATACAACAATACTAGTAATGCTGCTATTACCGGACGTTACTGACGCTGATGAACTACTGTATGACTGACTCAATGCTTGTAACTGAATGAACATATTACTTAAAGGTTGATACAATACCAGGGGAAGGTAGGGATCCTGGCCATGCAGAATGTGGGAAGTAGGGCTTCCTAGAGGGGTGAGTGCCGTCTGCTCTTGAAACATCTGCTGCATCACGTTGTGCCATTCATCATTGGAACTCTCTTCGGGCTGCATCTTTCCATCGTCTTCGTTAGTCACCATCTCTCTTCCTCGCGTCGCTGGCCTCCCATGCACCCGCCGCACTTCCACCACTGTCTCGTCTTCTTCCCGGGTATCCAAATCCATAATTCCTATCCTCTGAGGTGCCTCCTTCTGATTTTTCCTCTCGATCTCCCGTCTCTTCAAATCTCGCATCACCCTTCTTTTCCACCTATCGGCGATCTGTGCCCGCTGATGCGCACGTTGCTCCCTCAACTTGTGTGCGGCCTCAACATCCATTCCCTGCTTCTCGCTTTCACATTCTACGTAGCATCGGTCCCCTCAACCCTTCCCCCAGCATGGGTGGTTTATGCTTTCATACTCGTTTTGTGGAATTCAATCAACCCTTCATCCACCATCAGAGCTTTAATCCACAGCGGAATCTCCTTAAGCAGCTTCCCTCTTAGCCCTAAGTGGAAGACAACCTCGGCTTTCGATAAGGATTGATAGCACTCAGTAGCAAACTCCACAATGTATCCTTCCAATGTGGTCCTTACCCAAAAATCCACCGCGCGGGTTAGTTCAGTGTTCACCCGATGCAGTGCCACTAGATCTTCGTGCGCCCTCCTACGGTTTATCTTCCGCAAGCCCTCTTGAGGCACCGTCGCTCGTAATCTCCATAACCAATTGTAAAGGTTGGTAGGGAACCTTCCCCAGAAAATTTCGTACATATCACTGGCTGAGTCAGAGAAAAGGACGAGCTCCTTGATTGCTGCCTCCTTTTGCTTGGTCAACTCTGCTTGCTGAGCAATGAATTGGTCGAGATGATTATCCCACCATCGTCGTATCTCTCCTTCAAAAATCCTCGATACCATGATCTAGTTCTCCTCAGAACATGCAGGTCTCGGCAACAGAACCATTTTTTGGCGAGGAGTCAGGTCTCGCGGACAAGACCTAGGTTCAGGAGTTGTGGCCAACAAAGGGGTCTGATATAGTCTAGGATCACGCCGGCATTTTCACCCTACTCCGGAGAGCAGTGAGTCTCACCCGAGGCGTGCCGCAACCACATGCAGAAGGGGATAAGATCGATGGCAAGGAACAAAGTCGCAACTCATGATGGACAATGCATCGATTATATAGACAGAGTCATGTACGAAAGAGCACTTAAGAAGCATTTAGACATTAGCAAATAAAATTTTAAACTAGCATAAACACATTACATGCATGTGAACCTCTTATTGAGACAACAACTTTTCATTATATTAACCTCTTGGCCAAGCACATGATTACATAGGATTTTCAGCGATAGCTTACAACTCTGATACAAATGTCTTACAGAACAGAAAGGTAGAATAGAGAAGATTAGGAACCATAGAAGTGTCATGCATGATTTCCCGCATTCGCTCTGTGCTTCTTCTCCTGTTGCGAGCCTCGCAACCTCTGCAGCATCCTCTTTCTTTCAGTCGGGTGACTGTTATTTATTCACCCGCTATCGCAACTATCAGTTCCTCTATGTCTTTTCTTCAGCTGCTTCCAGCTTCTCTCCTGTTATCTGTGTGTTCCATCTTCTTCATCTGTACTTATGTGTGTTCTTTCTTCAGCTATCTCATGCTTTCGCGCCACCTTGATAGCTCCGCGACTCCTGGTAGTTGCGACGTGGTCGTGATTGCCATGTGTCTTCATGCCGCAACTCAAAAGGTCAAAATTCAAAATGTTCTAACTAAGATTTCAAAAACAAGGGCCCCAACAGATGTGGCCTTGCAATCCACGTCAGCCCGATGGTGGAAAAATCACCGCAACACTCTGTTGCGATGGGATTGCGTGGCGGATGCTCTGCCGGCGCGCTTTAAAGAGGATGAAGGACCTCGTAGTATGCTTAAGTATCGTGGAACTTCCGACCCGCGACACCATTTGCGGGCCTGTGAGGAGCAGTGGCGCAGCACTAGGTACCCTGAAGAGCTGTGGGTCCACAGGTTTATCCACTCCCTAGATACAATTCCCCAGGCCTGGTACCTGGAGGAAGAGCGGAAACGGGGAACTCGCTCTTGGCAGGAAGTCACAGACAAGTTCGTTCGGTGCTTCTTGTTCAAAGGGGAGACGGCGCAGGAGTCTCGGGCCCTACAGGAAATCAAGGAGGTCTTGTTTTTCCGCCATCCCGAGCCCGACAGGGGCTCGGTTGTGTCACGACCTGAGGCCAGGCGTGAGTTGGTTTGCCAACGGATTGACGGCGATCCGGAGGATGATAGTCTAGAGGACCTCAGGCATCTCTATTTTGACAAAAAGGAAGGCGAGCGGAACATCAGTAAAGAGCCGACGACTGAAGGAGTCCATTTACAGCCACTAAAGATGAAGAAGCTGAACATTGGAACAGATGAGAAACCCAAGTTGGCAACGGTGGGAGATTACTGGGATGAGGAAATGACAAAAGAAATTTTCAGCCTCCTCCGGGAATACGAAGACTTGTTCCCGTCCTCGGTTGCAGACCTGAAGGGGATCAAGGGGGACCTTGGCGAAATGCGCATCGTGCTGAAACCGGGGGCCAGGCCGGTGAAGCACCGACCCTATCGGCTGAACCCACGTATCAAAGAAAAGGTCAAGATGGAGATCGACAAGATGCTGGCTGCAGGTCTTATCTTTCTAGTAGAAGAAGTAGAGTGGGTGAGTCCCATTGTCATTCAGAACAAGAAGGACAAAGCAGAGATACGTGTCTACGTAGACTACCGGAGTCTGAACAATGCCTGCATCCACGATCCGTTTCCCACTCCTTTCAGCGATGAAGTTCTACATCATGTTGCGGGAAACGAAGCCTATTCCTTCACTGATGGGTTTTCGGGCTACCATCAGGTGTGCATTGCCGAAGAAGACAAAGCAAAGACGACATTCACCACTGAGTGGGGATCATTCACATACCACGTTATGCCGTTTGGTCTGAAGAACGCACCGGCTGTGTTTTCCCGGATTGTAATTGCTGCTTTCCAAGAGTACAATCAAAAGTTCCTGGAGGTCTACATGGACGACTGGACCATCTACAGCCTGTTGAAGAAACACGCCACCCTTTTGCGTATTATGTTTGACTGGTGTCGTTAGCTGCAGATTTCCTTGAACTTGAAGAAATGTATTTTTGTAGTTCCATTCGGCACACTCTTAGGCCACGTGGTGTGCAAGCAAGGGGTCTATGTCGATCTCGCCAAGGTTGCAGTCATAGTTCACATGGAAGCCCCCGAAACCGTGAAGCAGTTGCGGGCACTGCTCGGGTACACAGGATATTACAGGTGGTTTATCCACAACTACGCAAAGATTACGGGCCCTTTGGAGAAAATGTTGCGGAAGTCAGAAGTATTCTAGTGGACGGAGGAGTGTAGGAAGGCCCTTGACACCTTGAAGGAGAAGTTGGTGACGGCGCCCATACTTGTTCATCCCGATTGGGATAAGCAGTTCCATGTGCATATCGATGCGTCCGGTATTGCACTTGGGGCTATCTTGGCACAACCCGGGGAGACGACAGTTGACCACCCTGTCTACTTCACCAGCCACAGGTTATCAAATGCGGAGAAGAATTACACCACGACCGAGCGGGAGGCGTTGGTGATGGTGTACTCCCTCCAGAAGTTCCGCCACTATCTTCTGTGCGGAAAATTCAAATTCTTTACGGACCACTCTGCATTGAAGTATCTGGTGAATAAGCCTATTTTGGAAGGACGAATCTGTCGCTGGCTTCTACTTTTCCAGGAATTCACGTTTGAGGTGATTGTCAAGCTCGGCAGGTTGAATGTCGGTCCCGATCATTTATCCAGGTTGGAGACGGGAGAGAACAAAGGCTCATTGGACGATCAGCTACCGGATGCCGACCTCTTCCGAGTCGAAGCAGTACCGGATTACTTGGCTGACATTGCCACTTATCTGACCACAGGACAATGCCCTCAGGATTACACCCCGCTCCAGAAACGCCACCTGGTTGTCCGGGCGGCCGACTACCAATTGATCACGGGGCAGCTATACAAACTGGGCCTCAATGAGGTGTTGCGCAGATGCGTCCTTGACCACGAACGGGAAGCGGTAATGTGGGAATGTCACAGCGGTGTTGCGGGAGGGCATGTGGGTGCAAAACCCACTGCAAGAAAGGTGCTCCAAGCTGGCCTGTGGTGGCCAACAGTACATGCTGACTGTAAGGCCTACGTGAAGCATTGGGATGTTTGCCAGCGAACGAGAAGGCCCTCTCACCGGGACGAGCTTTCGCTACACCCAGTGCATGTGTTGCGGCCGTTCAAAAAGTGGGCTGTCGATTTTGTAGGTCCCATCGCCCCGGTCGCCAGACACTCCAAGGCCCGGTACATCATTACCGCCATGGATTACCTCACCCGGTGGGCTGAGACAGCGGCGGTACGCAACTGCTCAGCGGAGACAGCTGCTCGATTCATTTTTGAACACATCATCAGCCGGTTTGGCTGCCCACGAAGCTTAACTAGCGATCAGGGTACACATTTCATTAATGCCATGGTCAAGTCACTACTGGACACATTTATGGTTCAACATCACAAAAGCAGCCCATACCACCCGCAGGCCAATGGTACTGTGGAAGCATTTAACAAAATTCTTGAAAAAGGCCTGACTAAGATTTGCAATGCTCAGCGCGACGATTGGGATGAGCGTCTCCTAGCGGAATTGTGGGCCTACCGGACCACGGTGAAACGCTTGACCAATCAGATGCCATTCCAGTTGGTGTATGGCCGGGAAGCTGTGATTCTCGCCGAGTTCACTGTACCCAGTCTTTTAATCACTACGTCTCTTCAGTTCTCAGAAGAGGAGTCACTTTGGGAACACCTTCAGGAGCTACAGGAGATGGATGAGGCCCGATTCCTAGCAGAATTCCATCAGAAGGTTCAGAAGGCCAGGTAGAAAGCGTGGCACGACTGCCACCTCAAGAAAAAAGCCTTCCAAGTTGGCGGCAAAGTTCTCTTATATGATAGCCAGTTCCAAAAGTTTCCAGGCAAGCTCCAGATGCACTGGTTGGGACCCTACTTTGTCATCGAGATCCGCGACTCAGGAGCCGTTCGGTTGGCACAGCTGGACGGTACAGTTCTCCATGGGTGGGTGAATGGCGCACGCCTGAAACCCTACCAGGAGTAATTACCTTTCACTTTTCATCAATAACTCTCGCACTCGAGATCACCCGTAGCGTAGCTTAGTCGAATAACTCTCCCACAACCAAGATCAGCGTAGGGAGTCTTTTCCGTTCATAGGTAGTCTGTCAATAACTGCTCAGTTGCAGGGGCAACACTGCAAACCACTGTGGTCGGGGTGGCACCCGTCCAGCGTGTCATCCTTGTAGGATCCATCCACGTGCCAGTATCAGTCCAGGTCATTTCCGTCAGTCCTTTTTGTCAGTCTGTAGGATCGCTCAGATTTGCACCATAAATTACCATAAGTAGGCAGTAACCGTACCATAATCATTTGCCATCATCCGCAGTTCCCTCAGCCGTCGCGTCCACCCATTTCCCCATGCCGCCGTCAGCAACTGTCAGATTACACACAGGCATGCGATCGATCGCACGATTATCGTAGGCAAGAAGGCCAGCAGGAATTAATTATCGTTATGGGGTCTCATCAACTCCGCTCGTGCCAGGTGATGGAATAACTTGCATGGAGACCAACAACACGAGAATGCCAGACCAGTTCAATTTTGCAATTGCAGCGACACTAGAGCGGTTGAAGTCTCAAAACGCACCGCACCAAGATAGAAACTCCAGGAGAATTCTCCAGGTTTACCAGCGCCATGCCAAAATGCCAAAGGCTCTCCTATCTGTTGCTAAACCGGTGCTGGACAGTCAGATCCACAGAACAGAGTCACTGGTTGTCAAATACGACAGTGCAACATTGATAGACGCCAACCTATCCGACCCGGTCGAATTCCCCTCCCTCCATTGGTAGACATATATGGAGCATCACTACACACCAGGCAGTAGCTCAACCAACCGAATGCAACCAGAGTACAGGGGCCTCCAGCAATCGTCCCTGATGAATTTAAGAACTCTTCCTGTCTTTGGGACTGCAGGACCGGCCCTGCAATGCACCCGGTTCCTCCTCAGCCGAATTCAGAATGGGTCCTTGTGGCTAAACGAGGAGATCCCCATTCACGCTGAAGACATTCATCGCCTCATAGGGCTGTCTCAGAATGGCGCAGACGTCTTCGCTGCCGGTCAGACATCTTCCAAGCGCACTCGGAAGACGGGTGATACAGACCTCTATGCCAAATATGGCACTCACCGGGGGGGGGGGGGGAAGGGCGCCAAAATTGATCTGATTAGCAAGCCAGAGATTCGGTTCACTTGCTATCTCATTGCTAGCAAGATGATGCGGCATTATACCAAAGGAGAGTGCACCTTGGATACCATCTCCATTGCGGAGCACTGTGTCTAAGGCACCAGGCTGAATTGGTGTTCTTTCGTGCTCAAAGAACTATTCGCGGCATGCAAAGAGAACTGTAAGTGAACCACTAGTTTCATCTATGGGTACCTAATTGTAGCCTTTTCCATGTGGAAATGGCACATTCCTCCTGTCCGGCTGCCGACAGAAACTACCGCGAGCCAGCCCCTCGCAATGAAATTCACCCCATGGTAGGTGTCCTCTGACCCCAGCACTAAACAGGTGAATGCGGAAGCGTTTCGGGCTTGGTACGGGCTAATTATAGATGTGGTGGCTAACCAGCAATGGGTGCCCAGGAACCTGTTGGACGACTATAGTGAGCAGGTATGGTTTGGGGTAAGCCACAGGCACACTTACCTCCATGCCACTTGCGTGCCGGAAGCCACCTTCCACATGGCGCCACTCAAATTCCAGCTGGACGATGCTACCTTTCACCGCGAGGTCAATTCGTGGCCGGCGGTCACAAAGCACATCCGCGACGGGATCCCCAGATACAACTGTGAGCGGATGCTGCCGGCGCAACGGCCTGCTGAGACGGGCGCGGCAGGGCCCTCACAGGCTGCAGCGGGACCTTCTCAGGCTACAACCGGGACCTCACAGGAACTCCCTGAATCACTGGTCCCTGTCATCCAACACTTCAATACTCAGGTACGAAGTCTCAACGTGGCGACCCAAGTTATTTCAAGAGGTGCCCCTTTGTTTCCTTTATTTTCTAAATTCCAACTCAGTCGTTCTCTTTCTCCATCCCATACTGCCCCTCTCACTTCTCCCATCCCTACCAACTTATTCACTTCTACCAGCCCCATCATCACCCCAATGGGCGAAACTGGCCCTGGACCGGATCAATTAGACCCCCCTCCATCCAAGGGGGCCCGCACCACCGTCACTGATCCGGTGGTGGACCTTACTGATGACGATCCGCCACCCACTCCGGTCATAGGGACATTAATTCCAGAGGAACCCCTTATCGACCCATCAGAATTCATCAATATTCGCCTCCCCCATACCTCCTCCACACCGTCCACCACTCCCTCCACCGTCCATCCACCTGCCACTTCATCTGTTCCATCAAACTCGTCTGCCACTGTATCTGACCCCCTTATCCGGGAAATCTTTGGAGGAGACCACGGGGCTGAAGTCACCTCCAGTACTGTGGTCGTAGTACCACCAGTCGACCCCGTGGTCACACCCCAGGGTTCTTTCTCTACTATATTTACCCAGCTGGCCAAAGTTGGGGCTGACTCGGTCGAGGCTCCACCTGAGCATGCTGACCCTCCCCCCACAGGCCAGACCACTCAGCAAGAACAACCAGATTTCGACATGAGCACCTCAATGCAGCAACAGACACCAGTGTCCCCTCCTGAGAATTCCAACAGATCAGTGGCCAGTGGGCAACCTTTGCAGGAGCGAATGCCGGAGCAGGGTGCTTTCGGCAACCCCAACGTAGAAACATGGGGTACAACCCAGTTGTACCTATTCATTCAGCGGGTGGCCCTGCAGGCCGAACAACTTCATTTGGAGCTGCAGCAGCGGTGCGATGAGCAGCACCACCAGATCATAGCGCTTACTGAACAGCGCGACCAGCTGACCAAGGAGAAGGCCTACCTACAGGAGCAGGTCACCATTGTCACTCAGGCGTTCTCAGACCTATGGCCCGCTGTAAGGGCTCACCATGCCCCACTTCCTGATGATATAGCGGAGAGCAATGTAGCAGTCCAGGCTTACCACATTCAGTCTGCCTTCACTGGTCTACGCAGGGAGACTCAGGAACTTCAAGCAGCATTAGCCGCACGGCCCGCGCTCCCTGACCCGCAGATTGTATACTCTGAACAAGTGGCAGCCAAGCAGACCCAGGCAGCTCACATGCATGTGACCCTTCACTCCACAGCGCGCGAGGCTTACGACCTCCTGCGAAGTCTGCAGGATTGTTCACTCGCCCTCACGGTCAAAACGCAGCCCATCTCCGCCCAACTGCAACAGATTTCCAGGGAAATTCAGGAGACAACAGATCCCGCGCGGTTAGATCAAATCTATGCCCAGGCGGATGAGCTTGAGGTTCAAATGCACCAGACCAAGGCCAACTCAGCAACGGCCAAGCAGATAATTCAGGAAATACGTCCGCCCATTCAAGACAGTGCCAAATCAATACAATAGCTAGCTGCAAAGGCCGAGACCCAACTTACCACGATGTTCGGGGTTGTCCCAGCGAATATAGAGGAGGCCGCTGCCACCAGGATCACTGAGGAAGCAGACTCGCTAATGCAGGGCTGGCAGCAAGCTATGTCGGACTTCACCAGGCTCAAATATGTAGCGCTCCGTAGGGTCCTGGGGTTGGGGCCCTTGTTTGAACAGCCGCTTGGAGGAGCACAGCAGGAAAGGGCACGAGACGACGGCACATAGGCCGAACAGGGCATGGGATCCAGCGTGGCAATGGAGGTGGAAACTGTTATTTGTGATTGACTTGAGGACGAGTCAAGGAACTGTGGTCGGGGCCTGTTGGGGCCCTTGTTTTTGAAATCTTGGTTAGAACATTTTGAATTTTGACCTTTTGAGTTGTGGCTTGAAGACACATGGCAATCGTGACCGCGTCGCAACTACCAAAAGTCGTGGAGCTATCAAGGTGGCGCGGAATCATGAGATAGCTGAAGAAAGAACACGCACAATTACAGATGAAGAAAACACACAGCAGAAGACAAAAATTAGAACACACAGATAACAGGAGAGAAGCTGGAAGCAGCTGAAGAAAAGACACAAAGGAACTGATAGTCGCGATAGCAGGTGAATAAATAACAGTCACCCGGCTGAAAGAAAGAGGATGCTACAGAGGTTGTGAGGCTCGTGATAGGAGAAGAAGCACAGAGTGACTGCGAGAAATCATGCATGACATCTCTGTGATTCCTAATCTTCTCTATTTCTATTTCGTAAGACATTTTTACATCTGTATCAGGTTTGTAAGCTATCGCTGAAGATGCTATGTAATCATGGGCTTGGCCAAGAGATTAATATAATGAAAGGTTACTGTCTCAATAAGAGGTTTACATGCATGTAATGTGTTTATGCTGGTTTAAAATTTTATTTGCTAATGTCTGAATGCTTCTTAAGTGCTCTTGCGTACATGACTCTGTCTATATAATCAATGCATTGCCCATCATGAGTTGCGACTCTGTTCCTTGCCATTGATCTCATCCCCTTCTGCATGTGGTTGCGGCACGCCTCGGGTGAGACTCACTACTCTCCGGAGTAGGGTGAAAATGCCGGCGTGATCCTAGACTACATCGGATTCCTTTGTTGGCCACAACTCCTGAACTTGGGTCTTGTCCGCGAGACCTGACTTCTCGCCAACAGGACTGAGTGACTATAAGCCTGAACTCCAACACCAAGTACAAGATTTGAAAGTTGTCTTCACCTTAGCTTTCCTCTTTGCAAAGAGTTGACCTACACCACTTGTTTACTCCAAATACCCTCAAGAAAAATTCAAGGTTCCTTCTATTATTTTGGACCAGCCATCATGTCAGAGAGAGATAGTCACACCAGTGGTGATGAGAGCCGCACTTCCACCAAGCCAAAACATCATGGAGGAAAAGCTAAAAGGTTTGAGCCCCTAGACACCACTCCAATCACTTCCTCTCCTATGATCCTTTTATACTTCCAGGATGTAGGGTGCTACAATTTTTGTGAGAAGGTCAAGCAAGTCAAATATCATCCAGACTTAACCAAATTTTTTTCTTGTAGCCTACAAAACCACCAAGTTAAACTAGCAGGGGTCCAATTTGAGATTTCATCTGAAATAATTTCCAAGGAAACCGGTATACCAGACATTGGTGAGCTTTGGTTCAAACAAAATAAGTTGGATTTGGGTTATTATGGGTCTTATTTGAAACCCACCTATCAGCAAAACTACAAGGCTATTTTTCTTTTTTCTTATTTTCTAGAGAGGTATGCAGCATTAATGAGGTGGATTATCAGTTTTTTCACATGTGAGGGAAGATACTCCTAGGTCCATTCATATTATATCAGGTTGCTGATGCATTTTACCAAAGTCAAGATGATGAACCTACCTTATTACCTCTTCCGTAATATTGATAAAATGGCCTCTGTTGTCAAGAGGAAAAGCTATGACCACCAAATTCCTAGCCTCTTTCATCACTCCCTAATCAAGATGATTGTCCTATACCAGCTAGAGAAAAAAGGTATATGTTGGGAGACCTTCATCTCACATGATGTCTTTGCAGACCCCTGTGCCTTCATCCAGCAGAGCTTGCCTTAGACTTCACAACCATCTACCTCCACACATCAATCATCTCCCCATGTGCCTTCTCCACAAAGAATTTCACCTATTATCTCCTACCCTAAATTACCAAGTGAAGGGGATGGAAGTAGCCTTAGTGAAGGGCAAATAGGAGGCAACAATGATGAAGAAGATGAGAGAGATAATGATGAACAAAGAGAGGACAGTGAAGAAGAAGTTGATGAAGAAGAAGAAGATGATGAAAATGAAGAGAATGATGAAGAAAGAATCCATGATCATAAAGAAAGAAGTGATTATCATGAGGAAAGCATTGAAAATGAAGAAGAGGAAGGTGGCCAAGAAGAAAGCAATAATGGCTGAGAGCAGCAAGATGATGAAGGGGAAAACAAATATGAAACCAGTGATGGCAGCCACAAAGACAACATCAGTGAAATTAGCCACAAGGATGAAAATAGTGAACATGATGATGAGGAGGAAGACAACAAAGATGAGGCAGAGGAAAACAGTGAAGAAGAAAATAATGAAGAAGAAGACAGTGAAGAAGGAGAACAACCAGATGAGGAAGGCAGCTATCTAAGTGCCCAAGATAGTCCAAGAAAGATTCATGATAGTCATGACAACTGTAATGACTGTCTTGACAAAAATCAGTCCATAGAAGACAAAGAAAAAGTAGAGTAGAGTGAAGGAAAAAATTATGACAACATTTCCTTTGAGACTCCCATGATTTCCCCTCTCTCATGAACTTATCATAGAGGGAAAAGGGATGTGTTTGCTACCTCTAAAGGGCAAAGGGCCATCCCCTCACAACATACCAAAGCATCAGACAAAGGAAAATAAAAAATGAAGAGTTTTGAGCAAAAGGCACCAGTCAGGAGGAGCAAAAGGATCAAAAAGGCTTCTCAAGGACCTCTCTTTGTTGATCTAGATAGTGATAATGAGGACCAAGGGATGAATACAAAATTTCTCCTCCTAGAAAAAGATGCCCAGCTTCAAGAATGGGAAAAGGATTTTGAAAGGGCACAAATGGTCATCTACTATTATAAATAGGAGCACAAACATTTCAAAGAGGTGAAGAAGAGCCTTGCCTTGCAAAAGAAAATGGTCAAACACTATGCAAGGAAGAGCATGCTTGCTAATGCCAAACTCAAGCAAGCCCTCATAGAGCTAGAGGAGCTAAAAAGGCCCAAAGTTCATGACAGCCTTGGGATCTTGGTTTATGCTTCTCAACATGTGTCTAAAACCCCCTGAGGGGTCTACACACCAATTTTCAAGAAAATCCAAAAAATTTTGTTTTTTCCAAATTTTAGCCCTTAGGAGCGTAGCACCCTAGGCGCTACACTCTTTTTTGGGGCATCCTCAGCTGCTAAAGTTTACATTTTTGGGTTTTTCATGTCACCAGTAGTCTACCCAAAAACTTTCAGGTCAATTGGAGCATTTATTTCCCCTCAAAAGGTCATAAAACACCTCAAAAATGATCTTTTTGCCTCCTTTTCAGGCCTGGCGCTGCGCACTGCGAAGTCATGGGAGATTGAATTTTTGAGCAGGTAAATGGCATCCATTCAGTAAAAATAAAGTATTTCTGGAAAGTAGACTCTTCAAGGTTTCCAACGAGCCCTGACGGGGCCAAATCCAATGTCGGGAAGAGGTCCAAAACTCAGCTGCAACAGACCCCAATTTTTGCTGATATGGAGCTACACACAGAGACAACTTTTTGCCAAAAAGTCAACAAAAGACACTAATTAATGGCAAATTGGTTTTTTAATGTTTTCTTGGAAAAAAAACTTCTGATTTGATTGGGGAGTTATGTTTTGGTGTGTTTCATTTATTTTCTTATCTTTTATGTGTCTTGGGCCTTGCATGGTCATTAAGCACATTTATGACATTTATGGTTGAATTAGGGTTTCTGGAAGCTTCTTAGGGTTTCCACCTCCTCATTTGCTCCATAAATAGATCATGAGGCTCTTGTATATTTTTTTGAATTTTTATGACTTATGTTGAAGCAAATACAGAGTCTTTTGGAGTTTTTATGGAAATTTGATGTCTTGGAGCTCATGCATGCCCTAGTTTGATTGTTGATGGAGAGAGACTGTTTGCAGGATCCATAAGCTTGGTTGATGGTGAAGTGTTTCTTATGTTCATGTTTTTCTAGTTTTCCATTATGTTTTCCATCTTGCGATGTTGTAGTAGAACAAAAAATTTAGATTAAGAAATGTTTCCTGATGGCACCTTACTTCTGTTTGTCCTTCACTGCCTTAATATTTTCTTCTGTTGAGATATATTAGGGAATCCATCTCTTGCTCTCTAAGAAGTTCTTAGCTTGTCTATTTTCTTGAATGATTTAGATCAATTAGTATCAATTATGATTTATGGCTAGCCCTGCAAATTGTTACCTCTGAAGCACTTTGTTCTTGACATCATCTTTTGAAGCAGCTTTGCCTATAGTTTGTCAAAAAAGTTTGTCTTAACCGTGCTCTTTTCCTTTACTTAGCTAAAATTGTCTCAAGGAACTTTCATATCTGTCACTATGGATGTTAGGGTTTTCTCTCCTTCTATGGTTATAGTTACTTGTGCAACTTAAATGTTTTTCCTGCTCTTGATGATAAAATCCATGAAAGATTAAATAATTTTTTGCCTTTCTATTTTTTATCTGAATGTTGTCTTATTTGATTATATGTTTTCAGTCTGAAATCAAATCGATTATGTTTTTCTTAAGCCTTTGACTCTCTTGATATTCTTATAAATCTTCTAACTCCCTCAGTTTACAAGTATATAAAGGATTCTGTTTGTGCCCTTTATTAGATTGTTGTTTCTCAAGTTTAATGTCCATCTCATAATCCTTTCACAACCTTAAAGATCCACCAATCAAGTACAAATTTCCCTGTAGATGCTCTTGAAAACATTGATGAACTCATCATGACCTTGTTTGACTCCATTACCCAATGAATTAACAATATTACTTGTTTTATATCTAAATATATCTGAGCATCATACCCAACCAAAAACAATCAAAATACCCTACACTTAACATCTAGCCTAAAATCAACCCTAATCAGCAAACAAGTTCACATCTTTGCACCTACTAGAGAGATCCCTCTCTGAATCTAGGAAGGCTAGGTCCTTGGATTCCAAAGCTTGGTTTGATGTTACCCTGTACATGTGTATCTCAATCAATCTAGAAAATTATGGGGAGCTAACAGAAAGCAAGGAGTCATATTCGCTAAGGGATGTCAGAGAAAGATCAATTGAGTCTCTTGAATGGGCTAAGAGATCACATGAAGGTAACGATTCTCATTCTTACAATGATGGCAGTGAAAGATTGGAAAGTAGAGAAAAATAAATCAAGGCATTCGATAAAGCCAAGAGGCACCATGAAGAGAAGGATTCTCATTCCCTTAAGGACAACAGAGAAATATCAATTGACGTTGTTGATTGGGCTGTTAGGTCCCATGAAGAGAAAGATTCTCTAGAATGCATTTAAAAGAAGCTAGGAGTATTTTCCGAGCTTCGATTGGCTTACATAAACTTTTGTCGGCAAAGCTGATGTCGCATAAAATCACATCTTCAGCTTTCAATTGAACCTGAATGACACCTCTAACTTTTCTGAGTTTTGGTCCCGTGGATAACGAGGAATATCACATGGAAGGTACCCAAAAATCCAAATTTTTGAAATTATAGCTGAATTAGCACTTATCAAAGAACGAAATACTGAAAAAAATGCAAACGGGATACACTTAAGGATTCTCTGGTTCCATTTGTTTTTGAAAATGATGCTCTCTGTGGATGAAACCAGTAAAAATTATGCTTTTATTATAAATGGAAATCCAATGACCATTTATGTGGGAAGAAAAGAATAGGTACTTGTAGCTACCATATTTCCACCTGAAAATCAGTTTCCCATTGGAAAAGCTAATGTAATAGCCCATTTTTTCCTCCATGTGTAATAACTACATCGTCTAGTCAAAAATCAGTCTTCTTCTGCTAACAAATGTAGAATGAAGGACTCATTGTCATTGCTCCCAGAACATTCAAGGTCAGTTTCTCATAAAACAGAGATTGTATAAATTTTGTTAAGATCAATATAGAAGGCACAAAGGAGAAAAGAGGAAATTGGATGCCAAGATGGAGGAGGAACTTACAAATGAGCAAGTAGATCATGGGTAAGAAAGCAGATCATGTGGCACCTTTTCTTGTTGCAGGTTGTGGAAAGGTTCAAGTTTCTTTTTCTAAAAGAAGAAGAGGTGTAGTTTTGAAAAGAAATGGCCCAAATATTTTCATAGCAAAATGTACATTTCCAACATGTCTAATTTTGGTGTACACACGTAAAAGTAATTTTGGTGTCTCAACAGCAAATCGGTGCTAATGTATAGATAAACGCACCTGTGCGTTCTAGTTACTACGCACTGGTGTGTTTTACTTTCTACGCATCGGTGTCATGTTACCAATGGACACACCACTGTGGTGCTATCAAGTGACACATAGGTGATGAATAAACGCAAATAAAAAAAGAGCAACTCTATTTTCTTTAAGTGAAAAAAAAAACCGAAAAATTGAAAAAAAAATTCGAAAATACAATTTCATAAAACACTTCTTTAAATACTAAACACTTTTCATTATTTCACTACTTTTGCTAAAATTTTCAGCCAGAGATTTGTTGGAGACATAACTAGAGCAAGAGAGCATGAGAGCACTGTGGAGCAGCGAAATACGTTCGAAAAGAAGTATTCAAACAATCATAATCCAAAACTCTGGTGATTCAAACCCTGTAGCATAGAATTTCAAATGATCTCGTGATTAAATTTGATTATTTTTTTACTTTTTCTGCAGTTTTATCCATTTTTACCCTAAACCCTTCATTTTTTTTTGTTTCTTCCCTTTCTTCTCCCTATTTCTATGATTTCATAATTAGGGCTTTTCATTTTAGATTGAAATCCAACCCATAAGACAACTTGCATAGTCAGATAACAATCCATGTCGGCCCTTGTGTGAACTTTTGAAAAAAATGGATTTTTTTATTATCAGTGTGCCCTGCGTAACATAGTGCACCAGTGCGTTGTATTATACAGTGCACCGCATAAGTACTGTGTAATAAAAAATTTAAAAACAATTTTGTTTAATCAGTGTGCTAAAATAGGGCACTGGTGCGCTATGTTAGGAGGATAACACTATACAGTCTATTATAATATTTGTGCGGTGCATTTATAATACCCCCATGCACTGACGTCAGTGTGTACATCATGAAAGGCGCACTAGTTTCTTGAGATTTATTTTTTACCTGAAAAGTTGACAATTTATTTATAAATATATTAATAAATGATATGGTACGAGTTTTAGATTGATAAAGAAATGACCGACAAGAGATCAAGTAACAAAAATACTGATAACACATCAAGAAAAGAAAAAAATGCAAGTTCTTTGTAAATTCTTTACAAAAAATATTATTTTTGAACTATATGTAAGTTTGACTAATATGTATTGTTTACTGTGTATCATGCAGAGCCACAAAATGACGAAGCTCGATAAGATTATTTCTGATCTAGGACCAGAAGAGCGTAAAAGCTTGATGGAAAAATTTCAAAAGGACGAATCATGTGAATGAAAATATACTATCGATTCAATATGAGTTTCTTTTTTTAATTTTCATTAATAATATAATTAAAATTATTAGATAAGATGTGTCAAACAGTCTATTAATTCACATCTGTTTAATGTTCTACAGGGACCAACAAAAACTTAGAAAAGGAATGTTGTTCTAAGAAAAGAAAAAAATAGAACATGCAAATGAAAATGAATTGCTCCTTAGCTCATCTGGAGTGGTGCTGGAGGTTAACGAAAGGGGGAAAAACTTTTACAAAATTTTGAGAGATCTAGTGGAACGAATATATAGAAGTTCTTTCTAGTTACAATACAAAAACCAATCCAATGATTCTAAGAACCAAACTTTATATAAACTATAGGAAGAGTTTCCAGAGAATTGGTCAATGAGACATGCTAGACTTTTAATATAAAAAACGTACAACAACAAAAAATAAGGAATTAAAAAGTAATATTCCTTTAAATGTTTGTCTAGAATTATTTATAAATATCACTTTTGATATATTTACATTTCATATATCAATATAAAAATTAAATAGTTTATTGTCATGTTACATTTTCAGGAAGATTATGAAAATCTCAAAAGATGAACGAACTGATATCATAAATATGGTAGTAGGAATGTCCAAAAAGGTGTACAAGGAGATGGTGAAAGAAATGGACAAAATTGCATCACAGGAGGAGCCATCTCAACAAAAACGTGCTTCAAATGTAATATGTAATCATTGAATTTTTCGATCATTAGGTACAATGAATAAACAATTTAGAATTAAATATTAGTTTTCAAGAATTTTCTTGCAGAAAAGAAAAGAAAATGGAACCTATTCAACACATAAAACAGGACGAGAAGGAAGAAAAGGGTTGATATCTAAGTTTGTAATTTTTACTTCCTTATAACAACTTAACTAGATTTCATTTTTGTATTTTTTAAGTTTCTTTACAAAAATCATCATTTAATGTCTTCAAATAGGTGCTAACATATAAAGAAGAACCATGAGACGAATTGATTGAAATTGGGTTAAATATGGGTTGTGAGTATATGTTTGCATATCAAAAATTAATTGTGGAATCTATAAGCATCTATTGATCTTGTTTTACTTAGCTCCATCTATAATTAATAAAACAAAAAAAATATTTTATATTAAATATATGATTTGTTATGGGGTATCAAACTTGCAGGAAACAAAGTATGGAACTGTGGCAACAGATGAAATTTTGAAAAATGGCATGGTACATGGTTTTGAAAGAATGTGTATAGTTTATGAGTCAATTTTTGCTATGGTACGTCATTTTGTCTTTTCGATTTACATTGATGTATATTATTTAACATTCCAATTTTCATTATTCTCACCAATGTATATACACTCATTTCAATTTATTTTTATGTTTGTAGATGGAAGGTGAAGAAGAAGAAAACAATCAACACTGTGAACAAAACATTCCTGAAAATAACCCAAGTCATGGAAGTAGCTCTAGCAGTGACAGCAGTTCAAGCGAAGAATGATGATCACTATGTTTGGATATCAAAGCAAAGAGTTGTATTTTTTGAAATATTTGTCTGTGAAATCAGAAATTTTGTTTAATGTAATGGACATATTGTCTCAATTGAAAGACAAAGGGATACCAATAAATGTCCCATTTTGTATGAAAAACATTGTCTTATATATATATATGTTCTAATTTATTCTATTGCGTTCTTCATTGTCATTCTCAAATGCACTAATAAAAATTTAATTCATATGAATATTGTTATAAGATATATATGTGTCGACTTTTGATGAATAATTAATTTTAAAAACTCACAATAATTATGATATGATATAACAAATTAATCCAAACATCGCATTCAAATGCATTAATAAAAATTTAATTAATATGAATATTGTTGTAAGATGCGTTGAATTTTGATGAATAATGAATTTAGAAAAATCACAATAATTACACTATCACAGGTTGATGTTTCTAAAAAAATACAAAATGAACACCACTGTGTGTCAGTTACTGTACACCGGTGCTTTTGTATGCTGCAGCACACCGGTGCATTTCTACGACCTATGGGCATCACACAAATACCAAAACCAATTAAAAATCTCGGTGCATTTGTGCGATACTGCGCACTAGTGCTTTTATGTAAAACTACGCACTGGTGCATTTGTACGACATATGGGCATCGAAAAAATACCAATACCAATTATAAATATCAGTATGTTTGTCTGATATGGCACACTGGTGTGTTTCTATAAGTCTACGTACTGGTGTGTTGAGACGACCTATGGGCACCGCAAAAAACCCAATACCAATTGGTACGACCCTGTGAGTTGTATCACCAACACTGCGCCTGGTGCGGTTTTATACCTTGATGGCCCAGTGCAAGAGACTGCACTAGGGCCACCATGCAGATGACATGGACCGGTTTTTTGAAACCTTAGTAGCACACCAATGAAAAAACATCTGTAATAACCTCCGACCGCCCAGTTTTTTTAGTTGTGTTGAATTTTCGTTAAAAGCTTTGCCGAAACCTCTGTAACCGTAAACGGATGTTGTAGAAAATGTTTTTTTGACAATTCTGGTCAATTTTATAACACTAAAAACCTCCTTTATAACCTCTGCTAGAGGATATTTTCCTTGTAGTGATCAAAGATAAGCATGTGCCATATAAAAGTGTAGCAAAATCAATCATCTCCAATACTTTCACTAGGGGACCCCATGGGACCCCACTTACCATCGTTTGGATTTAATACAAGGACATAAGCTTTGCAGCACTTTGTAAGATTTTACACATAAGTAGGTAATATATTGGTTAACACATGGTGACTTGTTATGGAACCAGATTAAAAAACAAAAGAAAAGATAGATCAATAGCTTGAAATTTATCCTCTTCGAGGGGGCATACCTCGTAAGTCCATCAACTACCACCATGATGAAAATATTTCCTTTAGACTTGGGTAAAAAAATGATAAAATCCACTGAGACCTTATCCCAATGCTAAATTGGAATGGATAAAGATTGTAACAGACTAGGGGTATTAATTGCTTCAACCTTATTTAATTGGAAAACCAAACATTATTCCACAAAATTTTGAATATACGATTTAAGGCCATCCAAAAAAAACTCCTTCTTGACCTGGTGGTATGTTTTTAAAAATCCCGATTTCCCTCCTAAAGGCGAGGTGTGAAATTCAAAAAGAATATTTTTCTTGAGTTGGGAATTATTACATAGATATAAGTGATCTTTGTACCATAAAGAGTCATTTTTCCAAATAAATGTATCCTATGTACTGGGATCTTATTGCAAATTTTGAATGAGTGTCCACACCTTTTCTTCATTATTTCCTTCCTCCATTTCTTTGACTATCCATTCAGGTTGGATAATCGAAATGGAATAGAGAAATGCTTCCGTATCCTCATCCCTTCTTGAAATTTCATATGCAACAACATTTTGCTTCCCTTTTTTTTAGATGATTTCAAAGTCATAACCCAACATATTAGTAACCCATTTTTTCTTATCTTCTGAAGTTAATATTTTCTCCAAAAATAATTTAAGACTATGATGATCCATTTTTACCTTGAAGTCTTTTCCCCTTAGGTAAGGGCATCGTTTCTTCAGGGCATGTAGTATTACCATCAGTTCCTTCTCATAAATAGGCTTATGTAAATAGTTTCCCTTGATTAGATGACTTTCAAAAGAAATGGGTCTTCCTTCTTGCATTAAAACAACACCAATTACATTTCCTAGGGCATCACATTCCACCATAAAGGTTTTGGTGAAGTCTGGAGTAGCTAAAACCAGAGCTTGCCACACAGCCTCTTTAAGATTTTCAAAGCACTTAGTTTCATCTGAAGTCCAAAAAAATGCATCTTTTTTCAGTAATTTTGTTAGAGGTGTCGCTATTTTCCCATAGTTATTAACAAACTTGCGATAATACCCTATAAACCTGAGAAATCTTGGAAATTTCTTTAGGGTTGTGGGAAGTTTCCATTCCTTGATGGCTTTAATTTTGTTAGGATCTAGCTTAAAACCCACATGCAATACAATATGACCCAAATATTCCACCTCCTGTACCCCAAAGAAACATTTAGAGGTTTTTACATACAATTGTTTCTCCACCAATAGTTTGAGCACACTCTCAACATGTTGAACATGATCATTACAAGACTTGTTATAGATTAGTATATCATCAAAACATACTAACAAAAAATTTCTTAGGAAGGGTTTGAAAATGGAATTCATCAAACCTTGAAATGTGAAAGGTGCATTAGTAAGGCCAAAAGGCATGACCACAAATTCATAATGACCTTTTGTTGACGGTGCTAGAAGTTGACAATAGGTGCAGGAGCCTCCCTGATATGAAGTCCTAATTAAACCCCGCACTGTTTGGAGTAGGAGCCCCAACGATAAAATGGTTGGTTTCCAAAGTGTTGGGTTTTGATAGTGCGCCTTGGTGACAATAACCACATAGAGTGATGTATACGTGAATTTGGTGGAAACAACTGTATGACTTTGTGAAGTGTCAAGTGAAATGCATGAGAAGTTCCATCACATAAAAGGGAAAGAGAGTGGGCCCCTTAGAATCATATAATAGTACTTAGCCTAAAAGGGACACACGAGTAGTAAGAGAATCATAAGTTAACCTAAAATATAGTTCACAAGATAACCATGATCGAAATAGCATAACAACACACATTCAACAAGATTCATACTAAGGAAAAAAAATAGTCCATAAACATTAGCATAAATGAAATAACACATATCACAAACATAACAAGAATAGACTTACTACATCCACGGCATATGCATGAAGACATGTCTGCTTCGAGCTTTTATTAAAATTTAAAATTCCAAACATACATTTACATTTGACTCAACCACTAGCCCCAATAGTGGAACATGAGGCCAACAATTTCTTCTCCAAATAAAGATATTTCTTATGTGCTAAAGGAGAAGCTAAGGCTCTCAACGATACACCCAAGATTTTGATCCTAAGCCAAAAACACCAACTAAAATCCATTTACATGAGTTATGAGGGTATATTTATAACATATGTGATGACCATTCATCTTCCTTTTTTACTATTTGACTTCCCTAATGACTCTTTGACTTTATTTTACATAGTGACTTTTCATATTCCAAAATTGAAATTTGGAATTCCACTTAAAAAAATATTTTAAATAAAAATGTTAGAAATACCCATATAGGAAAAAATTGGGTAGAGTCAGACAAAATGAGCCTAATAAGACAAAAATGTCAATTTTGATTTTGGGGAAACTCTAGCTCAATTGCTTGAACTCGTATATCTTCGGTCACGTATCAATGCCAATATTTATACTATGTGATGATTCCCTCAAACTTTGTGATGGGATAAGGCTGGAAGCATACTATAGCCTCCATTTCATCTAGGTACATGATCTTGGAGCCAATTTTACTTTCCTTCTTCAACAAGAACAAGATAGTGTTGATCTTGGTAGGGCCACTAATATACTTTTGCATATCATGTTTTTTGACCTCCGGGTCTCCCTTGGTAGTAGTCTTCCTAAATTGGTACAAATATTCTTCAACCTCCTTTCTGACCTTATTTATGCCTTTAGCTTCTATGAGTGTTCCGACTGAATGGATCTTGTATGACTTCACCATGAAATCCAAACTGTGATGCAACCATTCATAATAGTACTGAATGTTGGTGATGAAAGTGTCAAGTTTTTTGTTGCTTTGGATAAGCATATGAACTTTATATTTCTCCAAATTGGCTTTTTTCCTTGTCTTCTTTACCAACTCAAGAGGTGCACCTCTATATTGCATTCCCCACTCAAGCACAACAGAGATAGTTGCATGAAAAACCTTGAGATATTTTGCATTCACTCTATATTTATACTCCATTCCCTACAGTTGGACAACTCCTTTGTGCATGGCGACTAATTCCTGATAGAAGTTCCTCATAGTATCTCCCAATGCTACTTCTTCACCGAGTATCGTTTCCTTGTTCAAGATATACATATGTGGGAGATTATTGGTGAACATATGTCTGGATATGTTCAATCTGTTTCCTTACAACCTCTAATTTCTTCACCATTTGTTTGTTCTCAAGCATAAAATATTATTTATTTGACTTGGAGGCTCCTACAAATTCCAATTTGGTTGTGGAAATAACTTCTGGATTCTTCCTAGTATCCATCAAAATCACCTTTTCCTTGATAAAAGAAAGATCATGTGAGAGGTTGTCCAGAAAGTGTTTCTTTCTTTCATGTACAATATTTTTATGTAGCTCATATAAAGTTAAACTACAAATGTCCATCATTGGGCCTTCATCATGATGATTAATTTCCTCTTCCTCACCTAGAGCTTGCCTTTCTCTAGGAGGATGGGGAGACTGAGTGGTGATTTGTTGTGTTCAAGTTGTTGAGTCTCAAAAGTGTTCTCCATATTCATACATATTTCCATTATGTCATAACCATTTAGCTCTTATTTCATAGCCATTTGACCTAAAACCCTACATCAAGTAACCATTTTTATAAATATATGGGTTAGGATCCTTGTTTTCCAAAGTTATTTATTTTATGTATTTTAAGTGAATTTATGATTAGAAACTAGAAAATTAACATAGTTTCATATATCTATATATATGTGTTATGAGTTTTGTGACATGTGTAGGTCAAAAGGAGACTTCTAGAAGACCCTTATGTGGCACTCTAAAGCCAAATTCGAATTTGGTTGGAGAAGATTATGGGATCAAGAGGATATGTGTCTCACTTCCTTGTTGTATTGAAACTCTAAGAGGATATGTGTCTCACTTCCTTGTT
This sequence comes from Pinus albicaulis, assembly GCA_034641835.2. Taxonomy (NCBI): domain Eukaryota; kingdom Viridiplantae; phylum Streptophyta; class Pinopsida; order Pinales; family Pinaceae; genus Pinus; species Pinus albicaulis. The sequence continues at coordinate 570,505,333 of CM076570.1, read as the reverse complement.
GTATTGAAACTCTAGGAGGATATGTGTCTCATTCATCAAGTTGTGTTAAAACTCTAGAAAGACATGTGTCTTCTCATTTCCTATTTTGATTGTAACTCTAGAGATGGAGGGAGAGATTCATGGACTCCCATTAATGAGATGACTCCTCATATTTTGTATAAATAGGAGAAGTTTTCTCCTATCATAAGTAATGAGAAAGTAATGAAAAAGTAGTAGAGAAGTCTTTTGTAACAAAGTTCAAGATGGAATGAGATGTAAATTTGTGAGTTCTTTTTAATAGAGAAATTGAGTTCTTTGATGTTGTTTTGATTACAACTTCAAGGAGCTAAGAACTACACCAAATTGGTAGCAGAGGGCCCCTGCTATCCAAGGAGGCTTTTATATGTTTTCTAGATAAGTTGCTTTCAATTCTGTTTTGTCATATTTCCTTACTTAGATTGCTTTCTGAAATCATAGCTTTTAGCATAAATTTTCATGGCAGCCCGGGCATTTGCATATCTTTTGACTAATGACATGGAATCAATATTGTTCTGCTGTTAATTTATTTTTTTCTTAGTTTTTGTTTAATTCCAGTATTGCTTTGTTTATTTCAGTCTTGCACATTTGCTTCAGTAGTTAGATTTAGATATATTAAATTGCTCATGTCATTTTCAGTTACCTTCGAAAGCCACAGCTGGACTGATGGTGAGGGATTGTATTATGAAATGTGTAGTTTGATATTAGTTTCCTTTATGCAAGTTAGATATATTAAATTGCTCATAACATCTTCAATTGCCTCCGAAAGCCACAGCTGGACTGATGGTGAGGGATTGAATTATGGATGTGTAGTTTGATATTAGTTTCCTTTCTGCAAGTTAGAAATATTAAATTGTGCATGACATCTTCAGTTACCTCCGAAAGCCACAGCTGGGTGAGGGATTGAATTATGAATGTGTGGTTTGATATTAGTTTACTAAGTTGATATCGCTTACTCAAGTTGTTTATGGTTACTTCCGAAAAATCATAGCTGGAAAAATCATAGCCGGACTAATGATGAGGGATCAGAAGACAAGTTGATGTAATTTGATTTAGATTTACTTTATTGCAACTTTTGGATTTCTTTCAGCATAGTTTCTTTTGTGTTTAGACAGCAGCAAGAATAGTTTGGTTTCATGCTCATCAGTTCACTGTTTTGATTTATTAGATTAGCAACACCTTTTTCATTTCAGTAGCACATTTTCAATTCCTTTCAAGTTTTGTCATTGTATGTTTCAAATTCCTTTTTCAGTTTCAAGTTGGTAAATCATTATAAAGGACATCATTGCCTTGAATATCCATAACCAAACTTGTCTTTTAGAATTTCATAAAAATCCAAAAACGACAAAAAGTAAGAGATAGGTTATCTTGCACATATAGTGCGCCACACTTCTATGAATCCCTGGTTGATAATTTATGTTAGCAATTTAGGACACACTAAATTTACCAAACATTTTGGCGCCGTTGCCGGGGAAGTGTAACTAGGTAGCCTTATTTCTTACATCTAAAAAAAATTAATAATTCTTGAGTATGCTCTCCTCCTGCACTTTGTGTGATCTGGAGGATCAGAAAAAGGATTGTTATGTAAAAAAAAAATTAATAATTCTTGAGTATGCTCTCCTCTTGCACTTTGTGTGATCTGGAGGATCAGAAAAAGAATTGTTATGTGAAAAAGAAAAAAAAAGAAAAAAAAGAAAAAATGAGACAAAATAAAACTTCATCATTTCAATTGATTCAACAATTTAAAAAAAAAATTCATGAAAAACTTTGATTTCAATAAATTGTTTTGTTTAATGAATATATGTGTATTTTTAAATTTTTGAAAATATAACATACATAATTTTATTAAACAAATCAATTAAAAAAAATGAAAATAAAAAAAAAATAAAAAATAAAAAAAATAAATTGTTTTGTTACTAAGATATATATTTTTATTTTTATTTTTGAAAATATATATATAATTTTAATAACAAATCATTTAAAAAAAAAAATTCAATAAATTGTTTTGTTTAGTAAACATATGTATATTTCTAATTTTTCAAAATTTAACATGTGTAATTTTATTAACAAAAAAAAAAAAAAAATCATTTTGTTTAGTAAAACATATATGTATATTTTTAATTCTTGAAAATATAACATATATAGTTTTATTAAAAAAAATAAAAAAATAAAAATAAAAAATAAAAAATCAAATCAATAAACAAAAATCAATGAAATAGCCATGTCATTTTTTTCAATAAAACAAAACACCAAAGTTTCTCCACGTCGAGAACCTTTGCACAGGCTCGTAACTCCATCTATTCAAAGAGGAAAATCAGATATGACAATATGTGAATACGATGATATGGAGTATGGTGACTCTAAGTTCTCAAAACCTAGTGCCCAATTTCAAAACAATTCAAATGCATGCACAGTCCAGTTTTCTGAGAATAACAATTTAAACCAAACTTTGCAGAAATCGTGCTCTTGTGAGTTCTGTAGTCACAATCATTAGAGATGAGCAATTTGATGCCTGCTGCTTATGGCACTGCTGTAAATTTTGAACCAGCAATCCAGGTGAATATTTTGATTCTGATCATAGCAGCAGACCTGCGATTGTACAAATGAAAGAGCGGCCTTCTTGGTATACTGTTCGCTGTAATACGCTGTCAAATAGCGATGACAGAGCATCTTTCCGTCCATTCCTGTAGATGAAAAGGGAGATTGTGATTCTGAACAGTCCAGGGATGAAAACAAGATGCACATGAAACGCAATTTTGAACCACGTTCTGAGAAAAATGATTTTTGCCAGAGCATCTCCAGAAACGCAACTATTATTGACACGTCATTTTCAAACACGTTTTCTGATCGATTGAGGATGAATTTTAAAAAACCGAGACATGGGTTTTTTCGCCAACGTGGTCAATTAGATAACCTAGAATTTTCTTTACGAAATTCGTGGCGTTCTGGGAGAATTTATCGGTTCTTTGAAGGCCATTTTTGCCTGCCGCGTGAGGAAAAACGGTTTTTTTCTGAGTGAAGAATTTGAAAACGGCACTCTGCATTGATAATTCGGTTTCCTGATTTCTAGAAAGAAGAATCCAAGTTGAAATCAAATTCTTAACATGGCATTTAATCCACATTCCACTCTTTTTTGAATTCAAATTGACTTTGTCTACTTTCTGAATGTTGGATTTCATTAATTCTTCTTCTTTGCATTGTCTGAACAGTTGACACTTCTGACTTTAGAAAATCAAGCTCTCAAGAAGCGTATCACTGGTCTTATTCAAGAAAAGTTAATAAAAAATGCTGAACATAAATTTCTGATAAAGGATGCACAAAGATTGAAACATTTGTAACAACAACAGCAAATGCAGTAAGCATTCTTCATTACAGCCAAGTCATATGCATCAGTGCCCAACTTCTTTGGGATCTTGATTTGCAGCAACTAAAATTATTGGAGTTCGCTTGTATACAATAGGAGAATGGTATTCTTGTTTTAGTTAATAAATTGTTTTGTTTAAATTATATATGTATATGTTTTTTTTTTAAATGTAACATATATAATATATAAAAAAAAAATTGCATTTTTCTTTTTCAATTTTGTTATTTAAAAAAATAAATAAAAAACAAAAAACAAAAAAAAACAAAAAAAAATTCTTTTTTTCAATTTTGTTAAAAAAATAAAAACAAAAAAATTGCATTTCTCTTTTTCAATTTTGTTTTGATTTAAAAAAAAAAAAAAAAAAATCAATAATTTTGAATCAATGAAATGAATAAGTTATTTGCTCACTTTTTCTGAAGGTATTGATTAATTTTGGATTGATGATGAAGGATGAATGGCTAATTTTTTTATTCAAGATTTTTAGCTACAGAAACCGTCGACATTCCGCAGCTAAAGTCCAATTCCGCAGCTGTTCTCCAATTCCGCAGCTGAAGTCCAATTCCGCAGTTGTTCTCCAATTCCGCAGCTGAAAAACCTCATTGTTCAAATCAGCATAACTTTCTCATACAAAATCAGATTTTGATGATTTAAGTATCGTTGGAAAGGTCTCAACAAGATCTATACAATGAGAAATCCATCATTAGAGTTTGAAATGGTAAATAATGAAATAAATTGCTGAAAAGAAGCTACATTCAACTTGAGGCACTAATTCCAAAACATGTATAAATTCTTTTGATTTTTCCTTTGAGAACTTGTTTCATTAATACAAATTCTTAGTTTTGTGTGTAAATATCATAACTAGAGAGATTGATCACCTCTCCCTTTGATAATCTTACATTCCATTGCAGAAGAAGTATTAGTTTTTTTTTTTTGCAGGTTCCAGGAGGAAGGACAAATGACTACAAGAGAATGGTGTCTCTTTAAGAGACCAATTTGTTTCATAAGAGGATGATCAGCAACAAAGAGGAGGAAATATGCTGATGCAAAATCAGATCCAAACACTTGAAAAACTTTCAGATACCATTGTCTCCATCACATCCATACCTCATAATAAACCATTCACCTCATTTCACTTCATGTTTTCCATTTACATTCATATCCACTTTCCATTTCTTTTTTACCATTCATAACCACAAATAAAAGCAAGAGGCTCATTCACATGCTTATTGCCCATTGCCATTTCTCATTCACATGCTTATTGTCCATTTCCATTTATACTCTCCATTGCCATCTTCCATTTTCATTTTCCATTTCATGTCATTTTCATTCCGCAAATAAGCCCTGCTGCAATGCAAATTATTGAGTCCATAGTCCTTTGAGTCTAAGTTCTTTGTAAAACACCTTGAGGCTTGCATGCCTTAATGGCAAGTTCTCATGCTGACAAACAATGGGAATACATTAATGTCTCTTGTTCGTCAGATCTTCTAGGTGACTCGACATCAGCAAAATCATTCGCACCTAGCAAGATGTGTTTGGGCATCTTGACTCTCATTGTCATCAATGGTGAGAGTTCTCGTGTTGACTAGTGGCATCCATTAATGGCCACTAATTCAACAATTTCCTACTCTGTTCGACATCAGAACATCTTTCACATAGTAGGAATTGTGCCAATGAGTTTTGAAGACATGAAGACTATTATTTTCAGCATTTTGGAGCAGATTCAACAAGTTTTAGTAGGAGCAATAAAAAGTCATCTCATCTCTTTATCCATGACTCCTCTTGTTCAACCACTTGAAGAAGAATATGATCAGAATTTTGCAGCCACCACACATACACAACTCATCCACATTTAAGGTAAGTGAAGGTATGTTGTTTTCTAATTTTTAGTCATGTAATTCATTAGAATGCTAAAATTGTAACTTTGGAAAAATTCCTCACTCCCTTTTTCACATTGTCATATCTTTAGTTGGGGGGAAGGGACATCATTTCATCTCCACATGTCATACACTATCACACATTTTCATTTCATTTCCATCAACATATTCTTCCCAACCAACTATTATTGCAACATGATTCAAAAGATTATATGCCTTGCAAATGATCAATTCATTGATGAAGTAGTTGATTCTAAATGTTTTCATGAACTTTGATGCAACAAAGAAAATAAAGCATTGTTACACAAGAGCCAATGCTCAAAAAAAAAAAAAAAAAAAATGGTTGTCACACAAGAACCAACCATTGAAAAAAAAAAATGTTGCAATCAAATGTATTATACTTTGCCAAAAAGGAAAATATCAAGAAGCAAAGTTTGGAATGAATCTATATGAGTCAAAACTCATAAAAGATCAACTCATGGACAAATGAATCATTGCAATAGTTGCATGAGGACATGCAACAACTTCAGTTGGGGGATATGTTGAGTCTCAAAAGTGTTCTCCATATTCATACATATTTCCATTATGTCATAACCATTTAGCTCTTATTTCATAACCATTTGACCTAAAACCCTACATCAAGTAACCATTTTCATAAATATATGGGTTAGGATCCTTGTTTTCCAAAGTTATTTATTTTATGTATTTTAATTGAATTTATGATTAGAAACTAGAAAATTAACATAGTTTCATATATCTATATATGTGTTATGAGTTTTGTGACATGTGTAGGTCAAAAGGAGACTTCTAGAAGACCCTTATGTGGCACTCTAAGACCAAATTCGAATTTGGTTGGAGAAGATTATGGGATCAAAAGGATATGTGTCTCACTTCCTTGTTGTATTGAAACTCTAAGAGGATATGTGTCTCACTTCCTTGTTGTATTGAAACTTTAGGAGGATATGTGTCTCATTCCTCAAGTTGTGTTAAAACTCTAGAAAGACATGTGTCTTCTCATTTCCTATTTTGATTGTAACTCTATAGATGGAGGGAGAGATTCATGGACTCCCATTAATGAGATGACTCCTCATATTTTGTATAAATAGGAGAAGCTTTCTCCTATCATAGGTAATGAGGAAGTAATGAAAAAGTAGTAGAGAAGTCTTTTGTAACAAAGTTCAAGATGGAATGGGATGTAGATTTGTGAGTTCTTTTAATAGAGAAATTCAGTTCTTTGATGCTGTTTTGATTACAACTTTAAGGAGCTGAAGGACTTCACCAAATTGGTAGCAGAGGGCCCCTGCTATCCAAGGAGGCTTTTACATGTTTTCTAGATAAGTTTCTTTCAATTCTGTTTTGTCATATTTCCTTACTTAGATTGTTTTCTGAAATCATAGCTTTTAGCATAATTTTTCATGGCAGCCCGGGCATTTGCATATCTTTTGACTAATGACATGGAATCAATATTGTTCTGCTGTTAATTTATTTTTTCTTAGTTTTTGTTTAATTCAGGTATTGCTTTGTTTATTTCAGTCTTGCACATTTGCTTCAGTAGTTATATTTAGATATATTAAATTGCTCATGTCATTTTCAGTTACCTCCGAAAGCCACAGCTGGACTGATGGTGAGGGATTGTATTATGAAATGTGTAGTTTGATATTAGTTTCATTTCTGCAAGTTAGATATATTAAATTGCTCATAACATCTTCAGTTGCCTCCGAAAGCCACAGCTGGACTGATGGTGAGGGATTGAATTATGGATGTGTAATTTGATATTAGTTTCCTTTCTGCAAGTTAGAAATATTAAATTGTGCATGACATCTTGAGTTACCTCCGAAAGCCACAGCTGGACTGATGGTGAGGGATTGAATTATGAATGTGTGGTTTGATATTAGTTTACTTTCTGCAAGTTAGATATCAGTTACTCAAGTTGTTTATGGTTACTTCCGAAAATCATAGCTGGACTAATGATGAGGGATCAGAAAACAAGTTGATGTAATTTGATTTAGATTTACTTTATTGCAACTTTTGGATTTCTTTCAACATAGTTTCTTTTGTGTTTAGACAGCAGCAAGAATAGTTTGGTTTCATGCTCACTAGTTCACTGTTTTGATTTATTAGATTAGCAGCACCTTTTTCATTTCAGTAGCACATTTTCATTTCCTTTCAAGTTTTGTCATTGTATGTTTCAAATTCCTTTTTTTTAGTTTCAAGTTGGTAAATCATTATAAAGGACATCATTACCTTGAATATCCATAACCATACTTGTCTTTTAGAATTTCATAAAAATCCAAAAACGACAAAAAGTAAGAGATAGGTTATCTTGCACATATAGTGCGCCACACTTCATCAGCTTACGAATCCCTGGTTGATAATTTATGTTAGCAATTTAGGACACACTAAATTGACCAAACACAAGTCATGAGATCAACATCCCAATTTTGTTGCTCTATCTCTACCTCCATGTCTTGGATCACTATCAAGTCTTCAATTTTAGGGGAAATTTCTTTATCCTGTAGTTGGTTTCTTTCTTCTTCTTCTTGTAAACGTGAGAATCCATGTAAGCTTCTGGAAAGGTAAAATGATACATAAGATGAAAATCATGTGCCATGAATAAAGCAAGCTGTTTTCCACTCACATTGTTGAGGATAACTCTCTTTGCATCTAATTATGTAAGGATCCACTTGATAATGTCTGTGCAAGGGAAGACTGGAAACCTGCATGAAATATTATGAAATCCTAACTTATGGACATTTATATAAACATGTTTGTATTCTAGATTTTCTTTGTAACTAGTTATTGAGAATGCATCTTTTAATTTGTGCCATGTGACTTCTGAATCTTTCTAAATGAAGTGTGCAGTGTATGATAGAACTGGCATGGTGATAAGGGTACTCTAAACTACTTCACCGATGATTCTCTCTATCGTTTATTTTGAGGCTGATCTCTTTAGTGGCATGATGAAAATAATTGATAAGAGATATAAAAGCTCGAAAGTTGCAATACCTTTATCACAAGATGCACTCATGGAAAATACAAATCGGCTCAAGAAAATTCATTCATTCAATGAGATCAAAGCAAAAAATCAATAATTGGAGAGAGGTATCGCACAATTTCTAGGATGAAGGAGATAGTCTGAGGCTCATGAACTATGAATTGTGCAGTATCAACAAGGAGTGAGCTAGAGGCTTGAGACTGCAAAATGTGCAGTCTCACCTGGGCAGGATGAGGGAAGAGACTGCGCATTCCATAGTACTAGTGGCCAGAGCTGAGGCTTGAGGCTTGGAATTGCATAATGTGAAATTTAGTAAGCCAATTATTGTGCATTGTATAGTCTCAGAGGCCAAGAATGAATCTTGTGCCTTGAGAATGTGAACTGCACATTTGTGAGTGGCAGTTGCTAGTCATATTGCGCATATATTCCCATGAAGGAGAGAGAACAGTATCAAATATGAGTGTTTGGGAAGGAATAAATTTGTATCATACTACGGGGAATTTATATCGATGAAATATAGGTGCTATAAACAAGCATGTAAAAGGAAAAACAAACATGCATAAAGTGACCTAGCAGCACCAACTGTTGGTAGGAAAAAGGAAAGAAGTTGATGTGAGACTTAGAAAGTCTGAACAACAGAATGAGCCAACACTTTTACAAGATAATAATAGTTAAAACACCAACTTCTATGAAAATAAATAGGAAAAAAATCACTAATAGAAGCAAAAGTGACAAAAGTGATAGAAAAAGCGACAAAAAGAGAGACATGCAAAGCTTACCCAGAAAAGCATCGCAATCTCAGTCGAAAGCTCCTTGATCTTATTGGAAAGGATATATATCCAAGATTAAATGTGAAAATGAGCTATAGAGGCATATATTATATAGATCTAGTTCGGTTAGGTTTTATGACACGCATGCCTAAAATCAAGGAAAAAGTGATGCTTATCTTAGGATCAAAATTATCAACTTAGTGCCACTTGTTGGGATTGATTATGTAGGCCCTATTTTCTAGGGATGATACTTATAATTTTCTGGGAAACTTTTCATTCACACTGGCATAAAGGACTGCACAATTCCCAACAATAAGGGATTTGCACAGTTCACTGCCTCAACGAATTGTGTAGTTTATGGCTTAAGAAGAGGCTTAGCGTAGTTCCTATGTTGAAGGGTTGCATGTATTCAAGGATTGCCTGGTTTTGATCGTCAAGGCCTGGCACAATTTCTAGAGACAATGGATTGTGTAGTTCCAAAATGGAAGACCGACAGTAGGTGCAAGATCATGGAAGGAGATGGTTTTCGTTAGAAAATGCTCAGTTAAGGTCAAATCAAGTCATCACAACCACTACATGAAAATATAAGTCTTCAAAACTAGACGTAATACTTTAAAATAGTGAAATATGGGTCCTTATGGATAGAAGTTACACTCCAAAATTAAAGCACGAGAAAAATTTTAGAGGGGGGTTGTAGCAGCTACAACACTCGGTGACACATTGGTATAAATCCAGCTCTCTGAATGGGTCTTAAATTTGTAAACGAGGTCTAAATATTTAGGATGTATTTTTTATTTCATTGATTACTATAGCTTATTTACTCTTCTTGATTTAAATATATAGTCCTCATCATTCTCTCCATTGGTGGAACACTAACAAAGGAAAGTCATAATTAGCTATTTCGATTAGGGATGAGGAGTATATATCTACACAAGTTGGAGATGATTATCAAAGTCTTGGTTTTCATATATGATATTTCTCAACTACCTACAAGCCTAGATAATACCCTAATGGAGTCACCTTAGGAACAAAAACATTGCTTTGCTACCAGCGAGACTGGACGATACCCTGGTTGAGTTTCTTGCTTCACCTCCCTATGGAGGGATTCTTTCTCTTATTTCACCCTTTATTCATTTTATATATATTTTATTTGTATAATTGTGCTTCGGTACTTATTGATTTCATGGGGTGGAAGAGGGATCCTGACTTATTGAGAGCGGAAGAGGTTGTCCCTTCAAAGAAGGATATTTTTATACCTATAAAATACAATACAATTTTTTAAGTTTCCTCCCCTCCTTACTCTACTCGACTTAGTTGAAAATATAAAACTGATCAAACATATGAAACCGATTAGAGAAGAGGGTGCTAGTGATAGATTCAAGCGTTGCAATTCCACTAAGGCTCTCTCTGAGAAAGAACATATTTTCCATCTGGGCCTTACCAACTAAAAGAATCAAGGCTCATGCAACAATAAGGAATAAAAATAAATCCAATCATTGAAAGTAAAAAAAATTCCCCTTGAAATTTTCCATGCTCGCTTCGAAAGAAAAACACAGTCTCATGCAGAAATTATTACAACAGAAAGGAAAGAAAGGGCATGACAAAAATAAAGAAAAAGAAAAAAAACTGAACTAAACTATCTTACTCCTAGACTAACAAGGGAATCAACAACAAAAAATATCATCAATAATAACAAATGATAAGAAATATAAAATGTGAAATGCTCCAAAATTCGAAGAACGAAATCACAAGAAGAAAAATATAACAAGAAATAATATGTCATACATTCTATTAATGCAACATGATGTTTGTACACATTGCAAAAAACTGTCATGTCAAAACATTCTTTCAAAATTTCAAACCTTGTGAACATAAAGAAAGTGAAAAAATTTTCTTTCGAAAACAAGATTAATGGGTATGATTCCTCCAACAATTGAGCAATAGGATCATGAAAAACAAGTGAAGGCTCTAAATATTATGAGATATATTTATTTTAAACTTTCGCAATCAACTGATGAGGATTATTCAAAGAAAGAGAATCAACCTGATCATGCTTGGGACTAGCATCAAGATTACGAGAACTTGAAATAACCATCAATGCAAGCTAAAGTGCCTCGACAACTTGAGGTAATTCCAAGACATCAGAAGGTATATCATCGAAGATCGATGGCTTATAATAATCAACAGTGGATGATACAAATTTATTACTAGATGAATCAATGAATATTCATGGAAAACCATGATAATAATTTTCTTCGTTTGAAAGAAATGAATCCTCGTGATCTAATGAATCATAGAGAGGGGGTGATTTAAAAACAAGAAATTTCACTCTATTTTTCTACAAACTGATCAAATTATGGATGAGAGAGATCACGAAAAGATCATTTTTCCTCACCCTATTCTGATGTGAAACTGTATTCCACTAGTCTTGAGTGCGGTGATAATTTTCATTCTTAAATATTGACTCATAGAAATATGTAACAGTTGCAACAACCTCATGAAAAATGTTAGGATAAAGAGGGAGAGGAGAGAGAGAAGAAAAACCATATTTTATTTCAAATACTTGTTCAAAATCAGAATCACGCACCTAGTCATTATGAATGGTATCTCAAGTTTCTTGGTTAACACTGACTCCATCTTGAACTTGATCCTCTAGAAAATCAGAAGAAGAAACTATAACAGGTTGATGTAATAGATCAAAATTATGAGGAACACAGGAAACAATAGATGGAGGATGAAAATAAATAATATGACTAGACAAATCAAATTCACAATCAAAACTTGCATTCAATTTTTGAACATGTGGGGTGGGAGAAGATGGTGGTAGATCAACATATTGAATTCAAAGTTCTCCAACCTCAACCTGCGTACATCGATTTGTTTGATGAGGGGTAGACGAAGAGTCACTCTAAACAAAAACTTCTTCTATCACATATTTCAGAGCTCCATAACCAGTATATGTTGGGATACTTTCAAAAGATTCATATTCTGACGGATTCATTGAAATGTAAACAAGTTGCTCAATTTTTTCTTTCATAAAATTCCAATCAATATCATCCTTAAAAAAATCATAGCAAAAATGAATAAAATGATCGTGAAAATATTCAAGAGATTCATCAGGTTCTTTTCTAAGATGAATGATTTTCTTATAAACAGATTCATAGTCATACATGTCAAAGGCCCGATGAAGCTCCTTGACAAAATGTTCAAAAGAGTGAATGGAAGCAGTTGGAAATGTGTAACACCATTCTTTAACACATGCTTCGAATGTAAGGATGAAAAACCTCCAAGAAGTATCCTCATAGTGAATTTCATAATAAATGCAGAATTTAAGAAAACAAGTGGTGTGCTTAAGAATGGTTGTTCCACCCCCGCCATCAAATTTCAAATTTGACAAGTCCATGTGGCAGACATTTTGTAGATCGCAGGACTGGTCACAAGGTTTTACAAACAGGCTATTACTGGCCTACAATTTTTAAAGATGCTAAAAAGTTTGTACAAGCCTGTGATAGTTGCCAAAGGGCGGGATGCCCTGGACAATCTGATGGAATGCCTTTGAATCCACAGTTAGTAATCAAGCCATTTGAGTGCTAGGCGCTCGATTTTGTTGGTCTTATTAACCCACCATCAAATCAAAAAGCATACATACTAGTTGCAACAGAGTATGTTACTAAATGGGTTGAAGCAGAGGCACTTCCAAGAGCTACAGAGGACTCTGTAATATAGTTCCTTTTCCAAATATTTGTGTGATATGGCCTCCCAAGGGAAAAAATTACAGATTGAGGACCACAATTTGTAGGTAATAAAATTGCTGCAACATTAAAAAATTACCATATTCAGCACAAAATTACAACCCCATACCACTCATAGGCAACATGCCAAGTAGAGAGCACGAATAAGGTGATAGAAGCAATACTTACAAAAATAGTTGCATCACACAGACGTGACTAAGCTTCAAGATTTTCGGAAACCTTGTGGGCATACCGAACAACATGGAGAAATACCATTGGGTATTCACCATATCAATTATTATTTGGAAAAGAACCCATCTTTCTAATAGAATTTGAAATTCAAACATTAAGAACAACCCAAGAGGTGGGTTTAAATTTAAATGAGGCCCAAGTTAGTATATTACAGCAAATCAATGAGTTAGATGAAATTAGGTTCTCCTCCCTCCAACATATTACATTAATTCAACAACGGAGAGAAAAATGGCATGATGCCCTCATTAAAAATAAAATATTCCATGAAGGAGATTGGGCACTCCTATATGACTCCGGATTTCAGGATTTCCCCGGAAAACTCCAGACACGATGGCTTGGACCTTATGAGATACAAAAAGTGCATGACAATGGCACCATTACATTGACTACCATTGATGGAACTGGGCATTCTTTCAAAGCAAACGGTCATCGAGTATGACTTTACCACAAACCGATTAATCGGGAATCCTTTTACCAACAATTCAGGAAGATTCTACAATGTAGATTCTTGCTAAGGAAGATAATTCCTCCTCAGCACTCATTCACTAAATAATTCATTTATTTCTGAAACTTGTACATAAGTTTTTATTTTTAATTTTTCTTGTATGAACTATTTTTTTGTATAGATTTTATTTTTTTTGTGTTGTTCCTCTTAAAGGAACATCAATCTTGTGTGCTTTTATTTTTTGTGTTGTTCCTCTTAAGGAACAATTGTTGTTCCTCTTAAGGAATAGTAGTTGTTCCTCTTAAGGAACAACACATCTGCGTGTTCATCTTTCTGTTGTTCCTTTCAAAAGGAACAACATTTCCGCTAATTTTTTTTGTTGTTCCTTTCAGAAGGAACAACATTTCCGCTAATTTTTTTTGTTGTTCCTTTCAGAAGGAACAACATTTCCGCTAAATGTTTTTGTTGTTTCTTTCAAAAGGAACAACATTTTTGCCGATTGTTTTCGTTGTTCCTTTCAAAAGGAACAACATTTCCGCTGATTGTTTTTGCTGTTCCTTTCAAAAGGAACAACATTTCTCCCGATTATTTTTTTTGTTCCTTTCAAAAGGAAAAAAATTTCTGCAGATTGTTTTTGTTGTTCCTCTTAAGGAACAACAGTTGTTCCATCCAAGGAACAACACTTTTTGAGTGCATTTTTCTTTCTTAGAACAACATTTTGAGAATTTTTGTGAATTCTTCATGATCCTTTTAAGGAAAACATATAAATTTATGCAAGGACACAAAAATTAGAGGTTACTGGAATCAGCATATCAAAGAGAAATTGTAATCTTTAAAGAAATTGTTTTGTATTGATAATAAAAAAGGAAAGGACACAACTATCTATATCACTTTGTTGTCTTTGTTTTCACTAAAACAAATTTCATTGATTATTTTTATCATGTTCGTTCTTCCCTAATCCTCATAATTCTCTTTGAAATTTATTATTGAATAAGAATAAGAGAATAATTTCATCTATTGAGATGTTCAGACTTCTTCCACCATCCCTACTCTTAAGGAGTGTTGAGCCATCCTTTGTACATAAATAGGCAAGTTCTATATAAAAGAGAAAATAAAAAATATATCTATATGATTACTGAAAATTATATGATATGTCAGATGGAGGAGAGGGGGTCTCATCACAAGCCATCCTACCATTATCATAAGGAAGCAGTGAAGTGGAATTCCCATTATGGCCACCACACCAAAGACACGATCCAATGGGCAACTCAGAAAAATAAAAAGTCCTTGGAACAGGAGGTCTCATCATGAGCCAACCTTCCCACCTTTCACTCCCTAGTGAATGGAATTGTGATTCATATGGTTCCCAAACCAGCACAATGGCTTCCATCATGACATCACAAAGCACTTTCCTAGGCATATATAAAGGATTATGGTTCCGAGGGTGAAAAAGAAACTTTGTCAAGGTTATGGACACCTATGGGCAATGAAGCTTTGCTAATGGTATTGGAGTCATATTTTTCACAAATCAATAGCAATTATAAACCCTTTTCTTATATATTTATCTTAATTACAAATGAGATTATGATCCTAAACCCCTTTGCTGAAACTTTATACATGAAATATTGTTTATAAATCAATCATAATGGTTTAAGTGAATAATGACCACATAAGCACTTTTATTTATGTTAGTTGTACTTTTCCTTATTTTCGAATCATTACATAGCATTTCATATCTATTCAAGATTTCATAATATGCCTCGATTTCAGTAATTCCATAATTTTTTTATCATATCATAAGTATGCATGCCTTTCTATGTTGTACAACTACCTGCAGTACGCCGCTCCTCCATTTGACGATCGAGGGCGACCTATCATATTTCATGGGGGCATGGGTGACTTTTAAATATGCCTGCATATGGGTCAATTCCCTATGTTCATCAATTCTCGGAAATAGAAAGTTTAATGATATTTTTCTGATATGCACGGGGTGTTGTTCCATTGCCATTTATATGTATTATTGTGAGGAACTAACAGTGTGCAGGATTTAGATGAAATAGGAGGACGAGTAGTACGTAGTGAACCACAAGTTCTAACTGTCTCCAACGCTGCACAAGAAATTTTGGAGAGGGTAGGATGGATTACATACCTTACACGACTGCAACATCCCCATGAAAATGTGGCCATCAAATTTTTGTAGAAATTGCAGGAGATTTATTCCATGGTAAGAGGTAGGAAAATAATAGTGACAGATGCAGTAGTTTCCAAGGTATCTGATCTACCGACAGTTGGACCCATATGGACCCATAAAAAATTGAAACTTCAAGAGGCCATGAACATCTTTTGGGACAAAGGACAGACCCTGATCGTGAAAGGAAAAGGAGTCCAAATAGAAAATCTGGGAGAACCATGGACAGAACTGGCCAGAGTAGTGCAAAGCTACATTACATGCAACGGAAGAAAAGATGTGGTAAGACCACGCCACCTAAAATTATTAGCAGTAGTAAAATATAAATGCGTTGTGAATTTTCCTGAATTTTTAAATTTTTTACTACATGACGTTGCTCGAAGCATAAGGAAATCCCGTCATACGAGGATGGTAGTAAGCCACCACTGTCTAATTCGATTAATAGTTAGTTACAGTCTTTCCCAACAACAGACTAGCTGGGAAGAATTGGTATTCTCAATTGATGGAGGAACAACCTTACTTGCCCCAAAATGAAAAAGAGTCACCAGCACAGCAAACGAACCTTTGAAACGTAGACAGTCCTCCAGATTAAGAAGAAGCAAGGGAATTTTGGGAAGCCTTCAGAGTAGCAGCAACCAACCCATGGAATTACCTAGTTCTGAAGAAGAGCAACCCCTGCAACTTGAAAGAGGAGAAGATCAAGAAGAAGATAAACCCCCGCAACTTGAAGGAGGAGAAGATCAGGAAGAAGAAGAAATTAACCATACCAATGAAGAAGAAAGGGAGGAAGTAGAACCTTCCATAACCTCCAGTGCAAGCCCACCACAGAATCCATTATAGGAGGATGAATTGGCCCAAATTTTGGCCAATATGAGTGAATATATACAACCCCATAGTCTGCTCAACCTCAATATTGAGATATAACAATTGCAGGAACATTCTGTCATCAGCAAGGACACGTCTGAGGAAATGCATGATGAAGAGGTAGAAGAAGAAACCCCTCAGGAAATGGTAGAACAAACTAGGGTTACATCCCCTGAGGAACCTAGCCTAGAGAATGTGATCACTGAAAGCATAGAAGCAAGCCTGGGTGAGGGCATGGCCACTGAAGAATAAACCCTAGACGAGCAGCCAATTACAGATAAAGGAACAACTGTTCCTTCCAAGAAGAAGAAGAAGAAAAATGAACTTGAGAAGCTGCGGAGGGAATGGCAAAAGCTCCAAAAATTAGTAAAACAAATCAGGCAGAAGATTAGGGTTCTAAAAATGGGAAAAACCTCTAAAAGAACCCCGAAAATGGGGGATGCAGCCATCCCAACAGAACCCCAGAATGCAAAGGCCATGGAGACTCAAGCCAAGCCCATATCCATTCAAGAAGGCAAGGAATAGCATGCAGCTGTTCCAGACACAACTACCTCAACCAAAAGTGCACAAGGCTGCAACAAAAATGTTTTGTTAAATGACCTTGATATAGAGAAACTCCAAGAGGATTTTGCACAGGCTCAGAGGGCTAGAGAAAATCTCGAAGAAGAGAATGTTCCCAAGAAGAAATACCAAGAGTTACAGCAGAAATTAAAGGACATCAATACATCAGAGGTAGAAGCTTTCGATAAATGTCGAAAGGCAGAAGAGAAAGTTGAAGAGGTAAGGAATAGATTAAAAATGGTCAGGAATAAAATGGATACTCTCCGTTCTTTATACACAGATGTTCTAGAATGTAGGTTCCCCACCAAAAATTATGATTTGTTTTTATTAAAAATATATTTGCAAGTTAAAAATTAAGGCTGTTATGGCAGGAAAACCTATAGAATTAGAAACTGTAGAGGACTTTATAAACTACTGCAAACTCTATGGAGTAAAAGTTCAACACCTACTCTGTGAATTTTATTTGCAGAATTTTATATTGGTAGAGGAAATGGAGACAAATCCCAGTCCTTTCGTGGGTGATGTCCAATATCAAGCATTCATTTCATTTGATGTTAACCAGTTAAAATGACTCAAGGCCTATAACACTTTTTAGAGACAAGAAAATGGGTTAGACCTTCCGGTTAGGGGTGAATCGAGAAACCCATCACAATTATGTGCTAGGCAGAAAAGCTTAATGACAAAAGAGGGTGTGATCCAGACATTGGACCCATCCACAAAGCAATTGTCCTGGATGGGGTAGAATATTTTCTGTCCATTAGAGACCAGTACATAGTAGCAGCTAAACTCCGATGGAAGATTTCCAATTAGAATATTCAAGACATAGAGCCATTCAATTATAAAAATTTTGAGTTAGTTTCCAACCACCTGGTTATCTATAGTAACCTCATCTTGAGAGAAGGCCCATATTGGTTACATTGTAGATTTCAAAGCCCTATTATCTGGTATCCTGCAGTAGACTATAAGGCCAAATATGAATTACCTGAAGGGCAGACAGGGCATATTTTTGAAGTTTTAGCTGCAAATCATTGTTTTAGAACACTTAATTAAAAACCCTTTCCAGCCTATTCTCTAATTTCTTTACATGTAAACTATGGTTTTCATGAGGACATGAAAAAGGGTAAGCAGCGGGGTGTGTTGAGCATTGGAAAAGGTATGCATTTTCCATGTATTTCTTTATCTTTTTCCTTTAATAATGACTCCTTTATATTATAGAATGATAATATATTGAATAATTACAATAGAATTGAGGAGATTAGTGCTTATTGTGAAATTAACTAAAGATTTTATTTTCTTCTATATAGGAACTAGATGAAGTGGGAAGCCACCATTCGGGAGGAAAAGACAAGGCAGGTGTAACTGCTGTCCCTTCAACAAAAGGTTGTATCCAGACAAGAAGATCAATATCGGAGCGTACAGTCAAAGTAAAGAAAGGAACAACACAACATCAGCGTAAGAAGACAAAACGATAGCTAGAGATAGAAGATAGAGTGAATCCCTATGGATCTCTCGATCCTGAGGGATTGCTGCTAAAAGTTATCTGTACTTCTTGTTTCATCCGCTGGCTGTTATAAAACAACAACGCTTGTAGAAATCACATCATTAGACATATGATGATTATTCAGATTTCCTTTTGTAATTTCATGATTTTTCATCGACTCTCGTTAATTAAAAAAGAGTGTGATTACTTGTAAACTCTGCTACATATGATTAATACATAATTTAGTTTTCGTTCCATTATTTGATATTGGATTAGTTTGGCGGTGCTTCACTGGCGGCTAAGGGCCCGGTCGTGGTGGATCCACATACTATCTATACCATTACTTTCTGATCTCAGTCGTGTGATGGTTTTCTTTAAGTTCTCATTTCCTTTAAATCGCATTGCTTCACAGTTTCCATGTTTCATCACTTACTGTTCAATGTTTTATGAAATTGGTTTTGTTGCATCAGTTGTGAATGAATTGTGTTGCTATTCCTTTTCACATAACAAGATTATTTATTCCTCTGTGATTTGTATTTTTATGCTTCTTAGATATAAGGCTTCGCTGTTCAGAGTTTGTTGTTCATTTCATTAAAGAGTTTGTTGTTCATTTCATTAAGGAGTTTGTTGTTCATTTCATTAAATAGTTTGTTGTTCATTTCCATTAAATAGATTTGTTGTACATTTCCATTAAATAGATTTGCTGATTTCCATTAAATAGCTTTGCTATTCATTTCTGATAACTAGCTTTACTGTTTATTATTTTCCTGTAAGTCTTTGGTTTGCTTTGGAATAATATTGCAGAAAGCTTGTTTATTCTATTTCCATTAGCAGCATTATTGATTTAACTCAGTTATCATTTCCAATTAGTTGTTTATTGTGGAGTGTAAGATCATCAACTGTAAAGGAAATTGGTTACTACTGCCTAAGTTCTCAGATTGGAGATCTTGTTTATGCTTGATTTCATTTACATCAGTTGACAGAGGAAAGAGTTATCACTACTACATCCTTGACTGATGATTTCCAAGTGAGTGATTGGATTTTAGGGCTTTAGGTTTCATGTCATTTCAATTAGATTTCATTTTCAAGAATCCGTTTACTCTTGTATTTGAAACACTGTACTGCAATTTGGAGAGCATTACTCTTAGATTAAATTGCCACCTTAGACTGAGTACACTCTTGAGATAAAAAAATCGTACCTAGATTAATAATTAATGTAGGATAAATAGAAGTTAAAAAGAGACCTTTTATACCTCAAATTTCTGCAATATTATTCCAAATAAAACCAAAGACTTACAGGAAAAGAATAAAAAGTAAAGCTAGTTATCAGAAATGAACAACAAAGCTATTAAATGGAAATCAGCATATCTATTTAATGGAAATGAACAACAAATCTATTTAATGGAAATGAACAGTAAAATATTTAATGAAATGAACAACAAAATTTGAACAACGAAGCTTTATATATGAGAAGCATAACAATATAAATCACAGAGGAATAAATAATCTTGTGATGTAGAAAGGAATAGCAACGCAATTCATTCAAAACTGATGCAACAAACCAATTTCATAAAACATTGAATAGTAAGCGATGAAACATGGAAACTATGAAGCAATGCAATTTAAAGGAAATGAGAACTTAAAGCAAACCTTCACACGACTGAAATCGGAAAGTAATGGTACAAATAGCAGGTGGATCCACCAGGGCTGGGCCCTTAGCCTCTAGTGAAGCACTGCCAAACTACTCCAGTATCAAATAATGGAATGACAATGGAATTATGTATTAATCATATGTAGTAGATTTTACAAGTAATTGCACTCTGCTTTAATTAACGAGAGTCGATGAAAAATTATGAAAATACAACAGGAAATATGAATAGTCATCATATGTCTAATGATGTGATTTCTACAAGCATTGTTCTTTTATAACAGCCAGCGGATGAAAAAAGAAGTACACATAACTTTGAGCAGTGATCCCTCAGGATCGAGAGATCCTAAGGGATTCGCTCTATCTTCCATCTCTAGCTATCATTTTGTATTATTGCACTAATGTCACGTTGTTCCTTTCTTTACTTTGACTGTGCACTCTGATCTTGATCTTCTTGTCTGGATACGGCCTTTTGTTAAAGGGACAACAGTTACACCTGCCTTGTCTTTTCCTCCCGAATGGTGGCTTCCCACTTCATCTAGTTCCTATATATAATAAAAGGAAATCTTCAGTTAATTTCGCAATAAGCACTAATCTCCTCAATTCTATTGTAATTATTCAATATATTATCATTATAGAATATAAAGGAGTCATGATTAAAGGAAAAATATAAAGAAATACATGGAAAATGCATACCTTTTCCAATGCTCAACATGCAACGCATACCGCAATTCAACATTGTCAACGGTTCGGCTTGGTAAACTAGTGCTAAGGGTATTCGCACCTGTTCCAGGGTAGTACCAAAGGCACACCATGTTATGTTAAATTTCCTTATAAAGAGCGGTGCAGTCGGTTACCTAGCTGCACCGTTGACCTAGTTGAATAGTGGTGATGCGGTGCATTGACCGATATAACCACCCTAGGATGGCTATTTTTGTCAGCTCACAGCTTATCGTATTTGGCCTATGTCAGTAGTGCAGCCTTTTACAATAGCGCATTGAAAACTATGTACAGTGGCAGGATGGCAGTGCGCTGACTTAGATATATCCCTCGGGGCGTATATTGTAGTCACCACACCTCTCTCCTGATACCACATGTAGTGAACAGTGTGCTAAAAACATTTTATGGAGCACCGGCCCTGGTGCACTGAATATCATTAGAGGCACCGTATCCGGTGCACTCTATTGAAAGATGCACCGGGACCAGTGCGTGACTGTGTTTTTGGTGCACCGACTTTTTATTTATTTATTTTTCAGAAAATATTTATACATATATTTCTAAATACATGTGTCATTTAATATAAAAAATTGTGTTTAATATGTCAATCACTCAGAGACGTGAAAGGAGAGAAGAGGGGCAACCACAACAATGACAGGCAGAATAGTATAACATGGTTCGCCTGTGGGAGGCAAGAGAGAGGGAGAGAGATGTGTACCCTCACCCTATTATAGTAGTGATGCAGGGGCTCCTAAGGGAGGTAGGCCTCTTCAAGTTATATGAGGAGGCTACTTCCCTAAAGTCCCATAGTTTGTTTTTGAGACATCTTATCCGAAGGTGGAATGCCCAGTGACAGGCTTTCTGGGTTGGTATCAACCAATGGTACATGCCCACATGCCCACTGAGGAGGATGTATATTTTATTACAGGGCTATCGAGGAGAAGGGTGGATTTTCCCTCGTTCCCCGAGGTTCCAGTTGGATGTGTGGCAGGGAGTCAGTTAGTTTACTCCCAGAGATACATTGGAGCATATTTAGTATCTCTTGTAGATTTTCAGGTCGCTAGAGGGCAGTTACGTATTGGCGCGTTTGGTCATGAGGAGGTCCAGTGTCTCTCACTTATCATTTCGACCATTTCGCACAACACTAGTGATGGGAAACACATTAGAGTCATGCTTTTATATTATGTTGATTCTTTACTACAGCAGCCACGACTTGTCAGGTGGTCTGCCATTTTTTTGTGACAGTTTTGTACAACATTAGATAGATGTTGTGCTCATGCACAAGGGAGGGTCAACTTCCCTTTTTCTTCAGAGGCTTTTTGTTTATTTTTTGAGAGGTTTCCAGAGATGAGACCTAGTTTTCTTTGGCAGCCTTGTAGGCCGGTTACTGAGTCACGTATGCACATGTGGAGGAATATGATGCCCAAGAGGGAGGAGAGTCTTTTTCCAACTAGGATATCAGATGATGCACTAGAGTTGGTAGCAAGTGTTGATGAACATACCTTCATTATGGTCCCTTGTCCTTATGTGGGGTTGGATTGGCGAGGGTGTGCCAACATCCTCTATAAAGCTGATGAGCCACCAGATGATAGAGGTAATATTAATGTTTTATTTAAATTTATTCTAACATGTTCTTTAATTTGTTTTTATTAAATTATGTAATGAGATTGTCTAATTATTGTTGTGTACTTCTATATATTTTGCAGACATTGGCTCTTTTGATGGCAAGGAGATGCCACCATCACCAGTTGATCCAGGTGTGGATCCTGATGAGCACAATGAGGGCATGCCAGATGCAGAGGATGGTGCAGATCAAAGACCTACTCCTATTGGTGCGCCGGTTCGTGGTTGACTTGGTGATGTTAGATACAAGATGGAGTTGGCCGACCAACTCATTACATTGATTGTTGAGGCAGGCATCAGGCCCACTCATTACAGAGAAATAGAGGCTAATGATAGGCTTTTACGGATGTGGAGAGGCATGACGCATGACATGTACAGCCTGATGCGGCATGTCATAGGAGTTATGACATCTTTTACGCGACTGACAAGGAATATTGCACGTTATGATCGAGCCACAACACGTGATGGACAGTCTGCGAGGTGCAGCGTACCATCATCTATCAGGAGTCATGATCATGGAGATGAGGCTCGACCATCAGCCACTAGTACTAATATTGATGTTGTACTAACACCAGTTGATCCATGAAATTTCTATTACAGTTGTATATTTTTAACATTATTTAGTTATATATATATATATATATATATATATATATATATATATATATATATATATATATATATATATATGCGAGTCCATGTCACACTGTTCATGTCGCAGTTGTACTTAATTTACATGTTGGTGATCATCATGATGTGTATGTTGTTAGGTCATGTTAGATATGTTCATTTAATGTCTAACTTGCAAATAGATTTGTATGTGATAGCATGAGTTATTTGACATGAAATGTATATTTGATGTTTGTGTTGTGATGATGTTAATATATAATGTTAATTGTGTTTTTTTAGATGATCATGATCACGATGATGCAGTTAGCGATTTTGAACAATGTGTCTTTTAGTCAAATTTCATGTTTGTACGATGGTTTTTTGTAATTTTTTAATTTGTAAAATTGTAATTGTATATATGTAAAATTCTAAAATTGTAATTGTAATTATAATTGTACGTGAAATTGTAAAATTGTAATTGTAATTATAATTGTAATTCTATGTAAAATATTTGTAAAATTTTAATTGTATTAATGTGAAATGAATTTATTAAAAATTTTAAATTTTAAATAATTGTAAAATAATAAATCTAGAATAATATGATATATTGTAACATAATAAAGTTTAGAAAATAATGAAAATAATTCATGTACTTTAGAATTATCATTATTTTATTATGATCTTAAATACAAAAAAAAAGAATTAATTTATACAGTACGACGCCATTGTTTTTGAGATCAACAAAATTAATGCAAATTATCAAGTGAATTATTGATTTTAACATTGACACAATGCAAATTTTGAATTAATTCAAAATACATATTATATTAATATTTCGAAAAACCAATCTTAAAAAGTATAAATATTGATTAAATAACACATGTACCATATCACTCTCAGTTCTCATGATCACCCTCATTATCTTCTAGCTTGCATGGCATGATAACACTATTGTTCTCAAAAATATATTTTGCTCTAGGGTCATGTGTCAATACGAACCACCAATCCCTATCCAACACATCTGGGTAAAAAAACACTTGGTTGTAGTGTTTAGGGAAAACATAGGGCTCCTTAGCTTCATCCCACATCTTTCTATAGTTGATACATATCAGCCTACTATCGCGATCTTCCTTTACATTATTTCAATCAAAGGTGTCCGACCACTTGCACCGAAAAATAACACATTGGAAAGAAGAAAAATCCACTTCAATGATCTATTGTATCTTTCTGACGTAACCTAATGTCCCTTGTACTAGTTTTTGATCACGGTGGCTACATCGACTAGATTGATCGAACTCAAATTCCACTCCACAGTCTTGTGTGATGTTTCCATCATTGGCATTTTCTGTGTGAAAATGGTGTCCATATGCCCACATATATGGGAAAAAATGCACCTATTATAAAAAAGTTAAAAAAAATCATAGTGTCATGTGTCTTATAAATAATAATCCAACAGTTAAAATATGAAATGTAGATGTCTTAATATAAGTTTCAAATTTACATATAAATTAAAAATATTATTGCCAAGTCGTTGTACCCAATCCCTACATTTAGCACGTCCTCTTCAGCATGTGGGTAATGACCGATAGCACCGTATTTCTCTCTGACTTGGTCAGCAACCCAACTATTGGGGCATAATTTTGGCATATTTTCTTTTAAATGATCGGGATAAGGCACACTTTTACCATTCAACCATCTAAATTCTTTCCTGTCACTATCCCATTTCATCCTGTTTTTTTCATACAATGTGACCCACGGTTGTGTCGCTTCAGAATTGTAAAGAACAAATTTATTGACTTCTTCAATTTCTGCATTCGCTGATGAAATCAAACCAACATTATATAGTACTTAGAGATCAAAATATACATTATATCAAAGTTCAACATGAATATTAATTACTTTTTGTAAATTTGAAAAATTATAAGTCGCTTACTCTTTATCAAGCGCTTTTTTCTGCTCATTTGGAGCAACTCTCCTTCTCTTTTTTCTTCTTCCATTTCGTCATCCCAAATCACCGCACTCGGTCTGTTGGCGATCTGCTTGATGTACTCACTGGCATAATATAAAGACTCATATGATATGTACCCCTCTGCCATAGACCCCTCGGGTATTGCCCTTTGTCGAACAAAACCTTTCAATTTCTTCATGTATCTCTCTAAGAAGAACATCCAACGACAATAGACAACCCCAAATAATTCAACCTCATCTCCCAAGTGGATTAGAAGATGAACCTGTAAGTCCATGAAACTTTTCGACATTTCCTTCTCAAACATACAAACAATCTCAACTATCTCTTGACACCACCGTGGAATGCTAGCCACATGAATCTCCTTTGACGTGATCCAACATACAAATGCAGATAATTTAGATATGGCATGTCCTAGGTCTTGAGGGAATTCATGCTTCACACACCCATGCACAAAAAAAGGATAATGACACTGCAAAGTTATAAACACGTGCAATAATGTACAAAATTAGTTATGTTTTATGAATATAAAAAATAATAAAATTATTCTTTTGACATTATACATACTCTTAGAAGATTCAAATGGTCATGCGATTTCAACCCTGACAAATGGTCATCGACAGTGAAGTAGCACCATAGTGAAGACCTGTATGAAGTTGGTACCCTCACATCCATTATAACTTCCTTTGCCAAAGATATATCATATTTTTTTAAAATCCATGGGACATCACCTTCTTTGAAAAACCATGAATTAGAGGGACCAGTGCCTGCCTCTGATCTCGTACTTTCTAATCGTCTTGGCCAATGTTTAATTTTAGTTTTTGAAGTAATAAGATCTTTCCTAACAGCCAATGTGTCACTTTGTTTCAATGATATGTGCCTCCATAAAGAATATGAAAAAATTTTAAATATATGCATGGGATCTAATAAGTGGGCAATCTTAAGATGCTCCCAATATGGGAGGTCATAAAAGATAGATTTCCTTTTCATCCCAATCGGAAATTTCTCAACATAGGTGTTGAAGAAATCTGCATCATCGAAAAAAGGCTCCCCATTTGAATCGAACATTTCTATGAACTCCTTCTCCTTCTCTCTCTCATATGCTCTAAGCCATTCAGCTGGTGTCATTATTGGAGGCCTTTGGGTTCTCTCTCGTTTACCATTGAAAGTGGATGATTCTCTTCTGTAAGGGTGTTCTTTTGGTAGGAATACCCTGGAGCAATCATACACTGGCTTTCTTAGGTCCTTGGACCATCTAGCTTTCAGAGAAGGCCCACAACATTTACATCCAAAATACCCTTTTGTTACAAGACCTATGAGATTATATTTGTATACATTAATTAATATGGATGGCACGTTAAATAATATCATGAAGATCAGAAAAAATATTACAACGAATTAAATAACTAATATGTGAAAGAATATTGTTACATATATAAACAAATCAATAAATTAAACATGTAATTTACCAGAGCAAACTCCTAAGCCTGGATAATCATGTGTTCTGTAAGCACATATGCCATACAACATAAAATTCCTCTCTACTATGATGGGTCTTGATACATCATATACATTTATCCCATCCCATAATTCCTTCAACTCATATACCAGTGGTTGTAAGTATACATCCATATTATTCACTTGTCTTCTACCAGGGACTATGAGAGCCAACATAAAATGTTCATTCTTCACAAGAAACCATGGGGGATATTGTTATTGATCACTACTACAGGCCAAACAGAATAGTTGGTGTTCTGGAGGGAATATGGGTTGACGCCATCCATGGTTATGCTGAGTCGTAGACTTCGTACTTCATCCTTGAATTTTTCAAGCCATGTATCCTCTATATGCTTCATGGCTATTGAATCAATTGGGATTCGCATAACTCCCAACTCAATTCTGTGTGAGGCATGCCATCCCTGTAACATAGCTAATTATTTGCAATGAAAGAGCCTTTGAATCATTGGGATTATAGGCATGTGCCTCAATATCTTAAAAGGAGGACCACTACGTGATTTACCCTTCTTTTTTTATTTATCATACCTGTCATGCCCACATTTCGGACACATCTCTTTGTCTGCGTATTCTACTCTATATAGAATGCAATCATTTGGACATGCATGATATGATATCTACTCATCACCCAACATTTTCAACAATTTCTTTGCCTCTTCACAGCTACCGGGCAAGACATTATCACTCAGAAGAACCTTGTCTTTGAATAACCTGTAGCTGGTGATCATGGAAAAATATATTAATAAATTTACATTAATGTCAATATAATTATTAGCGTTCATAAAATTTACCATTTGTAATGTTCATTGTAGTGTACTGATTATATTTCAAATTTATATAAGGGGAATACTTTATGGTAACTTACCTCAAAATTTATGAGAAACATACATTCGACAAGCCAAAATTTGCTTTCAAGTTGTACAATAACATCGTTGTCCCTAACTCGGTAGACTTTCACTGACCACTAGGTCCAAAGAGAGGGGTGGTGGAAGAAAAATTAAGGCTTTCAAAAAAGGTGTCAGCGATATGAGCACCATTCCCTAGTTGATCATCATTTTGGAATGCATGTAACAACATTGTCTCCATGGCAGTCATATCCCTTAAGTAATCATCCATACCAACCTCTATTTGATTGCCTCCATTGCCAACTTTTGAATAACTACTATTTTTGTAGTCATTCCTAATTGGTGAATCTAGACGTAGCGAGAATTAAATCAGTGGTTGATTCAACCATTCTTGGTATCGTTCCTCTATGATTTTTTCTCTTAATTCAGTCTTCTCTCGATTTGAAATTTCCATGGGGTGTAACAGAAGATGGTAGGTAGGTCGTTCATCATCACTAGAATCCTAATAATTAAAAAAAAATGAACATGATTAGTACAAAATATATGATATCAATTAGTAACCACGTTGACAATATTACATGATTATAAATTGTTTTGACATTGAAATAATTACATATTAATCAATATATATACCAAACAATCATAATTATAATTACCATAATTGTCGTGGGATTGTGGCTCGAAGATGCAATATTGTTACAATTGGCAGGGTGAAGCAGTTGTCCATTTTCATCTACCAAATGCGCCTTACGATATGCAGCTCTTGATAAGAAATTTCGACGTTTTGGAGCAGTTTGAATATTTTGTGCATCTGAAATCGATGTTGAATCTGCATGAACCTGCAAATTTGTATACATTATAAATTTAATTAAGTTGTGCATTATTGTCTGCATGGATAAATAACATAAATTCAATTAGATAGTGAAAAAATAAACAAATCTAAAGTAAATATTACGTCTCCAGATGGATAGGGAAAACTCTGCGATGGACTTTAAGCAATATTATGGAACAAAATGGATTTTGAAGAATTTTCCATTCCATATAATATATGATATTTTCACCCTACATTTGAGAAAAACAACAATAAATTTTGGTGCACAAACCTAAATGTAATTTCGGTGCGTAATGTACAGATAACTGCACTAGTGCATTTTTGGTATTACGCATCAGTGTCATCTTATAACTCGATGCCCTGGTGTGTTTCGATTAAAGGACGTACCAGTAAATGAATAAACACAAATAAAAAAACGCAACCCTATTTTCTTTAAGTGAAAAAAAAGAGCGATGAATTGAAAAATGGGCGGCAAAATATTTTCGAAAATCTAATTTCATAAAACATTTCTTTAAATACTAAACACTTTTCATTATTTCACTATTCTTACAAAACATTTCAGCTAGAGATTTGCAAGATACATACCTGGAGAAACAAGAACACGAGAGCACTATGGAGTAGGGAAATACGTTCGAACAAAAGTATTTAGACAATTAGAATTCCAAACCTTTGGTGATTCAAACCTTGTACCATAGAATTTCAAACGATGTGAGTAAAGTTTATTGTTTTTTTGTACTTTTTTCTGCAGTTTTTTTTGTGCAGTAACCGAAAAAAATCAAAGTCTATTGTTTTTTTTTTACTTTTTCTGTAGTTTTTTTATGAAGTAAAATAACAAAATCAAATTTTATTGTTTTTTTTACTTTTTTCTGCAGTTTTTTTTACCTTTTCTACAGTTTTCATAAATAAATAAAAAAATAAATCCATTTTTAGAAACAAAACCCTTGATTTTCTTATTTATTTATTTTATTTTATTTATTTATTTATTTATTTTTTTCTGAATTAGGGCTTTTCAATTTAGATTTATAAGGTTTGTATAGTCATAAGACATCCAACCCATGGGATGACTTGCATAGTCGGATCCCAGTCCATGTTGGCCCTTGCGTCAATCTAAAAAAAACAGATTTTTTTTGTAGGTGTTTTCTGTGTATCATAGCGCATCGGTGCTCTCTATTATACCAGCACACCACGAAAGTACAATGATAAAAAATAAAAAAATAAAATATTATTTTATCAGTGTGCCATATGTAATGTATGACGCCTATGCCCTCTTTCATTATGGCGCACCGCAAACGTGTTGTTTTACAAAAAACCATTTTAGAAACAAACCCTTTTTTTTTTTTTGCCCTTTCTTCTCCCTCTTTCTATGATTTTAGAATTAGGGCTTTTCAATTTTTATTTATAGGGTTTGTATTGCTAAATATAAGCCTAAGACATCCAACCCATGGGAGGACCTGCATAGTCGGATCCCAATCCGTATCGACCCTTGTGTAAATTATAAAAAAAAAAAAAAAAAATCGGTGCGCCCTTTGTACCTGAGTGCACCAGTGCACTCTATTATCCCAACACACCATGCAAGTACTGATCAAAAAATTATTTCAGTGCGCCATTTGTAAAATATGCAGCCAATGCTCTATTTAATTATGGCGCACCACAAATGTTCTGTTTCCAAAAAAAAAAACTTTCAAAAAGATACAAACCTTACATTCTTTTTGTTTTTGCCCTTTCTTCTCCCTCTTTCTGTGATTTCAGAATTAGGGATTTTCAATTTAGATTTATAGGGTTTGTATTGCTAAATATAGGCCTAAGACATCCAACCAATAGGACGATTAGCATAGTTGGATCCCAATCCATGTTGGCCCTTGCATGAATTATATATATATATATCGGTGTGCCTTGCATAAAATAGTGCACTGGTGCTTTGTATTTTCCAAGCGCACTACACAAGTAATGTGATAATAAATTAATAAACAATTTTTTTTTATTGGTGTGCCATATGTAAAATATGGCACCATTTGTGCTACAAAAATTAACACTCGATGATTTTTAATATTTTATCATGGTTAACCGGTGCAGTGATTGACACGTAACGCACTGGTTATCCTTGTTGACATAGAGCACCGCACAGTCTATTATACTATTTGTGCGGTGTGTTTGGAAGACAGCCACGCACCGGCGTCGGTGCATACACCATGAATGGTGCACCAGTGCCTTGTTTTTTTTTTTTTTTTATTTGAACATTTGAAAATTCATTTATAAATATATTAATGAATGATATGGTACATGTTTGAGATTGATAAAGAAACGACTGACAAGAGATCAAGTAACAAAAATACAGATAACACATCAAGAAAAGCAAAAAAGGCAAGTTCTTTGTAATATTTTTACAAAAATATTATTTTTTAACTATATGTAAGTTTAACTAATATGTATTGTTTACTGTGTATCATGTAGAGCCACAAAATGACGAAGCTCAATAAGATTATTTTTCATCTAGGACCAGAAGAGCATAAAAGCTTGATGGAAAAATTGCAAAAGGATGAATCAGGTGAATGAAAAAATACTATCGATCCAATATGATTTTCTTTTTTTAGTTTTCATTAATAATATAATTAAAATTATTAAATAACATGTGTGAAATAGTCTATTAATTCACATATGTTTAATGTTCTACAAGGACCAACAACTTAGAAAATGAATGTTGTTCTAAGAAAAGAAAAAAAATAGAACATGCAATTGAAAATGAATTTCTCCTTAGCTCATTTTTTAAGTTGTTTTAAAAAAATCATCATTGAATGTCTTCAAACAGGTGCTAACATACAAAGAAGAACCATTAGAGGAATTGATTGAAATTGTGTTAAATATGGGTTGTGAGTATATGTTGGCATATCAGAACTTAATATTTGTAAGCATCTATCGATCTTGTTTTACTTAGCTCTATCTATAATTAATAGAAAAAATAAATATTTTATATTAAATATATGATTTGTTATGGGGTATAAAACTTGCAGGAAACAAAGTATGACACTGCGCCAACAGAGCAAATGTTGAAAGATGGCATGTTACATGGTTTTGAAAGAATGTGTATAGTTTATGAGTCAATTTTTGCATTGGTACGCCATTTATTTTCAATTTACATTGATGTATATTATTTAATATTGCAATTTTCATTATTCTCACCAATGTATATACACTCATTACAATTTATTTTTATGTTTGTAGATGGAAGGTGAAGAAGAAGGAAATAATCAACACTATGAACAAAACATTCCTGAAAATAACCCAAGTCATGGAAGTAGCTCTAGTAGTGATAGCAGTTCAAGCAAAGAATTATAATCACTATGTTTGGATATCAAAGCAAGGCGTTGTATTTTTTGAAAAATGTCTGTGAAATCAGACATTTTCTTTAATGTAATGGACATAGTGTCCCAATTGAAAGATAAAGGGATACCAATAACTGTCTCATTTTGTATGACAAAGAATGTCTTATATATATATATATGTGTGTGTGTGTGTGTGTGTGTGTGTGTGTGTTTTAATTTATTCTATTACATTCTCTATTGTCGCTATTGTGTTCTCCATTGTCATTCTCAAATGCACTAATAAAAATTTAATTCATATGAATATTGTTATAAGATATATATGTGTCGACTTTTGATGAATAATGAATTTTATAAAACCAGAATAATTATGATATGATATAACAAATTAATCCAAAGATCACATTCAAATGCATTAATAAAAATTTAATTAATATAAATATTGTTATAAGATGTGTGGACTTTTGATGAATAATGAATTTAAAGAAATCACAATAATTACACTATCATAGGTCAATGTTTCTAAAAAATACAAATTGAAAACTGGTGCGTGTATTCTTATGTCGGTGCGTTTGTATTCTTAAGCACACCAGTGCGTTTTTATGACCTATGGGCACCGTACAAATACCAAAACCAGTTAAAAATATCAAGGAGTTTGTGCGGTACGACGCTCCGGTGCGTTTATGTCTATATATGCACCAGTGCCCTTTTACAACCTATTAGAACTGCACGAATATAGATACCAATTATAAATCTCGGTGTGTTTGTGTGATACTATGCACCGGGGCATTTTTGTGTATATATGCACTGGTGCATTTAGACGACCTATAGGCACCAAACGAATATTGATACCAATTATAAATCTCCGTGCATTTGTGTGATACTACGCACTGGGGCGTTTAAGTGTCTATACGCATTGGTGTATTCGTATGACATACTTGCACCACACGAATACTGATACCAATTATAAAGCTCGGTGCATTTGTGTTAAAGGGCGCACCGGGGCCTTTCTATAAGTCTATGCACCGGTGCATTGATACGACCTATGGGCACCGCTCAAATCCCAAGACCAATTATAACGGCCTCGTGTGTTGTATCACCAACACAACGCCTGGTGTTGTTTTATACCTTAAGGGCCCGATGCATCTTCTTCGACCGCTCCGGGGCACCGTCTATAGGTACACACTGGTGCGTTAAAGCCTGATTAGCACACCAAGGAAAAAAACATCTATAATAACCTCTGGCTGACCTTTTTTTTAATTGTGTTTAATTTCTGTTAAAATATCTGCCAAAAAATTCGTAACCATAAACGGATGTGGTAGCATATGCTTTTTTGACAATTTTGGCCAATTTTATAACACTAAAAACCTCCTTTATAACCTCTGATAGAGGGTCTTTTCCTTGTAGTGACAAGACCTCCTTTCTATATATAGGAGTATAAGGGATCACAAAATAATAATATCCTACATAAATATAACAATGTAAGGGCACAAGAATAACAATATGGGGGCTACATTAACAATAACAATTAGGGGGATACACTAACAAAAATAATAAGGGGGATACACAAGTATTATAGGTACCTAAAATTCCCCTTTCCTTGAAAATAATTGTTGTCTTCAATGCTTGAGTATTTTTGTATGCTTTGATACCAAATTTTATGCAATTAGATCATAAAATAGAGGAAAAGGATAGATCAGCATCTTGAGAATTAGCCTCTCTGAGGGGAAAACCTCCTTTACATCACATAAATGAGTAACTATTGGATGATTCAAATGAAAATACCTCCTTGATATATATAGGAATCTAAGGGGTCACAATATAATCAAATCCTACATCATAAAAATAATAATGTAAGGGAACAAAAATAACAATAGTGGGATTCTCTAGGGCAAAACAATAACAATATGGGGGATACATTAACAATAATAATAAGGGGATACACTAAAAATAACAATAAGGGGGATACACTAGTATTATAGATACCTAACAAATTATTCTATACACTTTTACTTATTTAGATGATTAGATATTTAGAAAGAATATTTGATTTCCTTAGTCCGTCTCCATTCCTCTACCAAATACTTTCAAATAATTGTATGTTGTTACTGTTACAATTCATCACTTTAAATGATATTTAAAGTTTTTAATGATTATTAACATCAAAGAGGGTTTGTATATTTGAATCATCCATTTTCAAACACCCCACTTACTTAGATGCTTTGATACAATTCTATAACTTGGAACTGTCTACAAAGGATAACACTCACCATGAGAATGGCCACTATCTTATCAAACTTGACCTACAATTTATTGAAGAGGTAGAAATCCTACCTTCCTAACTCCACAATACATAGGTCAAACGTGCTAGAATATAGGTACATTATGCACACCTAGACTAAATAGTGTGCACCAAAGAAATTATAAACGCGTCCAAATAGATGAAAGTGGTTTATGTCTAACGTCCTTTGAAGGTAATTAGTCTAGTCAAACTATTCATTATCAATCACATACAATTATTAAATATTATTTTGAATCAAAATATGATATAGCTAAATTTCATTTATTTTAGCTTTTGTTAACATATAAGAGTTTGTGTAAGAACCCTAGGTTGAAATTTTATGTAAAAAAATAACGTATGGTCATTATAAAGGAAAAAATCAAACCAAGGTAATGGGACACATATTCCAAGATAAATGAGGGGAGCAGAATTACATTGGGATCCACTTGTGGTTAATTATTTATTTGTCTATGGAAATTGGCATTGGTATTGGCAAGAGGCAAAAGGAAACTATTTATTACAGGCTAGAAAGGAAATGTGGCAAAGTGAAAAGAAATAAAAGAAAATGAAAGAAATTCCACTTCAACAGGTGGGGAAGAATCATATAAGAAAAGGAGAAAATAGTAAAAGAATATGCATGCAAGGGAAAATAAAGGAGAAAGGAAAAGAAAAATAAAATAAATGGGAGATACAACATTCTAGCATTGTATTTGAAGAAGAGGAGAGAGAGAACATGACATCAAGGAGGAGAATTTGGAAAAAAGAAGAGACAAGAAAGGAACACGTAGTAGAGGAGAAGTTCATGTGGAAGCCAAGAGGATGACTTGGAAAATAGTAAAAAAGGGAAGAAATCAAGCATAGAAACAATAACCAACAAGAGGATATTTGCAGGTAACAATGTGCATGTTTGATTATCTTCCTTGGATTTGAATGCATGGTTCATGCATTGGCTTATTTGTCATTTTTCCATCGTTTTCCTGGATATTTTCCTGGATTGGTATTGAGATATAGCCTTGCCTATGCAATTTCCTAGATAGCCATGATGTAGTGGGTTCCTTGTTTGGTTGAGATTTGGATTCCTAGTAGATTTTGGATTCTGGTTGAGGTGGTCTTGGAAAAATACCAAGGGTTGAGGGTGGAGATGGTTTTCTCTAGTAAGCTCTTAATAGGTGGGTGGAGATAGGAAAACTTCTCTAGGTATGGTGAAGAAATTCTAAGGCATCCAAGTTTGTATTGGTTTTGATGATTTTTGCACCCCTTATTAGGATAAATAACTTTGGTATGATTGTGGGGTTGGTCTCCCCTGGATTCCTTATATGGTTATATTTTGGCCTATCCCACGTTATCCCACATTCATGATTGGAGTATGGAATAGGGGTGATTGGTTGAAAGAGAGATTTGGTTCAACCCAATCTATAGTTAGGTGGTGCGTGGAAGTCCTTGACTTGGTTCGAACTATGCATATGTTAATATGTGTTATTCTTTAATAAGATCAATGAGCACAATTTATGGTTTAATGTGTGATTATATGATTGGTTTTTCATGGATTAATTCTAGTTAATTGTTGGTTACATGCATGGTATACTTCTTATTATATGATATGTTCTTGTTATTGATATTTCTCATGGTTTAACAATCTACTGAATAGTTATATGAATGCATGAGCTAATAAGTGTTTCTTCCAACTAGTTTGAGAGGGAAGTAAGCCTTCTTGATGAACATCTAATGAAACTAATGAAACAATGAACAATTATGCATTCATGACCTACGAGTACCATGTTTACCAAGTGTTTGTAGAAATGACTAACATGTGTTTTGTAAGCTTGAGCAAGAGTAGAACTTGGAAATAGATTCTGAAGCCTTATAAAAACTATTGAAAGGGTTTTGGCTAGTTTTGGCTAGTTTTCTTGTAGGATAGCCCTAAAATATAGAACAAAGTCTATGGCCACACTCTCAAAACTAGGTAACTTTGATTGTAGTCACATGGAAGATGTTTTGTGCGTGAATATGGAGGCATATGGATGCACTAACTGGCCTCCATGCATGCAGATGGGCTATAATATGGGTTAGAGAAGTGGTTCCAGCTTAGGGAGAAGGTCACCAGTGAAAATTGTTTGACATCTAGGTGATCATGTGTCTCTGAGTGTTGTAGTAAGGTTGGACAAGTGGAAACCATTTCCATAACTAGATCTTGGACGTTGGGTCATGTATAGTAACTATCATCTCATGTTTACCCAAGTAAGTATGTGAAAGTGCATAAATGTCATGTGGGGTGTTACAAAGTGGTATCATAGCAAGTTCAAAACACTCGACCTCGTGGTAAATGAAATTTTGTATGCATGCATGTTAATTATTCTATTTTTATTACTATGTACATGATGGTGTTACAATTATATTCATGTATGAACGTATATGCTTGTGATATTATTATTATGTATCATGTTAATTTAAACCAACCTATGCAGATGCAATAGCCTCATTAGAAGTAAATGGAGGTAATGATTTTAATTGTGTATTTTATTTTATCTAACAAGGTATGTTGTAGGAAAATAGAAGGCTAAGATATGAAGAGAATAATGGTGGATTACAATTTATACAACTCTTTGAATAGGCCTGAAGAGAAATTAGTGGGATGGGAGAAATCAGTTAGGCAGTAGGGAGAGGGATACTCTCCTGATCTAGTAGATACATTAAGAAATTTGAAGGTAAAGATCATAAGTTGTAAAGCGAATAATCAGGGGTTGATTGAAGCCCAGGAAAGGCTTGAAAAATCTCAAGAAAATAAAGTTGAGTTTAATGCAATTATCCTTTAAATCCTTTCATATTTACAGAAGCATGGATAGTTTGGGACCACTCATGGAGATAAACATGAAGAAAAGGCTAATGGTGTAGTTGGAATCTGGTCTCAGAAAAGGTATAGGAGGATGGTGGTGATACGATAAAGAATGGAAAATATTAGATGCACTTGAGAGGAAGGATAGTATGCATTTATTTTATTATATCTCTTCATCTAAGATACATCATTACCACCAGCATCAATATAGGAGTGAGAAGGGTATTTTTTAGAGGAATTCAAGAAATCCAAGCCTCCTATTTTTTATGGTGAGAAAAAAAAATTAGAGGATGCAAAAACATGGATGCTTGGAATGAGGAAATTTTTCAGACTTCATGATTACTCAGAGAATATGAAAGCCAATATAGCCAATTTCAGTCTCAAATCAAAAACAGATATATGGTGGGAAGATGTCAATCATGTCAAAATAATCAGGGAATATAAGTTGAATTGGAAATAATTTGAAATACCCTTAAAAAATAAGTACTTGTCTCAGATGTATTATGATGGATCGACCAAGGAATTCTATGAGCTCAAGATGGGTTCCATGTCAGATGAAGAACATACAACTAGATTTATAGATCTATTGAGATACATGCCATATCTCAAGGATGATAAAGAAAATATTCAAAGTTTCATTAGTGTATTTCAATTATCATTCAAAGAAAAAATGAGTTTGATGATCCTCGGTCATGGGAGGAAGCCATCAAGAAGTTGAAACATTGTTAAGAACAATCAAAGTGAAAACTTGAGTTTAGGCATGACTAGAAGGGTAATGATAATACTAAATGAAAATGGCTTGAAAAGAGAGGAAGATATTAGGATGAAGGTGAGAAGGAAAATATGGCCGCTCGTAAGAAATTAAATGTAGCTAATATAGGACGTGAATCTCAGCCTGTGGATTAGTGAAATAAAGGCAGTGGTAGAGAACCACTGAGGTGTTGCAATTGTGGTGGAGATCACAGCAAGAAGGATTTTATGTCATATCAGGGTGCTATACCTTAGATCTACAGTGCTCAGGAGGTAGAGACAATTAGTGATGTATCTCATAAAATTACTAGGATCTATGTAGATTGATATAAATGGAGAGTGTTGACTAGATTCCCTAGAGTAGTGCATCAAAGCTGCAAGAGTTCATGATTGAATGATGCAGTCAAAATTATGAGGGGGAATATCTCAACTTAACTCCTTCCAATTTATAATTTAATTTTATGTTTTGAGGATCTATCATAAGCCGATGAATAATAGTACATGCATAGTAAATTTCTAGATATGAATCAATTTAGAGATGCATATCCATCAATTAGATATTAAATAATGACGTAGTAGATGCATGAAGGTATGTTAGGTGCATATAGTAATGGATGTGCATGCATAAATACTCTCGGTTTGTTGTCATGACATGATTCAAATGTCTAATAATGGTTAATGATGATCAGGTAGCCATGCGTATTTTGAAAATAAAATTGGGAATCCATTGAGAGTATTGTATGTAAACTTGAGGAAGAAAGGCTATGGAAAATAAGGTATTGATTAGAAAATGACACATTTCATGCCTATGCTTGTTGATATGAATATTGCAAAAATATGTGAGTGCATTAATAATAAGTTTTCTACCATTAAATGGTTTTCTCTAGTTTTATGTGCTAAGAACTATTGATCATGACTTTTGATTTATGCACCCTTTAGTTATTTTTTAAACGTTTGATTAAGTGCATGATATGATTATTTGTTGAAACAGATGATATGCACATGAGTGTAAGTGGATGCTAGTTGTAACACTATGGCTAATGACTATGAGTTGATTGAAGACTATGTCATGGTTGTTAGTCTTGGGAAAAGACAGACTTTAAATTTGATAATGCTAGCCTTGGTAAAAGATTTATTTTGATTTGATGATGCTAATAATATTGGTAGAATATTAATTTCAAATTAATATGCATGATTTATTGATCTTGGAACATGTGGTTTACATGTGTGAACAACTGCAAAGAAACATGCTTGATATTTGCATGGCAAGGTAACAGTTCATTTGTTTATGTTCATATAACTAACATTTGGGTGAATGTGATAACACATAATAAGACTCAATTGCAGCAAGGTAAAAAGGTAAAAGAAATGAATTGGTTAAGAATTCCTTTGGCTATGTTTGGAACTTGTTGTTCAAAATGAATGTGTGTTTTGCATGAATACAAGAAGTTTTTCTAAAGTTGATTTTGTAAGAAATTATATGAATATGTATTATGTTCACAAACATGTTGATGATTAAATGAGTATATGCAATTCCAATGTATTTGACATGTTGTTGTCAGAAATAATTCTTATGGAAGGATGATTGATTATGCTTATAAAATATGATGAATATATGAATGACATGGTTTATTATGTTATTTGATGATATTCCTTTTTAAGGATACCAATGAGAAAGTGGGAATTATTTCTATTAATTATTTCTATTATCATGTGATAATGACATTCATGTGCTCATGTTGGTATTATTTTTATGTCTAGAAACTATTGATTGTGTTGTTAGCAGTTATACTAACTAGAATCCTTGGTCAAAGGATGGGATATATATGCAACTAAGTGTTGTGCCTTGGGGCCAATAAACCACTTAGAAGGTTGGTTGGGTCCATGTGAAATAATGGACAGTGAAATGGCACAAAGGAGGTTCTCTAAACCTTGAACTTAATTGATATATATGTGTTTATGGGTTATATTCATGAGCATGGTTGATTATTGCAGTTGTGTTAAGTCATTGATACTAGCAGGTTCCTATCAAGGATCGTTCCTATGGGATAATGATGGTATGGATGGCATGAAAATATTCCTGGGAGCATGAGAAATAAATTTGGAAAGAGGTATCCTTAAATTATTTATGATTTTGATATTATGTGCTTCTAATTATGCCCATGTTTATACTATGAATAGGGAATGTTGAAAGATACATCAACAGAAGGAAAGTAGTGTAATTTGCGGCATAGTGGGACAAGCATGGATAGTGGAAAGAACCACGGACCCGAGATTTGGGTTGTGGATGCATGAGCCATGGGTAAGCCACTAGAGGTGGAGTTGTCTGGTAGAGACAATGTAGTCTCTAGATATGCAATACTATTTTTGTGTACATGTTGTACATGTTTTGTTGTGAACATATTGTGTTGTGCCATGTTTGTTATGTACATGTTGTGTGGTAGCATGCGTATTCGTTTCTTTGTATCATATGTATGTGTAAATGTGTTTTGTTGTACATTGTGTGTATGTGTATGTGTTGCATAATGTGTTGGGCATGTAAACAGAGCAAGGAATTGTTGAATATAAGAGAAGAGAAGTGAAGGGGATTGATCCTTAGGTTCCCTGTAGGTTGTGGGTTGGGATAGGATATCTAGAGCCTTGTAACAACTTGGGTTCCCTAGAGGATGTGGGTTGATACAGTAGTCCCTTGAGCCCTGGATAGCCTGGGAAGAGACCAATATTGATTTAATATCTACAACGGTTATTTTTTAAGATTATGTGTTTAGGATTTGTTTTTAGCAATGGATTCTAGAATTAGTGGGAAGGAGGTGAATCCTTGGTACTACTCTTGAGGGTGGAAGTGTGGGCCTCTAGATTCCCTTGTTGTTGATAAGATGCATGCATTGTATCTTTTTATTTTTTGGTTGAAACAAATGTGCATATGTATATATGTGTATATCATTATAAATATTGTATAAAGTTTTGTTTATAAGGCTCCATAAGCAGTATTTTATTTTTTTTTTGAAAAAAATGTGCATATGTATATGTGTATATATCATTGTAAATATTGTATCGATTTATGTTTATAAAGCTCCATAAGAAGTATGTTTATTTATTGGTTGAAGCAAATGTTCCTATGTATATATGTATATATCATTGTAAATACTTTATAAAGTTATGTTTATAAGTATCCATAAGCAGTATGCCTTGTCATAAGTGTCATAGAAGACCGAGGATGGCGTTCCCCAAAGCGGGAGGGGTTTGCGACAACCTCATGTAAATAAATAACATGTGTATATTATAAAGGAAAAAATAAAACCAAGGTCATGGGACACATATTCCAAGATTAATGAGGGGGGGGAAAATAAATTGGGATATACATGTGGTTAATTATTTATTGGCTATGGAAATTAGCATTGCCATTGGCAAGAAGCAACTATTTATTACAAGCTAGCAAGGACATGTGGCAAAGTGAAAAATAAATAAAGGAAAATGAAAGAAATTCCACTTAAGTGGGTGGTGAAGAGGAAGAGGCAAGGAAAGGAGAAAATATTAAAATAATATGCACGCAAGGGAAAATTAAGGAAAAGGGAAAAGAAAAAAGAAAATAAATTGGAGAGAGACCTTTCTAGCATTCTCCTTGAGGAAGAGGAGAGAGAGAACATGACAAAAAGGAGGAGAACTTGGATACAAGGAAGAGACACGAAATAAATAATTAAGTAAATCAAGTATCAGAGGAGGAGTTAATGTGACATCCAAGAGGAAGACTTGGGAAACAATGAGAAAGGGAAGAAATCAAGCAGAGAAAGAGAAACCAACAGGAGGATTTTTGTAGGTAATATGTGCATGTTTGACTATCTTGTTGGGATTTGAATGCATGGTCCATGCATTGGTTTATTGGTCGTTTTTATGTCATTGGCATGGAGTTTTTCCTGTATTAACATTGATGTATACCCTTCCATATGCCATTTCCTATGCAGTCATCATGTAGTGGGTTCCCTGATTGGCTGAGATTTGGATTTCTAGTAGATTTTGGATTATGATTGAGGTGGTCTCCAGAAAATCCCAAGGTTTGAGGGTGGAAATGGTTTTCTCCAACAAGCTCTTGACAGGTGGGTGGATATAGTAAAATTCCTCTAGTATGGTGAATAATTATAAGGCATCCAAGCTTGTATTGGTTTTGGTGATTCCTGGACCCAATATTAGGTGAAATCACTATGATATGAGGGTGTAGGTGGTTTCCTCTAGATTCGATGTATGGTTATGTTTTGGTTTATCCCATGTGGTACCACATTCATGCTTGGAATATGGCACACGAGTGATTGGATGAAAGAAATATTTGGTTTAGCCCAATCTGTGGTCGAGTAGTACGTAGAAGTCCCTGAATTGGTTGGCACTATGCATATGTTAATAACTGTTATTATTTAATGAGATCAATGAGAAAATTTTATGGTTTAATGTGTGATTATATGAATGATTTATCATGGCTCCATTCTGGTCAAATTTTAGTTACATGCATGGTATATTTCTTATTATATGATATGTTATTGTTATTCATCTTTCTCATGGTTTGACAACCTATTGAATATTTATATGAATGCATGAGATAATAAGTGTTTGTCGCAGCTAGATTGAGAGGGAAGTAAAACTTCTTGATGAAACTAATTAAATAGTGAACAATTATGCATTCATGACCTACAAGTACCATGTTTACCAAGCGCTTGTAGAAATGACTAACATGTGTTTTGTAAGCTTGCACAAGAGCAGAACTTGAAAAAAAATTCTGAAGTCCGATACAGATTTTTGATAGAGTTATGGGAATTTTAGGGAATTTTTCTTGTAGGCTAGCCCTAAAAATCTAGAACAAAGTGTCAATCCAACCTCTCAGAACTGGGTAACTTCAACTATAAACGCATGGAGGATGGGTTGTCTATGCGATTGGAGGTGTATGGAAATATTGAATGGTGATCCAAGTGGATATTAGAGGCCACCCACCTATTCCACTTGGAGCCCCACCATTTTTTCTTTTATTTTCCTTAATTGTAGCACAATTTACAATTTTTGGAAATTTTTTGGCTCCTAAATTTCTGGACTCATTTTGAGGCCCGAAACGATTTTTTTTTGGAAAGAAAAAAATAAAACCCACAACGTATAGTCGGGATTAGTATCTAAAATTTTAGTCCTCAAATATATATTTCTAACGAGGTATCATACACATCAAACAAATATTGTATGCCAAAGTTACGACCCCAGGAAGTTGATGTACCAATTTACCCCAACAGGGCCCACAAACTTTTGCGGTTTCATTGCCTATGGCTAGGTTTTTAGATTTTTAGGGTTTTCCATTATTTCTCAGTAATAAATAGACCTCCTAGCCACATTTTAACACATTTAAAAAGCAATGTAGCCACAACATATCTTCTAAGATATAAGCTACCATCATGTAAGCTAGTTTATTTCCATTTTGCATGTAAACTATTTTTAGTACTTTGTTATTAATGATTTTTTTTTTTCATTTTATATTTTTGTTTCTATTTAAGTTTTTATTTCATTTAATTCCTTCGTAAATCTAGAACAACTGACCTACATGCATGCAGTCAGGATGTAATCTAGTTCAGAAAGTGGTTCCAGCTTAGGGAGAAGGTCACCAGTGAAAATTGTTTGACATCTCAATGATCATGTGTCTCTGAGTGTTGCAGTAAGCTTAGAAAAGTGGACCCCATTTCAAAACTAGATCTTAGACGTTGGGTCATGTAGTAACTCTCAACTCATGTTACCCTGGTCAGTATGTTGAAGTGGGTAAATGTGGAGCGGGGTGTTAAAGAGTGGTATTAGAGTAGGTGCACAACACTGGAGCTCGAGGTAAATGTAAATTTTTATGCATCCATGTTAGTTATTCTAATTTTATTACTATGTATATGATGTATTTATAGTTTTATTCATGTATGAACTGATATGATTGTGATATTATTATTGTGCATCGTGCTAATCTTGATTGACCTGTGCAGATGCAATAACCTCACTAGAAGTAAATTTAGGTAATGATTTTGATTATGAATTTTATTTTATATAAAATAGGTATGTTGCAATAAAATAGAAGGCCAAGAGATTGAGAAAATAATGGTGTATTACAGTTCATATGACACCTTGTACAGGCTAGAAGAGAAATAATTAGGATGGGAGAAAGCATTTGGGCAGTAGTAGATACATTAAGAAGTTTGAAGGCAGAGATCATAAGTTGTAAAGTAGATAATGATCAGTTAATTGAAGCCCAAGAAATTCTTGCAGAAGATCAATAAAATAAATTTTAGGTTAATGTAATTTTCCTTCAAATTCTTTCAAATTTACAAAATCGTGGACATTTGGGGACCAGTCATGGAGATATACAATAAGAAAATACTAATGATGTAGATGGAAGACGGTCTCAGAAAAGGTACATGATGGACTGTGACGATATTGTAAAGAGTGGAAGACTCTTGGATACACCTAAGAGAAGGGATATTATGCATGGATTTTATTCTAGCTCTAATTCTAGGAGACATCATGTCGCCAACATTATTATAGGAGTGAGAAGGGGTATTTTCTAGAGGAATTCAAGAAAGAAAAACCTCCTACTTTTGATGGTGAGATGATAAAATTAGAAGATGTACAAGAATGGTTGCTTGGAGTGAGGAATTTTTTTAGACTTCATGATCACTCAAAGAATATGAAAGCTAAGATAGCCACTTTAAATCTCAAAGGAAAATCATATATATAGTGGGAAGATGTCAAGCATTTCATAGGAATCAGGGAAGAGAATATGACCTGGGAATAATTTGAAAGACTCTTCAGAAAGAAGTATCTGTTTGAGAGGTTTTATGATGAAAAATCCAAGGAATTCTATGATCTCAATATGGGTTCTATGTTATATGAATAGTATACAAACATATTTCTAGAGCTATTGAGATATGTGCCATATCTCAAGGATGAGAAGGAAAATATACAAAGGTTCATAAACGTATCTCCATTAGCATTCAAATACCAGATTAAGTTTGATGAGCCTCATTAATTGTAGGAAGCCATTAGGA
This sequence comes from Pinus albicaulis, assembly GCA_034641835.2. Classification (NCBI taxonomy): domain Eukaryota; kingdom Viridiplantae; phylum Streptophyta; class Pinopsida; order Pinales; family Pinaceae; genus Pinus; species Pinus albicaulis. Next base: position 570,460,809 of record CM076570.1, on the reverse strand, counting down.
AGTTGAATCATTTCTATGAATAGTCAAACTGCTAGCCTAAGTTCAAGTGTAACTAAAAGCATAGCAAGAAGACTAAAGGAAAATGACTTGAGAACTGAGGAAGATATCAGGATGTATGTGAGAAGGAAAATATGGCCCCTCATAGTAAATTCAATGCAATTGATAAAGGACATGGATATCAACTTGTGGAGTAGAAAAAAAAAGGAAGTGACAGAGAACCACTGAGTTGTTGGACTTGTAGTGGAGACCATTGCAAGAAATATTGTTCATTGTATAAGGGTGCTAGACCTCATGTATATAGTGCTTAGGAGGCACAAACATTTGGGTATGAAACTTTGAACATTTCAAGGATTGATGCATCTTGATAAACATGCAGAATGTTGACTAGATTCCTTAGAGAAGTTTACTAGGGTTTACAAGTGTTCATGACTAAATGATATAGTCAAAATGATGATGGGGAATCTCTCAACTTAACTCCTACCAATTTATAATTTTATTTGATTTTTTGAGAATTATTCATAATATGATGAATAATATTATATGCATAGTAAAATTCTAGATATTAATCAATTTATATATGAACATCCATCAATTAGATATTAAATAATGATATGGTATATGCATGAAGGTATGATAGGTGCATACAGTAATGGATGTTCATGCATAATACTCTCAGTATGTTATCATGAAATGATTCAAATGAATAAGAACGGTTAATGATGAGAAAGTAACCATGAATAGGTTGAAAACATAATTGGGAAACCAATGAGAGTATTGTATGTAACCTTGAGGAATCATGGCTATGGAAAATAAGGATTTCCTGAGAGAATGCCATAGGTGGCACTTATGATTGTTGATATGAATATTGCAACAAGATGTGAGTGCATTAATGAGAATTTTTCTACCAGTAAGTGGTTTTCTACATATACGTGTGCTAAGAATTATTGATTGTGACTCTTGATTTATGCACCCTTAAAGTATTTTTTGGAATTTTTATTAAGTGCATGATATGAATATGTGTTGAGATAGCTAATATTCACATGAGTGAAACTGGGTGCTAGTTGTAGCACTATGGTTAATGAATATGAATTAATTGCAAACTATGTCATGGTTTCTAGTCTTGGTAAAAGACTGGTTTTAAATTTAATAATGCTAGTCTTGGTAAAAGGTTGGTTTTGTTGTTTAGCCACCTTATCTACCAGGAAAAAGGAGCAGTCAAGTAGAAAAGGCCAAGAAGTTTATAAAGGTGGTAGGATGAGTAAATGGTGAAAGTCCAAGAAGGAGGGTCCCTAAAGGGATAATCGTGGAATCTAAGACTGATCGAGGCCTCAACACAACAAAAAACAACATTCAGGGCTCCGCATCAGAACCGTGAGTCATTAAGTGCATTGGAAGGACTTTCCGTCAGCCCAAAAGGAGAACGATGATATTGAAAGTTAGGCCCCCAGAGAAGGTTACGTCACCTTTCGACGAGCCAATCACAATCATTCCGTGGGGTAAGAAAATGAGCTCTAAGGAAACTATGCACCCCATTGAAGGTTAAAAGGGCCCATCATAGATGACAGTTGGCGCTGGTAAGTAAAAGGTAAGGTAAGTCTAGGGTGGCGGTACAAAGTCTGGTACCTGCTTTAACTCGGCACATGGCTCTCACCTACCCGGTTGCTGTCAGCCAATAACCCATTGCCACGTGTCCCATTGTCGGCGTTCTTATGACGCAAGCCCTATAGCTGTCACCCTGTCTCGTATTCCGAAAAACAAGCCTGATATAAGATTTTTTTACTCTCAAACTATGTAAAATATTGGTTATTAACCATTTTTTCATGTAGAGGAGGTTAAAAATCAAGTGTATGGTCGTTTTCTAACCAGCGTCGCTTTCCCTTGGGCTACCTCACTACTCTCAGGTACTTAGTCATTTTCCTGTCGCACTATTTCCCTTTTGTTTTTACTTTTAAAATGATCATGGGGAAAATGAGAACCAAGAAGTCTGAGCCTAAAACCCCACAAGCTCGCGAGGTCAAGACTGCTCCTAGACCCGAACCCCTCATTGATGCCCAAGCATAGATTCATGACCCAGTCTACCCATTCAGTGTAGCCCACATCAAACCCAAGCTTTTCAAATATCATCTAAAAGGTGAAGATATGTTTATATTCGTTGAGTCAGGTGTGTATTATCAAATCGCCTCGACCACATACCCTGTTCCCGTGTTTATTAGCTAGCTTGGAGGCCTATGACGAGCGCAGAGACATGTTCCTCTCTACTCAAGGAAATAATATTTTTCGCATTTCTCCTGAACTCATAAGGAAATATATTCACTACCCTCCTAGCCAAAATTATGTTGAGTTCTCCAAGGTCTCTCTCTCCTGTCAATTCTCAAAGCTGCCCTAGGAAAAACAAAGCGGTTTCGTCAACCTCCTCTTAGATTCTCGCCTATCATATTTCCCGCTCACGGAATTTTTTTCCCTTGTCTACTTTCCGAACCAATGTGCAACCTGTCCTAGCACTCATCTCAAGGTTGTTAGGGTTTCAAGAGGTTGACGAGGTGACTAAAGAGGGTATAGCTTTTCTATGGCTCATGATGTGGAAGAGTACCCTTTTGGATATTCCTTCTTTCTTAGCTTTGGCTATCCAAACCCAGTTTCAAGAGATTTCCTATACTGATTCTTTTAAGTTCTGTTTCCTAGTGTTCTACCTATTCTTATTCATGCATGTAGTAGATTTGAGAATCTAGGCCTAAACATACTCTCGAAGATAAGTGCCCAATCCATAGTTGTCTTCGAGTGGACTGCTTCAGTTCGTCAGCAACCAAAGGGGAAGGGGTATACAAAATTCATTAACGATTTCATGTCCATAGCTTATGCCATTATACATGATAGCCCTCCACCTAGAATATTTCTTGAGCAGAAGGACTGGCTACAGTTTGACGAGGAAGATTGCACAGGGGTCTGGTACCTGTTTGAGGACCATACTGACATTAGGGTCTATGGTGCAGAGGTACCTCCCTACTGCCTACCAGTGTTTCTAGCTATGCGAGTCTTTGCCCTCAAATTCATTTGAAAAACCTTGAAGGCCGAATAGATCCACTTTGTGCCTATGAAGAAAGGATATCTTCTCAAACTCCCAACTTCAGTTGGTCACTTCACCATAAATTCGAGGTAAGCCCTCTCCACCGTGGAGAAATTGCTGCAAGATATGGACCTCTCAGAGGCAAAATCCTGGCCCTATGACCCTAAGGGATTCCTCTCCAGTAGTAAGAGGAAAATAAAGTCAATTTCTTATATACATGATACTAGGCGCTTCATTGAATGGAGAGTTAATATTGATACATGGCCTTTGGATGCACAGATGGAGGCTAAGTCTTTAGCCATGGAAGGGAAAGGAAATAATGTGTTTGTTTGGATAGAGGAACGAGGGCAGGTAGGCACCTCAGGAAGTCATGAGGGTATGGACATTGATGAGGGTGCTCACCCTCATAAAAATAGAGAACTGAAGGGTCGGATGACATAGGCGATGAGCCATATTTTGGGGAGATTCTTGAATTTTGGGCTCCTGACAAGAATAAGTGAGGTTTTCATATTTTCTTTGGTGATGCTTCCTCATCTGCCCCCTCAGGGCTTTCATAGGCAATCATGATTGAGAAGCAAGAGACAAGAGAGGATATAAATGTCAGAAACAGATTTTCCTAGGGGAAATTAAGGGTTGAATTGGCAGTGTTTGTGGACAAGCATCATCCTCGGCTTACCTCTGTGCTACACATCGATAAAGAGCCGCTTATATTGGCTATTCAACAAGAAAAATTACAACCATCGGCTACTGGAGGCCAATATTGAGCTTTATAATTCATATTAAACTTAATCAATATCCCCTTGTTAGACAAGCTCGACTTACACAAGTGCATAGGGGATATGCTACGAGTTGAGGTAGTGAAACATGTAGTATATTTAAGGAAGCTCGAGAAGAATTATAGCATGGTACTAGAGCACCAAAAGAGAGAGAATGCTAGTGCCAGAGAAAACCACGCCAAGCTGGAAGTCCTCAAGAAAACGATAAGGGATAAGGGAGCTGATAAAGATGCAGAACGACAACAACTTATTACCAAGTTAGAAGTGGAGAACTTGGAGCTGAAGTGAAAGCTAAACATACCTCATGAGGAGCATGTGAAGACAGATGAGTTAGTTCAGGTAGAAAAGGAAAAATCGTCTCTCGCCGACTTGCTCGCTAGAGAATAGGAAGAGAATGCACAAAAGGCCATGGAGATTTTTGGACTGAATCAGACTGTCATACTAGCAAGAAAAATGGGATCAGCACACATGTATGACCCCTGTGTCAGGTGAACCTGAAACAACCCCTGAACATCTCACTAAGGCCATGTCTGATATGAAGGTGTTAGAGAATGAGACCCGCTCATTCCGCTAGCAACTAAAAGAGGTTGAGGCTACTTTAGCAACAAATCAGAAGGTGACAGTGTCTTATAGAGGGAGGTAGAAAAAATGTGAGAAGAATCTCAGGCAAAAGATAAGTCCATCAAGAAATTAAAGGGGAAAATCAAAGGAAATATGTCACTAGTGGAAGCAAGGCTACTGATTTGGACAAACATCATAGAAAACATTAGGAAGCATTGGAACCTCCTCACACTGATGGATGAAAATAAGACTGCAATTTGCTTGTTCAAAGCACAGCTATGGGAGGGACGCATAGACAGAGAAGCAAAGGCCTCAATAACTAGGAGATATATCCAGTACCTCAATGAACTCTCTCCCAAGGAGTTGCGCGCGTAGGGAATTCTTGATCGTTTTAGGATGGTTATGGAGGTCGGAAGAGTAATCGAGAAAGAGACGGCATGCACAAACACACTGGGTTGTTTGACAGTAGTCTTGAAAGGAGTGGAGAAATTCAACCGGGAGTGGAATAAGATGGTATAAGTAGGCCTCCCACCATGTTGGCATTCACAAAATGGTGCCTTCTCTCAGCTAAAAGCCTATGAGCAGAAAATGTCATAAATTATGAACAGTGCAGACATATCATTGGAAAGAACAACCCAGCTGAAAGTAGATACAATAATAGCTGCGCTGTGTAAAGAGTTCTTCCTCCTCTTCCAGGCTAAGAAATTCCTCTCTGTCCGTGTGTATTATACCGAGATAACTAACATACAAACCTTGTTTGAAACCTACATCAAAATTCCATCTCTAGGGGACAGGATGTGGAAAAAGTGCAGTGAATATGCTAATTCTCTGGTATCTTCTTCTTCTCACTAGTTGCCACCTCCTCTGGCTCGTCCACTTGTATCATCTTCATCCTCAGATTGGTCACATCCACCACCATCAGGAACCCCTCGGCAAAACACCAACCGATGAAACTCATGATTTGGCGCACACATCTTGTTTTACTTTTATTTTCTATGTAATGTAAAAAACAGGTGAAATATTGAGTTCACCCTCTGCACTTGTTTTATTTTCTGTTATGCTTTAGTTATAGCTTGTGTCAAGCCACACTGTTTGAGATGAGAGGTCATTTTGCCTTATCATCAATTTTGGTTTTTGATTAAGACTGGAAACAAACATATCTCCAGAGAATATTTTTTCTAGAAAAATATCTTCTCTGAACGTTCATGTAATAAACTATAAAAGGCCAGACCACAGACTGAAAAAAAAAGGCTCCAGATTTTCTAGAAGAATAAGTGGTAGTCTATGTATCATCTTTTTGTAATTTTGAGTTTCGCTCTTAGTGCATATTTGAAGAGCCATTTTGGAAGAGTAATATAAAGCCAGTATGTTGTTTTAATGGATTCCTACTGGAATGAATGAACAGTATGTATTTTATTGGCATAGTGATTCAATTTAATGTCCATTGTCCTTACATTTTCTCCTTGTTATCGTTGTTTTCGGAATGCGAGTGTTCTATGAGTTGGATATGAATTTATCTTTAATGGTTCTCATGTCTTTCTTTTCAGTAACATTTTAAATATTTCTTGAGGCACGATTTATGCTTCAAGTCCCTTTTTCGTATCGTTATTCCTCTAATGTCATTTAAGGGTGGATTCTTGTGCTGACATAAGCCTACCTTGCTTTGACGTTCCCCAAATATTCTTCACAGTATCTCATGTTCATTACTTTTATAGTTTTTCATCTCTATCACATTCGGCCTAGCTTGCAACAGCTATTCTTCATGACTGCTTCAGGCCCATTCTGAGCAGGCTTTTTTCTCTACAACTAGAGCTCCTTTCTACCAATATTATTTCTCTGATATCGTATACCTTCATTCAAAAATATTTCAAATTCAGTTCACATCAGGAGGCTACCTTTAATTAGCATGAAAAATACATTTAAAACCTCATGTCTTAAGATTTCCTAAGCATTGGTCTTTGTAAAATCAAGGCTATCTCTAGGAGTGACAACAGGTTTTAAATTTGATAATTCTAGTCTTGATAAAATTCTAGTTTTAAATTTGATAATGATAGTCTTGGGAAAAGACATTTGATGATGTTATTTTTTGTAAAAGTTTTATTTCAAATTAGTTGGCATTATGTCTTGATCTTTGAACATGTGGCTGACATGTGTGAATTGTTGCATAGAAATATGCTTGGTACTAGCATGGAAAGGTAATTCTTGATTTCTTTATGTCCATATAACTAAAAATTGGGTGAATGTGATAGCATATAATAAGACTCAATTGCAAAAAGGTAAAAGAAAGGAATTGGGTAAGAATTCCTTTAGCTATGTTTGGAACTTGTTGTTCCAAATGAATGTTTGATTTGTATGAATACAAGAAGTTCTATTAACCTTGATTTTATATGACAGTATATGAATATGTTCTATGTTCACAAAAAATGTTAATTATTAAATGAGTATATGCAATGCCATTGTATTTGACAAGTTGTTATCAGAAATAATTCTTGTGGACTTGGCGATGATTATGCTTATAAAAATTGATGAATATATGAATGGCATGGTTGATGAGGTTATCTAATGAGATTTCGTATTTTGTGAGGAATCCAATGAGAAAGTGGGAATTCATTTTGTTAATTATTTCTATTATCACATGGTTATGACATTCCTGTGCTCATGTTGGTATTATTTTTATGTCCCGAAAAAATTGATTATGATGTCAGCAAGTATACTAACTGGAATCCTTGGTCAAAGGATGGTACATATTTTCGACAAAGTGTGTGTGTATGCGTGTGTGCATGTGTGTGTTATATTCATGTGCATGATTTATTACTCAAGTTATGTTAAGCCATTGTGACTAATAGGTTCTTGTCAAGGATCATTACAGTGGGAGAATCATGGTATGGATGACATGAAAATATTCTTCGGTGCATGAGAAATCAATTGGGAAAGAGGTAGCCTTAGTTGATTTATAATTTTCAAATTATGTGCTTCTAATTATGCCCATGTTTATGTTATGAATAGGGAATGTTGAAAGATATATTAGCATAACGAAAGAAGTGTAATCTGTAGCATGTTTGGACAAGCATGGATAGTGTAACAACCATAGACCCAAGATTTCTGTTATGGATGCAAAAGGCGTGGGAAAGGAAATAGAGGAAGAGTTTCCTGGTAGAGACAGTGTGGTCTCTAGATGTGCAATACTATTGTTGCGAATATGTTGTGTTGCAAACATGTTGTACTGCACCATGTGTATTATGTACATTTTTTGTTGTAATATGTGTATTGTGTATGTGTTGTGTGGTAGCATGTGTATTATTTGTGTTGTATCATGTGTATGTGTAAATGTATTGTTTTGTACATTATGTTTATGTGTATGTGTTGATACTGGCAGGCAGAGCAAGGAATTACTGAAGAGGTGAGAAGAGAAGTGAAGGGGATTGGTCCTCAAGTTCCCTTGAGGTTTTGGGTTGGGATAAGATCTCTGGAACCATGTAACAACTTGGGTTACCTAGAGGTTGTAGGTTGAGATAGTAGTCCTTGGAGCCTTGGAAAACTTGGAAAGAGACCAATCTTGATTTAATATCTGCACCAGTCATTTCTGAAGATTCTGTGTTTAGGATTTGATTTTAGCAGTGGATCCTAGACTTCCTAGGAAGGAGATGAATCCAAAATACTACTCTTGTGGATCGAGATGTGATCCTCTAGATTCCCTTTTTTCCGATAAGATGTGGGCATTGTATCCTTTTATTTGTTGGTTGAAGAAAAAAGTGCATATGCATATGTGTGTATATTATTGTAAATATTGTATCAAGTTGTGTTTATAAAGCTCCATAAGCAATAATTTTATTTATAGCTTGAATAATATGTGAATATTGATATATGTATATATCATTGCAAATACTGTATCGAGTTGTGTTTATAAAGCTCCGTAAGAAGTATGTTTATTTTCTTGTTGAAGCAAATGTGCATGTGTATATATACATATATCATTGTAAATATTGTATTAATTTATGTTTGTAAAGATACATAAGCATTTTGTGTTGTCATAAGTGTCATAGAACACCGAGGATGGTGTTCCCCCAAGGCGGAGGGGTTTATAACAAACTGAAGTTGAACTTCCATGTAAATAAATAACATATGGACATTACAAAGGAAAAAATCAAACCAAGGTCATGGGGCACATATTCCAAGATAAATGAGGGGAAAAACCTTACATTGGGACCCACTTGTGGTTAATTCTTTTTTGGTTGTGGAAATTGGCATTGGTAAGAGGAAAAAAAAACCTATTTATTACAGGTGAGTAAGGACATGTGTAAACGTGCAAAAAGAAATAAAAAAATGAAATAAATTCCACCTCAATAGGTGAGATAGAGAAAGAGACAAGAAAAGGAGAAAATAGTAAAAGAATGTGCATGCAAGGGAAAATGAAGGAAAAAGAAAAAGAAAAAGAAAATAAATTAGAGAGACATCATTATAACATTATCTTTGAGGAAGAGGAGTGAGAGAACATGACAACAAGGAGGATCAGTTGGACACAAGGAAAATACAAGAAATGAAAAATCAAGGAAAGCAAGCAGCCGAGGAGGAGTTCATGTGGCATCCAAGAGGAAGATTTGGAAAATAATAAGAAATGGTTGAAATCAAGAAAAGAAAGAGAATCCAACAAGAGGATTTTTGCACATGTGCATTTTTTTATTATCTTGTTGGGATTTGAATGCATGTTTCATGAATTGGTTTATTGCTCTTTTTTCTTTCATTGGCATGGATATTTTTCGAGATTGGCGTTGATGTATAACCTTTCCTATATCATTTACTAGATAGCCATGATGTAGTGGGTTCCCTATTTGGTTGAGATTTGTATTGTCGGTAGCATTTAGATCCTACTTGAGGTGGTCTCAGGAAAATCCTAAGGGTTGATGGTGGAAATGGTTTTCTCCGAGAAGCTCTTGAAAGGTGGGTGGAGATAGGGAAAATTATCTAGGTATGGTAAAGAAATTCTGAGGCATCGAAGCTTGTATTGGTTTTATTGATTTCTGGACCTAGTATTAGGTGAAATCATTGTGGTATGAGGGAGAAGGTGGTTTCCTTTGGATTCCATGTATGGTTATTTTTCGTTCTATTCCATGTGATCTCACATTCATGTTTGGAATATGGCATGAGGGTGAGTTGTTGAAAGAACAATTTGGTTGAGCCCAATCTATGGTCATGTTTGATTATCTTGTTTGGATTTGAATGCATGTTTCATGCATTGGTTTATTGATCATTTTTTTCATTGGAATGGATATTTTCCTAGATTTATAGTGATGTATAGCCTTGCCTATGCCATTTCATAGATAGCCATGATGTAGTGGGTTCCATGTTTGGTTGAGCTTTTGATTTCTAGCATATTTTGGATGTTGGTTAAGGTGGCCTCAGGAAAATCCTAAGAATTGAGGGTGGATATGATTTTCTCTAGGAAGCTCTTGACAAGTGGGTGGAGATAGGAAAATTACTCTAGGTATGGTGAAGAAATTCTAGGGCATTCAAGCTTGTATTGGTTTTGGTCATTTTCACACCCAATATTAAAATTACTTTGGTATAATGGTGGAGGTGGTTTCCTCAGGATTCCCTCTATGGTTATGTTTTTCCTTATCCCATGTGATCCGACATTCATTCTTGGAATATGGCATAGGGGTGATTGGATGAAAGAGAGATTTAGTTCAACCTAATCTATGTTCTAGTGGTACACAAAAGTGCCTGACTTGCTTGGCACTATGCATATGTTAATATGTGTTATTATTTAATGATATCGATGAGAAAAAAATATGGTCTAATGTGTGATTATATGACTGGTTTTTCATGGATTAATTATGGTTAAGTTTTGGTTACATGCATGGTACACTTCTTATTATAAGATATTCTCTTGTTATTGATCTTTCTCATGGTTTGACAAGCTACTTAATAATTATATGAATGAATGAGCTAATAAATGTTTGTTGTAGCTATCTTGAGAGGGTAGTAAGAATTTTTTATGAACATATGATGAAAGTGATGAACCAGTGAATAATTATGTATTCATGAACTATAGGTACCTGCATGTTTACCAAGTGTTTGTAGAATTACTAACATGTGTTTTGTAAGCTTGAGAAAGATTAGAACTTGGAAATAGAGTATGAATTAGTTGATAGAGTCATGGACAATTGGCATGTAGGATAACCATAAAAATCGAGAACGAAATCTTAGGCCACACTCTCGGAACTGGGTAAATTTGGTTGTAGTTGCATGGAGGATGGGTTATGTGTTCGGCAGAAGACTTTTGGCCGCATTGAATGGCCTCCATGCATGCAACTAGTTTGTAATCTAGGTTAGAAATTGGTTACGACTTAGGGAAAATGCCACGAGTGAAAATTGTTTGACATTTGGGTGATCATGTGTCTTTGAGTGTTGTTGTAACCTTGGACAAGTGGATCCTATTTCCATAGTTGGATCTTGGACATTGGGTCATGTATATTAATCCCTAGCTCATGTTTACCTTGGTAAGTATGTGAAAGTGGGTAAATGTGGGGTAGGGTGTTACAATTTGATTGTTGTTAAGATAATTTTATGTATTAAAATAATTAAAAGTTCACAAACATGTAATTATATTATTAGAATATTTGTCAATGTTATTTATACAATTGTTCATAAAACACATTTTCAAGACCATAACATAGTCTATGTTTATTTTTATAATCAATTTTTAACAATATCACAAGAAAACATTGTTTTCTCAAACAAACATCTCATAGTTTACATGTAATTTCGAAACCATTTCAATAGTATTTTATTAGACTAGATGAGACAAACTTGACATAATAGGTCAGACATATTTGTGGGTCTTCATTGGTAGGCTACCACATTTAAAAATGAAATTAATTGGAGCAATTAAGGGAATAATACAAAAATTTTGACATGAAAATATTATTTCGTCTTCCAACCAAAAGGATGCACTAAAATTGATAATAGGTTCTAGGGATCATGAACCTCACAATAAACACTTTATTAACATGATAGATACATGAATTTAGTCTTTTAAATAACCAATGAATTAGAGGATGGATCTAAGGAGAAAAATTAGGGTTTCTTGTGGTACAACCTTCACTGCCACAAAGATCTATTTTCTTCACATTTCACACTGTAATTTTCGAGCTCTGGAACTCTACTCTAGATAGACAATGGTGGAAGACTTCCTCCATGTGTGAGTTATCTTGTACATATTAGAAGACTCACCCCACTTCCTCAGATATCCTTATGTAATGGGTTTTCTCATCTTAGGTCAGGAGACAAGGGTCTCAGGTGACGTGCTTATGTCCAGTATGAGGTATCTTGATATCATGCCTTTGGATCTTTGCTTTACCCTATGTATTGTTGAAAATTTTGAATTTTCTTTGTAAATTGGTGGAATTTTTGTAACCATAATGATAGGGTGCTCCCCCCCAAGTGTGATCTCATATTTATCAATACATATTATCGCAGGATCTGATTGTTTTGAGGAGACCGATTGCTCTAAGGCCTTTTGTTGGTTAGATATATTTCTAGGTATAGGAGACAGGCCTGTCAAGTATCATTCCCTTAATTATATTTCCTCCATGAATCTTTTTTATGTGTTTTTTCTAGCTTTCGGAGGTTTTATTTGGGGCACTTCGCACCGAAATATTGGTTTTACTGGTTTTGAGTTTATTTTGTATGTGACTGTCAATTTTCATCGTCAAAGCTAGGTTTTTTATCTATAAAAAGTGGATCTTGATGGAGAAGGAGGATTTATTCTTTGTGTGAAACTATAGAAAAGACCCCATGGTTGATCGAGCAAGTTTATGAATGGAGATTGTCGGGGGGAGGAATCAAGGATTTTGTTTTCCAATTGGCCACCTAGCTATAAAAATGGACCCTTCCATCTAGATGAAATCTAGTCCTGAGGTTGTGGGATTTGAAACCGATAGCTAAATTTAAAATCGGTTAGCACCCTTCCCAATTCTCGTAAAATATCTTACTAGTAAATCAATCCCCATTATGGTTTAGGATAGAAATATGGTAAAATACCTAAAACCAAAAATCCAAGAAAACTTGGGGGTACAAATCTTCAAAGTATGATACATGTAATGACACCAATGCAGGATACTTCCAATCTCCAATATTATTGTATTAAAAGTGACTCATCCATCATTTTGAATCTAAGATTATGTGGAGGATGTCTTGGATCCAGTAACCATAGATTTCCAACCTCCTTCAAGGAATTGGTTAAAGGAAGGACTAAAATACATAAATAATTTGATCTGCACCCCAATTTTCTTGGTCCCTATATTGTGGAACAAATAAATCAAGTTCCAACATTGAAAATAAACCTGCTAGAGGTAAATAAACCCTGCTCTGAATTTCAATCCAATGCATTTATATGCAGATTTAACAACTTCTAGCCTAAGAAGAAATATTTACACCACTGGAACTTCTCCACTTTGACTGCAAATTGTGATATTCGCCTATGTTCAAGGGGGTTTTTTGTTTTCAATTTTGACACAAAAAAAATATTTGGATTTCATTTTAAACAAGGGACCATGGTTTTGGGGTAGAGTGGGTATGTTTATGATCCCATGGTTTTCTAGATTTGATGAAAATACCATGGTGGTATAAAAAATGTTGGTATGGGTCAAGTTACACAATATTCCCTTGCATTTCTAGAATTTCGATGTACTAGAAGGAATTGGAAATTATTTAGATAATTTAATTAAGGTTGGTGTGGAAAGAGTCAAAAAATGAATTTGCACATTTTCCAGGATTTGCGTAGAGGTGGACCTAATTAAAGGTTTACCTGACCACATTATTCTAATTCATAATAACATACAATGGACTCATCTTCCGTGTTTTTAAAATATGACATTAAGATATCGTATTTGTCTTCAAAAATGTCATTTTCAAAACTCATGTCCTCAAGAAAAGAAGGATCCAAAAATAAAAAAGAGATAAGCCAAAAATCCAAAGGGATGGAAGTTGTCAGATTCACAAGAAGTTTACATATAGGAATAGTATACCCAAGAGAATACTACAAATATTATTCAATAAAATTCCCAAGAAATCATAGAAAAGAGGGGTGGCGCAGGCAGTTCCAATGATTTCATCCAAAGTAGCTATGACTATAGCTTAGGAGAAACAAATTGAGAAGGAGTTTTCTAAAAAATAAGATAACGACACCAAAATAATTCATGCATCAAAGAACTTAGACTCTGATAAATAAAATCCAGCAAATATAGAAGAAAATCATATGGCCATTGTATCTTCCACTCCCAACTTCGGTGGTTGGAGAAAAGTGGAGAAAAAGAAGGCTAGAAAGAATAATTTTGGGATTTATCTCGTTCTGAGTTTTTCTTTATTGGGTACTAGGTAAGCTTGGTCTGATATAATTATTTTTAGCATATGAAAACTATAATTTTGTTCTTTTGAATAAAACTGTGATTTTTCCTTGGGGAAAAAACATGATACAAACATAATTGTATGAGATATTTAGGAATGAATATAATGCACTTAATTTGGGAAAAAAATATTTCAAGAAATGAATGTATTTTTATGTTTGAATAAAAACAATACGTAACACATGTTGTTGTACATACCACATTGAATATGCTTATTATTTAAACACACACCCACATGTCACATTCTACATAAAACACTTATGCATGAATTCTCAACAATAATATTTTTGACGTCATTTAGATACATTAGCCCATAAACATAAACCATAAGCCATTAACTTGATTCATCTAAACATATTAAACCCATTTTATAAGACCACCATTTTCTTCTCATTGTTAAGAGCTTTCCAATAGTATAAATTTCATCCAAATTTGAGAACTAGACACAAAGTTATGATTATTTGAAAATTTGTTCTCCAAATACCCCATCAACATCCATATCATTTCCATGTGGTAACCATGTTGTTTTCCCCCCCACCTGATTACAACACCATGCCACATCAACTCACTAGGTCAATAAGATATGTTGACATACTACGCTAGCATGCCATGATAGAACATTATCTGATTTGTCAATGTTGGGAGGAAAAATCGATAGTTGGTGCCTTGACCTCTTGATATTTGTTGATATAATATTTTATAACTCAATATTGATGGAAGTCTAGTTGTCGAGACCTACTTTAATTTCTAACATCTTGACACTTGATACCCAACATCCTATAGTCTAAAAACATCAAGTATTGATAAATACCCACCTTTTCAAATGAAAAAGACCCACCTTTTCATCCATTGATGTTTCTATCCACTAGGAAACTAGACAAAAGAAAACCTCTTGTCACAACACTCACCCAATTTGAAAAAAAAAAGTCAATTTGTTGGAATAATATCCTTTACCTGACAAATATTTGGGATATATTAGTATTGTTGGTTTGCATTGGAGGTTTTTTAATGTGTTACTTGACATCCAATAGCTCGATACCACGATTTACCGACATCTCATCCATATGGAATTAAGCTCATCTTGGCTAAGCCCTTGGTCATGCCCCCCTGTTGTGGAGGTAAATCCCCTCTGCGGACAGAGGCAAACCCTACTAGCCCAGATCGGGTCTAGCAACAATCATTCACTCTATAGTGCAGGTTCCTAATTTCAAATAAACCAACTAGCGACAAAAGCTTACCTGGAATCCAATGCTATTGCTCGTAGAGGTAGCGCTCCCGTTCCTTAGCTCTAGAAGATCACAATCCTCACGATCTCCATGATTGGACACCTACACACGCAAGAAACAAAACAAACGCAAGCGTAAAATCCAGTGCATACAACTATATGTCAGTCAGAGAAGACATAACTCATGATCATCATCAAGAACAAGAGTGGAACCATAACCAATAGTCGCTTATCATTAATTGATCAAAAGAAGAATACAACCATAGCTCTGACGCTGAATTCTCCTTCGGAGGGTCGTCAGTGGAACGTGTCTTGATAAAGCCTGTCAGGGATGGGACAAGCCTCTCTCTCCAGATGTGTCAACAATGATCTCCTTGCTTGGATTTGGCCTTAAGGGAATGGATCAAAGCTCTTGCAGCATTAGGCTCTTGGGAACTTGGAGACTAGCTTGCAAATGAGATGAGCAAGCTTTTATAGATGGAGGAAGGGGAGTTGGGATCCCTATAATCATGGGATTAGCCCTATCCTCAAGGAAGCTTCCATGAGAGGTGGAAAACCACTTCCTCTACATGGAGATCCGGAGCCAAACCTCCCAACTCAAATTAGATACCAGTTTCTGGATCAGTTAGGACGAAAATTCCGCCATTTATTTTAAAAAAAAACTCCTTAAATAAACTGGCGTAAGTGTGACTGCGGAATGATGCCAATTGTACCCTCTTTGATTTCCCCCGTGGCGGGTGACGTGACCATGGCTACTGCGCTGATAAGGGTATTTTAGGGTTTTTCACAAGGATTTGTCTTCAGGACAATGAAAGTACATGTCCAAGGGAATGCCATGAAAGTGTTTTCAAGTTATGTCACTGCTCACAGGTCATGGAATGAGCCCTCCAATTGTGCAGGATGGGGAATTGCAGGGACGGTGACAAATTTTTGTGTAACAGATGCCCCCTAAATCATGAGGCCCGAGAGAGAGAGAGGGGTGAAATGCTTTACGAGAACGTGTCCAACTGAAAACACCGCCATTGGAAAACCTGCATAGAGAAGTACAACTGATATCTCAAATACATGATATATGTGGTATGGTTACAGCCATTTATAACAGAGTATACAATAATCCAGATCCAAGGCATGGACGCAGCCATCCAGTGAGGATCGATAAATAGACTCAGGTATGGTTGCAGCCATCCAATCAGTGAGTCATGTAACTAATCATGATAATCCACAAAATCACAGCCTGGATCGTAACAAACAGGAATCCAGGGTCTTGCACTCCATCTCGACCCGAACAAAGTACAAGTTCAAGCATGCGAATATGTGAGCTGAAGTCGAACATGCAAGAACATCGCCTGATTACCAGCCAATTATGAAAGCTGTTAACAGACGCAAGAGGTACCACCGTTAATGCCAATGGTCCTCAAGGTACTACAGGTACAATATACAGCATGTGAACAATGAGCTGACGTCGAACACCCACAAAATCACTCGATCGGAGGCTGATGATGAAAACCTCACGTCGAATGCGAAGAACCTACCATTGAGGCATGCAGGCTCCAAGGTACCAGAAGGGAGTCTCTAGATCATCTTCCTGGATATTGAGCTGAAGTCGACAGGAAGTGACCTTGATCGAAGGTGGGCCATAGTGTTTCCCACATCATCGACACGAGACAGAGGAACATAATGTTTTTTTGAATCAGGATCAGATGAGGATCAGAGGAAGGTTGATACTTGTAGAGGTCAACTTCTCTTGAACATATAAATGGCACGACAGTGAGTTTGGCACCATTTGACATCAATGGATTAGAAGTCATGGCGACGAGGCAAAGAGCAGATGAGAGGTCAAAAGGATCACCCAAACCCACGGAGGAAAGTGAAAAACGAGATGAGATGTCCCCAACCCAACACGAATGCAGACGAGTGCCATGTTCAAGAGCGACATACTGCCGACACGATAATGATTGTGGTTCCATTTTCCCCACCATTTCTAGAGAGTACCCCAATTATTTTGATAACAAGCTTGAAGGGGATAACATATGCTTGTAATATGAGTTCGTCCTTCGGACAAATCCATCCTAGTACATTTAACGAGCCCTAGGAAGGAGCGACTCGAATAACATCATTATGACTAAATCCAATGTCATCAGGGTTTAATGAGTCTGACAGAGGAAGAACCCGGTGTCTTTTCATGTTTAGAGAGTTTGAAAATACAGCGGAAAAGTAAACTCCAACGGTCCCTTTTCGTAAATAGTTTCTCAGACCCGAAAAGGTAGAAAACTTTGTCTGAGAAAACCCCCTAGTCGTGATAGGCTAGGTTATTCATTTTTCGTAAGTAATCTATCCTAGCCCAAAAAAGGGGTAAACGTATACTGGGTAGATGTCGTTTCACAACCACTTTAACGAGATTGGAATGACAAGGGACTCGGCAATATTTTCATGTTTAGAGAGTCAGAAAAGAGCTGAAAGGTGACTCCCCATGGAGGAACGAGTGGTATAAAGGGTAGCAACTGGTTCCAGTAATGGTGGAACTGATCAAAACAAGTAAAGGTTAAGAGGCTGGCTAACAAGACCACTCATCGTAGCGGTTCCTCAAGAATGGGTAAAACAACCAAGTGAAGGCATATGATCGGCCAAGCAGATAGTGACGATGGAGTGAGAAAACAAAGGCTCATCTGGCAAAAACAGGCTGATAAGATGGCAATCACAAGAGGTAAAATGGGAATGGTTTCATTTTTACACAAGCTTGAAATGAGAAAACTTTTCTTGAAGTTGGTTTCATTTTTACACAAGCTTGAAACAAAGATAAACTATGCTTGAACCCAATTTAATTTTTACACAAGCTTGAAACAAAGATAAACTATGCTTGAAACCGGTTTCATTTTTACACAAGCTTGAAACGGAAACAAACTATGCTTGAAAAAAGTAAGCATGCCCCTAGTATGGTGACTCAATTCAAGGTAAATGCCCCCCAAGCTTCAGTCCATATGAAAGGCAGATGGAGTGAAGGTTCAAGTTATGACATCTAAGAAAGACTCGACTGGGATTTTATGAGAACTTATCAAAGACTCGAATTGAACAAGAACGTGTTTCATTATTTTAACGAGGTTGACACATTAAAAGAACTATCCTCAGGACACCTTGTTTCATGGTTTAAGGAGCTTGGCACAAGACAAGGAACTATGCTCTGACAACCTTGTTTCATTTTTTAAGGAGCTTGACACAAGGAAATGAACTCTGCTTCGAAAAACCTCATCATAATGAAAAATAAGTCATCTCTTCCAAGAGTTCCACTCCCGATGGAAGGAAAACATCCTGGAAGTCAGGACCCAATGCCCCCAGCATACTATGCATGATGGCTTCATCACTAAGTACAGGCACGGGGTAAGTAGCCACATAGTTGACCTGCAGTGGGGCAGATACAATGGGTGGATAAAAACCAGGAAGGGATGATGGTAGGCCAGCAGCCACATCAGGACCAAAGAACGAAAGATGATCAATGGTCACGATCCATCCTTCATGTGGAAAACAGACCACACGAAAAAGGGAGGAGACAAGCGCTCCCATGGTATAGGTGTAATTGTGCCCCAAGAGCAGATTGAAATCCAAGGGGCCTAAAACAACCATCACGTCCATATGGACAGTTTTACCTCCCAAAGTAACAGGTAACCTTGGAAGGATCCCTAACGGTTGACTCATTCTTCTGTTAAATGCCAACAGATTCTGCGTAACAGGTGCAAGCGGTGGCGAGCCAAAATCTTTCCAAGTAGTTGAGGATAGAACACTAATAGACACACCTTCGTCTATAACAGTGCTGGGTATGACCAGACCAAAGGCCTGTATTGTTATCTCGAAAGGCACATAAGATGGAAGGCAGTATCCTGAAAATCGATTCCAATCAAAGGAAGCGACCAAACTACTCGGAGGGGCTACCATCGAATCGAGATGGTCTTCCCCTGGTGTTACGGAAGAAGAAGGAGCATCCTCCACGACCTCCATCTTGAAGGTGGGAGCGGTATCCTCCGGGACCTCCATCATGGGAGGCGGAGGAGCAACTTCTTGAGGTATAGGGGCAGGAGAATCTTTCTCCAAGTCTGAAGAATCTGAAGAAACAAGAAGAACCTGATGGATGTGAGATCCACTCTCCACAGAAAATACCTGGTGCACCGCAGAAGGGACCAGCTCAACTGATCCCATGACCAATGGTTGGTCGGGAATGGATTCCTGAATTTGAATTTCCGAGAGAGCGGGATCAACCAAGGATGACCATTGACCAATCGTAGGATCAGCTGGCAAAGGACTCAAAGAAAGCTGCTTGTAACCAGCCAGAAGGCACGACGCAGAAATAGCCGAGTTATCCAAAAATCGCTTGGATTCATCCATATATGGACAAAGGTGAATGGCATGGTGCCCTTCACACCACTTATAAGGATTGGTGAGCTTACCCTACTTCTTAGGAGCGTTACCAGCAACAGCTGAAGACGTGCCCCCAACCTGACTCCCGGAAGCCAAAGGCAGTGGCGGACGACCGTTGGACCATGCTTCGAGCACCTTGGGAATGCCAGGGCAATCTCGAAGAAGATGATCTCTTGTGCACAACATGCAAGGGTATTTTACTTTCCGTGGAGGGTTGGGAGGCTTATCAAGAGGAGATGTTTCAGAAGTAATAGTTGTAGCCTTAGCCTCTCTCTTATCGGACTTCTTCTTCTTGGTCTTCTTCTTCTTCTTCTTAGCCACCTGGTTACTTGAATCTAGACTTTCACCAGGCGAAGTAGAAGAGGAGGACACAGAAACAGGCGAAGAAGGGGAGAGGTCCACCTTGGAATCAACATGATGTTGTTCATGTGGAGGAACTGATTGAACAGTAGGCGGGACATTTGGAACCACAGAGGTTGAGAACAACCAAACAGGAAACCCAAAATTTAACCCAGGAAGGGACAACGTTGCCATATAAGGAGCACCAACATTCCCAAAAGGAAGAAAATGACCGAGTTCCCATCGGAGGGATTCTTCGGTTGAGGTGAACTACGGAAAAGTTGCCATCGAAACGATCTTCGAACAACACCTAAACTAACTTTAACCAAGAATATTTATTGAACGAGGTAAGCATAAAACATTGAAACAAAACTCTCTTAGTTTCTTTTAAAGTCGAAACGAGGCAAAGGGTGACTCACTATCACTTTGGGATTGGAAACAAGAAAATACACAAGCTAAACGCTGATGATCACTGAAATTTAAGGAGTCAGATAAGATCAAAATGACTGCTCAGGAATGCTAGGCAAAGGGTGTACCAAATAACTGTGAACTGCAATATACACCTTGGTTTCAAAATGAAAGAGAAATCAACCAAGGACTTAACGTACGTGCAGGAAATATCCCCGAATGCTGTGTCTGGTGTATCATGGGTATAAGGCGGCAGACTCGGCTTCCTATAGATAAAGGATAGAAACCTAGTGGGGTCTCCCTTTATATACTCGACGGTACGAGGAGCACAAGTCCATACTAGTGCTGTCTAAAGCCAAGAGGTGAACGACAGCTACTAGGTTTAAAGACGCCGGAACACGTCTCTAGCCTAGACCACTAAATGTTGCGTTAATGTTTCAATGGTGCCTTAGTGTAAATTGAGTAAATTTTAATGTTTATCTTCAGTTACGTTTCAGTTTCCAAGCCCTAGCGAGTGTGATGTCACAAAATCTCCTAAATGCACATTATATGCCACAATATATCATTTCATTTGATGAAAGCTAATTATGAGAGAGTTGAGAGCTTTTCACATAAACAAAATGATCAGAAAACAACCAAAAAAGCCTCTAATGCAACTAATGTAACCAAAAATTTTCTCTCAAAGTCACTAATCACTAATAACACCAAAAAGATTTTAATTTGCACTAACTGATCAAAATCAAAAGAGATTTTTTTTTAATATTTTCAATGTTTAATAGCAATAAGCACTAAAAAAAATGAAAACTAATGAAGAGAAATTTGAGATGTGATAGTAAGAGAGAAAAAATGAGCAAATCACTCAATGAAAAACACACAATCAGACCTCAAATTGACAAAACAGTCCCTCAAAACCAAAAGAATCCCAAAGACTCAAATGGACCATGTAATCTAGGCCCAAACGAGGCAAAGCGAAATTCGAATGAAGAAGAGAACAAACACTCAAATAACACAATAAAGTGATAAACAATCTCTAAAAGAATGTAAAGAAGCAATCACAAGGTCAACTGAACCGATAGAAACCCAAAACTCCCAAGGGAGGCTCGACACATAAGAGGACCTAGATGGCCTAGGGCTAGAAAGTGAAATCAATGGAAACGGGCAAACAACTAAAGGATGAAGGTCACAGCCAGTCAAACAAGGCTCCAGAACACTCAAACAAGCGAAAAAATAGGGCCAAAGTCACAAATCTGTCTCAGAAGGCTCAAAACACAGAAAACCATAATACCTCATAGGATTGGCGTGACTATGAGGCTGAAATTAGCCCCAGAATGGAATTGGCACGGGTGATACACAAGCAACCTGCGCCAATGGGCGCGACTGTCAAGC
Source organism: Pinus albicaulis (assembly GCA_034641835.2). NCBI lineage: Eukaryota > Viridiplantae > Streptophyta > Pinopsida > Pinales > Pinaceae > Pinus > Pinus albicaulis. The sequence goes on along the minus strand of CM076570.1, from coordinate 570,439,236 downwards.
TTAAAAGCGCGCCAGTCGAGTTAACTATGGGAAAAATAAAAAAGAGCAGTCCAGACATAGACCAGTGATGACAAGGCCAAACAAAAGCCAAACAAATAGAAAAACAAACCCAAAGAGTTGACCAAGCAAGCAAGGTCAAGAATCAACCGAAAAGACAAGATGACACTCCAAGTGTTCAGTTCATAAACTAAACCGGAGATTGACTGAAGCAGCATTCAGCTACTTTCACTAATGCAGAGCAAGAGCGTTTTGAAGGCTATCTGGCTAACTTTAGGCTCCATCTGTAGCTTACAAAGAAGAACAAAAACAAGCTAGACGATCCCCAGCGGAGTTGCCAATTTGTTGTGGAGGTAAATCCCCTCTGCGGATAGAGGCGATCCCTACTAGCCTAGACTGGGTCTAGCAACAATCGTTCATGCTATAGTGCAGGTTCCTAATTGCAAATAAACCAACCAGTGATGAAGGCTTACTTGGAATCCAACGTTGTCGCTTGTAGAGAAAGCAACACTCCCATTCCTTAGCTCTGGTAGATCACAATCCTCACGATCTCCGTGATCGGACACCTGCACACGCCAGAAATAAAACAAACGCAAGTGTAAAATCCAGTATATGCAACTATATGTCAGTCAGAGAAAATATAACTCATCATCATAATCAACAACAAGAGTGGAACCATAACCAATAGTCACTTATCATTAATCAATCAAAGAAGAATACAACCATAGCTCTGACGCTGAATTCTCCTTCGGAGGGTCGCCAGCGGAACACGTCTCGACGAAGCCTGTCGGGGATGGGACAAACCTCTCTCTTCGGATGTCTCGACAATGATCTCCTTGCTTCGATTTGGCCTTAAGGGAATGAATCAAGGCTCTTGCAACATAAGGCTCTGATGGCTCTTGGGAACTTGGAGACTAGCTATTCAGCCATTCAGCCCCTTCATCAATGGATGAAGGCTATATTTATAGAGGAGAGGAGGAGGTTGGGATCCCTACAATAGTGGAAGGGAGGCCTTATCCCTTGGGAGTTTCCCCATTAGGTGGAAACAAGAGGCCAAAGGAGGAAGGTCCTGGTTATTCAGTCGAAACCACTCCTGATGACTCATCCATGAAGTTGTTGTAATCGAAACTTCGCCTCTTTTTTTAAAAACACTCCTTAAAATGGCTGGCACGAGTGCAACTCTGGGACAGAGCGCCAATTGGCGCGCCCTCTTTGAAGGATTTCCCCCATTGGCGTGGGTAATGAACTGGCTACCCGCGCCAATGCAAAAAGGGGTGTTTTAAAGGTTTTTCACAAGGAATTGTCTTCAGGGCAATGAAAGTACATGTCCAGGGGAATGCCATGAAAGTGTTTTCAAGTTATGTCACTGCTCACAGGTCACGAAATGAGCCCTCCAATTGTGCGGGATGGGGAACTGCAGGGATGGTGAAAAATTGCTGTGTAACACCCCCACCATTGGACCATATGAACAAGAGGTGGGGTCAACCTCCACTCCCCAAATTTCAAAAAATTCTACTAACAACCTTGAAAACTGAAAGGGTCATCCGCAAAAATCTAAACCTTTCTCTAAGCTCCCAAGCCAATTTCAGAGGACTAAATCTACTCTGATAGGAAAAAAAATTACCCAAATACTTTTAAAGACTCATAAATATTCTCTATAAAATTAAGGCATCCCAAAATATGTCCTTCAACCTAAAATCTCCACAAATGAAATACATAAATTGGCTAATGGCTAGGTCTTCTCAACTTCACCTAATTGATATGAGATTAATCTCGCTCCTTTGGGATGCAAATTACTAACATCATGTTGCCAACTCTAACTCTTAAAAATAAGGGGGGATAGCTTTTTATCATGCCTCTAGAGGAAACAAGGTCTCCAATCATTGAATAATTATCAATTCTTCTCATGAAAAATAGGGATATAATCACGACAGTTTCCTCCCACAACTAGCCTAGTAAAAATCCATTCACATTACAAATTACATGAAGAGCCTCAGATCTCAAGTCACCTCATAATTTCCCCTTACCAAAACACACATCACATATTAATCAGATATAACTTTGTTTTAAATATTACTTTTGCATACAACATTATATAATAAGGAAAATCCAACTATTAACCAGAAACCATTTACCACAACTTTCAACTAATAATCACAAACATACATAGTAACCAAGAAATAAATAATCATGAAACACTAAACAATTATTTCATTTCATTAAATAAGAAATATATACACTTATTTTATTAAATTAAGCTTGTTTTAAACTAAAGAAGGGAGAGGCACTCTCCACCCAACCATAATATCAACTACACTAGATTATTTCTTGGAGTTAGCCACCACTGATCCAAATTTGATCTTTTTAGAGGTATTCTCACTTAGGGTTCAACAAGATTCAATTTAAGGTAGATAAAATGAATTATACTATCCTTCATACATAAGGATTTAATATTTTTCTTTTCAACCATTTAGCCAAGGCCTATTATCTCTCAAAATGTGGCCACATTCAACATGCACAACATAGAGGGATCCAATGGCCCCTCACTACTTTCATTTCTTAATTCATTTTCTGTATATATTTAACATGATTTCTTAGTAATTCCATTCAATCCTATAGCTTAGGTTGATGGCTTCATCATTGACTTCCCTAACCAATCAAGTAGTCCACAACTCCACATAGGTTGTTTCATATTAGAAGGATTTTCCCCTTAAATTCTACTCAGAGTCACATTCTTAGAATATATGCATGGTTATGTATTTCTCTCATAGGTTAATCCAATTCACACATAAAACAATTTTCAAGTCACATACCACACAATATTTTCTCATCCATATTTCATTTCTCTACTCCAATAGTATCATTATACCATCCCAAGTGTCTTTTCACCATGACACCATTCTAAGTTCCTTTTTTCTCACCACAACAATATGTGGAATAATTCCTTTCAATTAGATTAGCACCATTTTTCTTGCATAGAGACATCATATTTCATGTCCTTTTTCGTTCTCGCTACTTCAACAATGGAATTTATCTTCACACTCCACTTAATTCCATATTTTTGGTGTTACATATAGGATATATGTTAGGTCCCTATATTACTAGTGTAGCCCCTTATTTTTGTTAGTGTATCCCCCTTATTATTATTGTTCTACCCCTGTAGTCCCCATATTGTTATTATTGTGCCCCATAAAACCCCACTATTGTTATTTTTATGCCCTTACATTATTATTGTTAGGTCGGCTAGGATTATATTGTGACCCCATGGACTCCTATATATAGAAAGGAGGTTTTGTCATTTGAATCATCCAAAAATTGTTAATTTATGTAATGAAAAGGAGGTTTTCCCCTCGAAGTGACTGAATTATAAGGCGTTTATCTGTCTTTCCTTCTATTTTTGGAGTTGGTTATATAACATTTGGAATCAAAGATTTTGATTTTAGGGTTTCGCTACTTCAAAAAGGTCATGATGGAATTTTCGCTATAACATGTTTTCTACGAACGTTCAAATGCTAACAAAAGAAACCCATTTATGAAAATGCTTGAGGAAGTTTGTGTAAAACTTTCAGATCTTGGTTCACAATATTTTTGGAGATATGATTTGTAGAATTTAGCATTTTTGCAGGCTCTTGAATTCCATATCAAATTGGAGACCTTGGGAAAATCGTCATAACTCTCTCTGAGCATTGGATTGAAATTATGTAAAAATCGGTCAAAATTGCACAGACTCTAGTTTGTTGTATATCAATTTTGAAGTCGAAGGAGGAGGCAGTGACACGTGGCATGCCGCACAAGTTCTCTCTACTGAACCACTCCATAATTTTGTCATTGTGGGAGATTGGGCATAACTTTTCCTTGAAGAATCCAAATCATGTAAGACCTGTGGAATTGGAAATAAGACTCAGAGGGCTACCATAGTACTAAAGATCAATTCTTTGGGATCTAAAATTATAGAGATACATTAGTTTCATTATAAAGCTCCTCAAAAGAAAGAAAAATGTGTGTATTTTTTTTTTCAAATTGCATAAGTATTGTTTGAAAAATCAGTTTGAAGTGTTTCCAAGGGCATATTCAAGCATATTTATCAGTATTGGGTTGCAAAATCCCCCCTAAAAATAATTCAACACCCATGAATCCCTCAGAAGGCTCTACTATGACTCATGAAGAGGAAGAAGTGCAACATGATATATCAAAATTACAGGACCAAGTGCATCAAATTTCGCTCTCGCAAGGAGCAACAAAAAATGAAATGGAAATTTTGAATAAAGTCATGGAAGCTCAGATGGATGGTTTGAAGAAAGGCGTGGAAGATAATATGGATGGTTTGAGGAAATGCATGGAAGATAAGGTAGATGGTTTGAAGAATGGCATGGAAGATAAGATGGATGACATGGAAGAAATGAAGAATGATCGAAAAAAAGACATGGAAGCTTTGCAGGAAGGTTTGAAAATTTTGATACAAGAAATGATTCCTAATGGTGAAAAGGTAGTACAGGAAACTCATGATGAGAACAAAATAAATTTTAATCGTGATTTCATAAACTCTAATGTTGGATGTAAGATTCATCATATTCCAAACATGGATATGAGGAAGTTTGATGGCAAGGATCTCATAACATGGATACTACAGATGGAGCAATATTTTGATCTCCATAATGTGCAAAACACACAAAAGGTACACATTACAACTTTACATTTAGAACAAAATACATTTGTATGGTATCGATGGATTTTCTCTCATAACAAATTTGTCACTTGGTCATTTTTTATGGAGGAAATGATAGCACATTATGAAAATACAAAGAGAAAAACCTTCTTTAGCCAATTGATAAATCTCAAACAAAAGGGTACAATGGTGGAGCACATTGAGGACTTCCAAATATTGAATATAAGGGTAAGTGATATTCTAGAGGAACATAGGATTGATGTCTTCATAGGGACTTTAAAGGATAACATCCAACATGAGGTTCGCCTTTGGAACTTGATTCATTGGAGAAGGCATTCAGGTTGGAAAGAAAAACTGAAAGTAAAATTATGGTGACAAGGAAGCCTACCACTCACATCTATAAAGATGGAAGTGTTGCTACTCCTAGACTTCCACAACCTACAAGGTTGACGCCACAAAAATTGGAAGAAAAAAGAGAAAAAGGGATTTTCTATAGTTGTAATATAAAATATACTAAAGGTCATAAGTGTGCTAAGAAGAAGTTATTTTACATAGATTGTGAAGAGGAGGAAGAAAATGAACAAGAAAATTCAAAAGAAGAGGATATACACCAGGAACCAACCCTAGAGAAAGAAGAAATGAGTTTGACCATATCTTGTAATGCAATGGCAAGAATTACCACTCCTCAAACTCTCAAGATAGAAGGACATATCAAGAAGAAAAATGTAATAGTCTTGATTGATTCAGGTAGTACCCATAATTTTATTCATTGTAAGGTAGCCAAGGAATTGAATTGCTTCCTATACCCAGCACCAGAATGTCAAGTGATGGTTGAAAATGGAGGGAATATAAATTTCTCTCAAAAATTCCATGAAATCAAGCTAACCATGGGGGAATATGTATTGAATATTCCAATGCTTTCCATTCCAATCAGAGGTGTCGATGTTGTACTAGGAGTACAATGTTTACAATGTTTGGGGACAATAACTTTTAATTTTCAAGAACGTTTCTTGAAATTTTTTTCAGAAGGAAATGAATTTGAATTATGGGGTATCGCAGGGAAGCCAGGAAAAATAATAATCTCTAATGTCATGACAAAGCTTCTGAAGAAAGAAAAACGAGGCGTAATTGCACAATTATGCTCACTAGAAGTTCCAACATCAAAATCATCTATTTCTCCAGATCTCCAAAAAATCATGGACAATCATTCCAAGGTGTTTGAAACTCCCAAAGGACTCCCACCTATTCGTGATCATTATCACGCTATTCATTTGATTCTAGGAAGATTTACTCCAAAAATCAGGCCTTACATATATCCTTATGTCCAAAGGAGCGAAATTGAATGTATGATTGCAAAAATGTTAGTGGCTAGTATAATTCAAACTAGTCAAAGTTATTTCTCTGATCCAGTAGTATTAGTGCATAAGAAGGATGGATCATGGTGCATATGTCCAGATTATTGGGAGCTCAATAACCTCACTATTAAAGATAAATTTCACATTCCTATGATTGATTAATTATTGGATGAATTACGTGGAGCAATTTTTTACCAAGTTGGATCTTCATTCAGGATATCATCAAATTAGAATGAAGAGAGAAGATATTCTGAAAAAAAACATTTCAAACTCATGAGGGTCATTATGAATTTTTGGTCGTGCCTTTTGGCGTTACCAATGCATCTTCTACATTTCAAGGGTTTATGAATTCCATTTTTAAACCCTTCCTTAGAGAATTGTGATAGTATTTTTTTATGATATACTAATCTACAATAGGTCTTGGAAGGATCATGTTCAACATGTTGACAAGGTGCTCAAACTATTGCAGGAGAAACAATTAGATGAAAAAACTTCCAAATGTTTCTTTTAAATACAAAAGGTGGAATATCTGGGTCATATTGTATCTAAGGAGGGTGTTAAGGTAGACCCTAACAAAATTAAATCCACTAAGGAATGGAAAGTCCCCACAACCATAAATCAATTGTCAGGATTTCTCGAGTTAACAGGGTATTATCACAATTTTGTTAAGAATTATGGGAGAATAGCATCACCTCTAACAACATTATTGAAGAAAGATGCATTTTCATGGACTCCTGTAGCAGCTAAGGCATTTTAACATATTAAAGAGGTAATGTACCTAGCACCGGTCTTAGCTACGCCAAACTTCACAAAAACCTTTATTGTGGAATGTGATGCCTCGGGAAATGGAATTGGTGTTGTTTTAATGCAAGAAGAAAGACCCATTACTTTTGAAATTCATCCAATCAAAGGAAAGAATTTACAAAAAGATATTTATGGGAAAGAAATGGTGACCTTACCTAATGGGAAGACACTCCAAGGTAAAAACTGATCATCATAGTCTTAAACACTTTTTGGAACAAAGACTGTCTTCTGAAGAGAAACAAAAATGGGTAAAAAAGATGTTGGGTTATGACTTTGAAATCATCTATAAAATACAAAAGTTAAATGTTGTTGCAGATGCAATGTCAAGAAAGGATGAGGAGGTGGAAGAATTTCTTTGTGTCATTTCTATTATCCAACCAGATTGGATAACCAAAGCAAGGGAGGAATGGAAGAATGACGAAGAAGGATGGAAACTCATTCAAAATTTGGAGCAAGATCCCAATACATCTGATGCATTTAGTTGGAAAATGATTCCTTATGGTACAAATATCACTTATATATTTGTAATAATTATCAACTAAAACAAAATATTATTTTGGAATTGCACACCTCTCCCGTAGGCAGACACTCATGTATTTAAAAACTTACCACTGGGTGAAGAAATAATTTTTTTTGGATGGCCTTAAATCTTATATTCAAAAGTTTTAGGAAAAATCTTTGGTTTGCCAAGAAAATAAAGTTGAGACAATTAAGACCCTGGGTCTATGATGAGCTCCATAATTAGACATATTTGGAGGGGTTAATGGTCACCCTTTTTCCTTATTAAATCTCTTTTTCTTGAATTTTTATTGTTATTTAGTTTTATGATGCTAGTATAGATGGTGATTAAGGCTAACATACTTTGAGTGCCTAATATGAGGTTGAGTGTAGAAAATCATGAGTAATTGGCATTATTTTTGAAGATATTATCATAAAGAATTGAAGGAGACAACGAGGAGAAATTATAGGAGTATTTTCCACCCTCCTTAAATCTCGAAGGCAACCAAAGCTTCCCCAAGGATTCTCTCCAAAAATTCGAATTCTAGAGGCCACCAATCAACTCAAAGACCCAATGTGCACTCAATCTATGTTTACTTGGATTCAAGTGGACTTAATCACTATTTTCGAGGGAGTTGTTGGTAGCTGCCTTGTAGAATAAATAGAGCAGAGATAGAGCTAGGAATGATTCAATTATATTGGGAAATTTGCTGCAAGCTATTGAGATTTTTATTATTGTACTCAGCAATTAAACTTTGAGAAATGTACGAGACTGTAATATTCCCAAATGGGGAATGCAACAATACAAGACAGATTTTGCAGGAAAATAACGTAGTTCATCTAAATTATAGAAGGAGGCCAATAAAAATACCTTTCAAAATTATTTACAGCAGAAAAATAGATGTATAATGAGGCCCATAAGATGCATAGCTGGAAATAAAAGTCACCAGTAGAAGAAAATCCCTCAAAATAGGTGTTGCAACCACATGTATAGACTGAAAATTCCTTGACGATGTTATTTTAGTAGGTTACAACTGTTGTTGATTAAATTTCATATCTAGAGCAGATATATGCATGAAAAGTCAGATCTATAACAGATCCATACACTAGATAGGCTCCTCTTTCAGATCCCCTTGGGGTTTTTAGCATTACACCCAGTACAAGCAGTAGATCTAAGATCTAAGCTTGCAGATCTGCAGAAATATTCATAAATTCTGAAGCACACAAGTATTCAGATCAGATATGATATGACAAGAAATAGATCTTCCTTTAATGGATCTTCAAAGTGGAGGGTAGATCCCCAACACTTGAAAACCAACTCTCCAACTGATGCGCCAAAACACCCTGCAACAACACCTACAGGAATAACGCAGGTCTGGAAGGGAAACTATGCTGTAGGGTTTAGATAATATTTGGCCACATGCCAAGATATGAAAATTATGCCCAAGTACTCCAATACACTCCTCCCAATGGAGTATAAGCCTCCTCCACTGAAAAAGGGCACTGAAATGATCTATATCTTAGTAGATCTGGCCTCCACTTGCTACAGCTTGCAAAGACAACCAAACCCTCAATATTTCTCCGTTGTAGTTGAAAGAAGAAGCTTGGCCTCTAGCCAAATAGTGGAAAATGTAGTAAAAACTCTCCCAAGAGGCCTCTCAAGGAAAGAGAATGGAATTCCTAAACATGAATATCATGTGCTAAACAACACTATTCTCAGCTAAACAGCCAGAGAATGATATATGTCTAAACATAAAATATATTCATAAATATGATAATCATCAACAACATTCTCATGCTACTATCCTCTTCCTTTTATAAGTTGGGAGCTTGCAAACCCTAAACCACCTTCAATGAATTAGATCCTTTCACACAAGCCATCTCCATCTAAAACTACGTTGTGCCTCATTGATGGCCACTCCTCCATGACAACACTGTAGATTTGGTCAAGGTTGACCCAGTAAATATGTTTTAGCCCCTGTTACACCTTCAGGTACTTTATTAGGCTGAAAATGTGATCCACTTTCACATGAGAAGTGGTTTTATTCACCATAAAGAGTTTTATGGGAGAATATGGATTCTCCCACCCACTTATTCACCTATCTATGTGAAAAAACAAAATTTTAATATTCCCATTAGTTGTAGGCTAATGTAGGAATATTGCATTCTTCCCCTCCAAAATGTTGCTTGTCCTCAAGAAACTACAAGGACATGGAAAAATCTCCAATGGATATGTCTCCTCCCAAGAATACAAAATTTCCTTTGGTGAATGGACCAAACAGCTTACATCATGAAAAAGTGGGAGATATGTGGAAAGAGTTATATGCTATCCATTGTCCTCCTTAAGGCATGGGAGATGATAAATGTTGGGTACTTCAACCCCAATGAGAAACTCCAATCTCCATGTTATCATCCAAACAAAGTGAGCCATCCTTGGTAGCTCATAGAAATAGTCACAAATCCCCTCCTTATGCAATGTGTAGGGGCTGCATGACTGACAACAAAAGGTAAGATTATTCAACTTATGTTGCCTCTCCCTTAATTTATGATAAATTTGGAGGTTCTAATCCTGGGCTCCAATAACATAGTCCTCATGAAGCCAAAAGATACTTGAAACCTCATGATTCCCTTCATTGGTTCTAGGGAGCCTCCTTGCCCAACCCTCCATGCATATAGTGAATAGAGTATCATCACCATATGTTCTCCAAAAGAAACATGGACTAAGTGTCATATGATATATTGGATGGTGACAATAGTCCCTCCATTGAGACCGGCACTGTTCTTCTTCTTGTTACCTCAAAACATAATACAATAAGTGGCCATCCAACCACCTTCTTGCTGCCATAAGCTTCTCAAGAGCTTGAAAATAGTAGAGGATGTGAGGTGTTGGCTGAATATGATCCAAACAACACATGTCTTGCCAAATATTCTCCCATGTGAGAGGCTCCTCCCAAAGACATAAGTCAAACATATGGCTCTTTTCATAAGAACAAAATTTATGTAATGTAGTAGCCATATAATATCCCATCCTCCTCTTGAAGCATGAATAACTGTGGGAAGTTTCATTCCCAATGGACACATCCATCCCATGTGTCATCCCTCATATCATGTTCCCAACAAATATAAGAGCATAATCATCATGTGGGATCAAAACCAGCAATACATAAACAATCAAATGCAATGATGGAGTTGGATCAGAGTCCCACAATTGGAACCAGTGTAGTAGATATCCTGACTGCATCATATAGTGATATGGCAAGTGGTTTCCCCACCACTTACTTGTTTTCCAAGTCGTCTCTCCATGGCTGAAAATATGAGATATATTTGGTGCCTTAGGAATGTACCCATCATGAAACAAAATCTCCCTTCTTCTTCCAAGGGAGTGGTCATGTTCAGAAATGTTTGTGGCCCAAAGTTTGCCATGAATTTTGTATGGAATAACACTCCTCTTAGGAGCTATGTCCTACATATACATGGTAAAAAAATACAAGTAATAATCAAATGAATCATGAGATACAAATTCATATTCTTTACCAAGATCTCTCCTCATACACTTGGAGTGGTGTATGATGTTTGGTGTCAATGTGGCACACCAAAAATAATACATCATCTCCCCAAAATCTCCTAGGGAGTGATCAACATCATCATTGCTCATGGCTCCAAGTAGCTCATAAAGAAAATAAGGAATAGTGCCCCTTCCTAGAGAAATGCCCTGCACATTTGTGGTAAGAAGATGCAAATATATAGTAAACATATCATGATGTTCAGAAATACAATATTTACCATACACTTGGTTTGAATCAGTGGGGTGGCTCATGGATGAGCTCCCTCTCAAACCCAAAGAATAAGGAGGTGGTGATGATAACTCTTCCCAAGAGCTATGCCCCTTTCACCCTCCAAATAATCCATGCACTTCCTCATATGATTGTGCACCTCCTCTTTGAAGTCTTCCCACATGAATCCCTCAAAAATAGTATGGTAGGTTCCAATGAAACTAGTGGGATTAGAAAGCAAGATATCATAGGCTGCATACAATAGTTTATCTTTGAGCTTTGAGTCTCTATTCAAATAGATCTGATCATGAAATTAAATGACTCCATCAACCACTCTATACATCCTATCTTCCATTTTCCCGTTAAGAACCTTACATGTGAAGAGGTTGTTGGAATATTCTACTAAGAATTGGGACTTCCAATAGGGATCTAAGCTTTGCAACAATGACAATGTTGTGAAAATATGAAATGAAGTGGTTGTCACATCATCATTCTTCTCTTTGACATGCTTAATTCCAAAGTCACATGTTGGAGTGTTGTAGCTCCACCTTTGATACCTCTCTTACAACTGATATTGCTAAAGATAAGATTAAAGTTCATGGAATTCACCCTCCTTTTGAATGGTCTCTTTCTTCCAAAACTTACATAGTTTGGCCCATCCATACAAGAGTTTTAATACCTTCTTGTCATGTTCAGAAATATTTCTCATATATGGAAGTATCATTTGCTGCCCCAAGGCTATGGAGTGGCCATTTGACACCATCACTAGTAAAAAATGATGAAATTAATGACCAGGTGACTAAAAAAGTTAGTCACTGCTATTATTTCAAGTGAATTACTACTAAATTTGAGCAATTTTAAGTAACCGAACTAAAAGTGACTAACTTAAATGACTAATTTAGTATAAGGATAAAATATATGACTAGATAATAAGTGACTAAACTAAAAACGACTAACTTAAATGACTAATTTAGCCTAAGATTAAAATATATGACTAGATAATAAGTGAAAAAATTAATAATGATTAATGTAAATCACTATTATCGTCCGAGAATAAAAATATGACTAGTACAACAAGTATATGAATTAGTCATTTATGTCAATAATTTTTAATTGTCACGCCATAAATGGAAAATTACAATTTTGATATCGAAGTGTTACATTTCACTACAAGATTCTCTGAATCCATCTGTAGTGTTAAAATTCTCTTAGTTGTGTCCAATACTCTTTCCATTAGGTTTTTGATAAGTACTGGATGAAAATTCTCCAAGAAACATTAATGCTAGATACCCTACCCCTCATTTACCTTAGAGCGATCAATATACCCATGATTCCCCTTGCCACCACGAGTTCCTGATCTGCCTTGACGACTGATTAGCCGCCCATACCTTGTCCTTCCTAGCTTTCCCAATCACTACACAACGCTCCTGTAACACCGAATGCACTCACCAACACGACTTCACCTGATGCCTTTGACTCATCTTCCCACTATGGAGCACACACCCGTTTGACGTTGCCGCTCATCACATCTGCAAAAATGCACGACTCTTCCCACCGCTACATGACACACACAAGTTGGGCATTCACCAATATGGCATGCCCAATATTGCACATCGTTGTCGCACATTGTACCCAAGTTGGGCACCCATCGGGCCCCCCACCACTCGGTCATCGCAACAATAACTCGAGGGTGTGACACTCCCTCATCCTTACTCCACTTGTATTTACTCATGCGAGACACCTTCCACGTGTTGCTCAAACCTCACTCCCATTGGAGAGTGTCTGAACCTTTGCTATACTACTAATAATAATAATCTAATTTTAAGTTCACGTCGACCAAGACATACACCAAATTGGTGTATGAGACCCCCTTGTTTGTGGGACAAGGGACCCACCTCCGCGTAGTGATTTGACTGCTAAGTATATGAAGACATACATACTCTACCCCCTCTGGTTTTGAACCTATGACCTCTTAGGAGGAAACAAATACTCTTAACCATTAAGCCTACTCAAGCCTCACACACATATATAATTTATTTATAATATGTTTAACATACATATATTATGTGACACAAATTTAACATATTTATATTATTTGATATGAACCTTTATTAATTTATTAAAATAATAAATATCAATATTTATATTTTATTGAATTTATTAAAATATTAATTATCAATATTTATATTTTATTTGTTTTAATTATATTATATAAAACTAAATTTTAAATATAGTGTGATTTTATATTTAATTAATAATTAAAATAATAAATATTAATATTAATATTAATATTTTAATTATTTTAAAAAAATTGTTTGAACCTTTGTAAAAATGGAAATAGGCATGCCCCATTCGAAAAGTGAAAGTAAATTTTAATTATTTAAAAAAGATTTTTTTAAAAATGGCATGTTGCATTCGTTTTAATTATTTTTAAAAAATTGTTTTAAAAATGGCATGCTGCATTTGAAATTGTTTGAACCTTTGTAAAAATGGAAGTAAGTTTTTATTATTTAAAAAAAATTGTTTGAACCTTTGTAAAAATGGCATTCCTGCGTTGATTTTATAAAACATACCGACTTTGAAAGCTCACTGGTTCATGAAGACGGGTTTTGACTCGCTGTTCGACTAGTTCATGAAGACGGAGAAAGCCGTCTAGTTCACAAAGACGGGGTTTTGACTCACTGTTCGACTGGTTCATGAAGATGGGGTTTTAACTCGCTGTTCTATTGGTTCATGGAGCGTTGTTCGACTGGTTCATGAAGACGGGGTTTTGACTTGTTGTTCGACTAGTTCATGAAGATGGGGTTTTGAAAGTAAGTCGAACATTGGCATGCCACATTCGAAAAGTGGAAGTCGGCATGCCGCATTCGAAAAGTGGAAGTAAATCAAAATAATTCATGCGTCAATTTCATAAAAGATACCAAATTTGAAAGTAGATTTGAAATCTTGTTGTTCGACTGGTTCAGGAAGACAGGGTTTTGAAAGTAAGTCGAAGTAAGTCGAACATTGGCATTGGCATGCATTGATTTCATAAAAAATACTGGTATGAAAGCCGACTTTGAAAGCCCAATAAAACTCACTGTTCGACCAGTTTAGGAAGATGAGGTTTTGAGGGCATGCTAAAGTTTGTCAAAAGTCCAAGTCAGGGAAAGACGAGGTTTTGAGGGCATGCCACATTTGAATTCTGTCAAGATTCGAAGTCCAGGAGAGGGCATGGTTGATTTCACCGGTATGAAAGCCCAAGAACAGAGGAAAACTAGCTGTTCTTACCCGGACTAGTTCAGGAAGACGAGGTTCTGGGTCTTTGGCGCCAAATTATTGTAGTTGGTTCTAAATTTTAGATAAATATTGGATAAAAACTAGACATGTTGGTTATTTGGCGCCAAATTTTTTCTCTTGGCAGGAGGAGCTTTGCTGTTGGCAAGAGGGTTTTTTAGGGCTGCGAATTTCTATATAATTACAGGTTTTATCATGGATAAAAACACATTAGATAGAACTTGGAGGCTTTTGAAGAGACAGGCAGCAGCAAATTCACAATTGAATTTTGCATACCAAGAGTCACAAGTTAGTCAGATTTTATATTTTATATTTCTTGGCTTTGTATTTGCTCTGTTTGTTTTAAGATATTGTCAATTCATGCAATTTTTTTTTGGTAAGGATCATGGAATTTTTTTGTTTTGTTCTATGATGTTGTTGGTTCTAGGATTTTTGCTTTTGATGTTGTTGGTTTTACGATACTCACTAGCTAATCAATGGATTCAACTGAATCGCTTCCTCCAGCGAGCAGTCCAGCTTAAGTAGTCACATCATTAAAGGAAGCGAATCACTACCATTTCCAGAATTTCTAGGTGCAGAAGACATGTTTGGTCACGAGGCTTAGAAATCTATGCATCTTCTTTCCCAACCTGGAATTTATCTTCCATTCTTTGCTACCTCAGTGATATCACCAAGTTGCAAGTGGGAGTTTTCCCTCAAAGTGTATTGGGATGTGGTGGCCTAGTGAAAGAATTCCCAAACCCTCTTGGTCTAGCGTTCTATAGTCCTTATCTCATTTCAAGTTGTAAATCTTGCTACCTTCTCAAGACAATAGGCGTGGGTGTGATGGATTCGAGAGACATCCGTATGGGTGTTATTCGTTCTTCACACATGCATTGCAACTAGTGTTACACTATATTTTTATACAACTATCTCAGGTAAAATGTGTTTCTATGTATATAATTGAAGAAATAAACCTTTCCACCCGTGATGATTTTAATGATTTCAATCAAGAAATATTGTCACCATATTTTTCAATTAAATCTGCCCCAAATTATTGTTGAGCTTTCCCGTCATTCATAGGTTAGGCCTTCCCATTTGAAACCTCTCTATTTGGTTCAACAATAGTGAGATTGGATAAAAAAACGACTTTAATAGGTCTTGTCCAACTGAGGAGTATAATCAAGAAATAGTTATTATTGTTGCTGGCTAGGATTCCTTTGATGGGATCATCCATATTTATTTCATCCTATCCAGTGTCCAGGCTCACATTCGAAGAAAAATATAGAATAAGTGGTAACACCTGTAGACTAATGAAATGATTTGTCTGAATGAAATGATGTGTCTAAGAAATCAAAAATAAAACATTAAGTTAATAGTTCTGTAGATCTCTTTTTTTTAGGTGGTAGCACCCATTCCCCACATTCAGCTACCCATTACAATTTTCCAGTATAAGATAGAGTTTTTTTCTATAAGATAGAGTTTTAGGTGGTAGCACCCATTCCCCACATTCAGCCACCCATACTCAAATAAAAAGAGTGTGCCTATAAAAGTATGTTTTTACAGTCATCGAAAGAACCATGGCGAAAGGAGCCAGGTTTGTAAATGAAAAAAGAGTTGTTTGAAAATGGAAACCAACAAAAAATTTCTTTATCTTCTTCCACATAAAATTTTCCTCATTTCAATGTCTTTTTTCTTTCAAGAAAACCAACGTATATTTGGCATATGTTATTTCAAGTAGAAATTAAAGTATACATCGACTGTGCCTATGCATAAGAGCTCCTTTCAACAAATTCCTGATTATCATCAGATTTTTCAAAACATCCTTCTAATAAACGTTGAGCATCAAAATGAAAGTAAAACCTATAGTGCTAACATTGCAGGAAACCCAAAATAATATCTTAAAACTGCCTATAAAATACTTCTAAAACAATATTTATGTGAAAGTTGAAACCAAAACCCTCCCTTTTATTTTCCATGCATAATCCATTTTCTGATTGCAATTGGATCCTTTGAAAGATGATCTTCTTGAGAATTTTATTCTCTGTGAACATGCTAAATAGAAACTGAATGCAAAGCTTCCTAGAGTTCCTTAACTTAGTGTTGTCAATGAGAGAGAACCAGATTATCCAATGTCAAAGAACCTTTAAAACTCTCATTACCACTTTCGAGTCTCCAACAACCTGAATATTTTGAACACCTTTAACCATAAAAAATTTTAATAGGGCCCAAAGGGCTACTGACCTTGCACGAATATTAGTACCACTACCAATTCCATTCTTGAGTTAGATTTAATGATCATAACTGTAATGAAGGACAATACCAACAAAATAATCACCCAACATTTGACATGCACAATAGAAATAATTCGAAGTAATATTAGGGTTGAAAGAGGGCACATTCCTAAGGTTGAACCTAGAAGCCCCTGCTTTACGCAATTAGTCACACTTGTTATCATCATCTTATTTTCGTAAGTCTTCTCATCTTTGTTTGTAATAACATATAAGATATTGGGAAAAATCTTGCCATATTCTAGCAACATTCTCATCTATTTTCAAGTGATTAGCACAAGCTAATGTGCATCTTTGATCCATCCATGCTAATGTGAGTTGGGATGATTTGAGTTTGGTAACTAGAGTTCCTTTTCCAATTGAAGCAAGAGAAGGTTATTTTGGTTTCCATTATCAATGCCATATATGCTAGTTTGTGCTTGATTTGACAGTTCTATGTACAAAGAGCTTCCTTGTTGCTGGCAAGGATATCTTTGGGCATTAGCATCAAGTGTGGATCAATGTATATGGGATTGTTGACATCAACCCCTAAGTCTCCAACCTCTCAATAATGCTTAGAAAGGAAGTGAACATTGTATTTAGTGTTGATTTCATCCTATTCATTGTTGGCTAAGTTCATCTCAAGGAAGAACAAGTTTAGTAATGTGAAAGAGGCTGAAATCCTTTGTTCTGTGGGTCAAGTTCAGTTTTTCCAAGGGGTCAAGTTCACCACTAAAGAGGGCCGTATTCACTCTTACACTCAGTTGGCCGAATTTTGTAACAAAGGAAGTACAATAACCAGTCACAAGGGAGCTTGAATCTGGTCTTTGTCTCGTGGGTGTGTTTTTGGAAGGAAGGATTGATATTTTTCTCATTTGTTGAAGTTCGCACCTCCTGAGAGTGACATTGTATTGAAGGAAGAGTTGCTAGACAAATTTCCTTGCTGGTTGTAGCATTATTGTGGGTTTATTTAACCTCTTTTGGCTGCTATAACAATCTATGTGCGTGGGTTATGGAGATGCCTTAATTACATGTGTGTAGAGGGTGTCATTTAGGAGAAAAAGGGAGCCATAAATGTTGCTAAGTTCTTAAAATGAGGAAGAGTTGGTTGTACTCCAGACATTAAGCTCATAATTCAAGGGGTCAACGTTGGTCCACTTCTTCCTTCAGAACTAATATTTTTCACTTATTTATAATTTTCCAAACCAGTTTCTATTGTCCTTATTCGCTTACTGTATATGTTGATTTCGATCTAAGAAATGTACTATTTATGACTTGGCACTATCTTCATATTTCTTTATATCAACAATGTACACTAAATGGTTAAATTGAAAATAATGTATCACACTGAGTTCCATTTCGCTACTATAGAATCTAAATTCTGACAACATTGGTGCAAACTCATTCACTGTTCGCAAATAGTTCTTCGTGATTATAGAATTAAACATCACAGTTTCACGTTGCTTCTTTAACAAAAGCCTTCTCTGTGAAAAGAGACTCCTCCCTCTAGCTTTTTTTGTGAGGAGACTCTGCAAAGGCCAATTTGCAGCATCCTCTATTGTGCCTTTCTAGTAATATCTAAATTTCAACTGTTCATTTAAACCACTTCTACATTTAGTACTTTCTTTTCCATAATGACTTCAAAGTTAAAGAAGGCTAGGCTTCCAACATTTCCAGGTTCTCGTATGGTTATTTTGCATGGGCCTTTGGATAATAGTTAGTACTTTACTCAACAATTGAGCTAAGGTTCGACGACACTATCATAAGACACCATATAAATCCCACAATTTGGGTACATCATACATTGTCATGGAAACTATATGATGTGGCTAAGGTTTCACTAGATTATCATAAGACACCATATAAATCCCACAATATTGGCACATCAAACATTTTCATGGAACCATGGTGTCAAATACATTGTGGCTGATCTGTTGTATTTTTTGTTTACATTACTTTTCCTCATCATATTATGGGAATTTGGGCACTTGTGCAGTTTGTATTAACTAGTCAACTTTCCAAGCTTGAGTGGCCACGTTTCCGTTGTAGCACACCTTCTTGTTTGACAATGTTTGCAAGTGTAATGGCCCAGTGGAATTTTGGATTGTAATGATTGGTGGCTACCATTGTCCACTAGTAGTAAATGAAGCCTTCATTCTTAATTGTTTCTCTGGGTTTTCTAATTTACCTCAAACATATGTGATTTTAACAATTTTTTTTTTTTATTTAATAAATTTTGTTTCCTATGTTTTTTTATCCTAATCTTGCCACATTTTTCCAGTTGTCGCAAGCTTCAATACTAAACATTGAAATAATTACCCACAGAATCATTGAAGTTTCACTTAGTTTTACTTCATTAGTGTTTGAGCATGCTCTCATAGCAAACTGTAGGTGCAGCAGAGAGTTCCCGAACTTCTAGCCTATAAACCAACACCTAGCCTGCCATTGGCAGAGTAAATAAATCTTCTCAAATTCATAAAGAGGATGTCATGTCACGATATGCATTGGTCTCAGTTGATTATTTGCAGTTACTGTAGTCAATATTTATAAAAAAAACTCTAGAATATTGAATATTAATAGATCAGATATGTTACTATTGTAGACAACTGCAAGATGCCACAAGAGACCTTTATAATTATGCAACTATTTTTATTTTACCTTGGAATTTGATACTAATACTTATTCCCCGAATTTCTAGTAGCATATTAAATATATTTCATGAAACAGGTCAGTTACTTTAAGGTTGTCCTTTCCTGTTGTATGATTTGTCAGTTTTCCTGTTCTCATTGTTTTGCCCTAGCCAAACCCATCTTATCATAACAGGGATCTACTCTTAAGTTCTTCACAGTGATATCCTCATTGGTACTTTGTAGTTAGGAGTGTGGTGGAAACTGAAGCTTAAATCTGGGCATGATTGTATTAACTCTAAGTTTCCTGCCTCTATTCTATCAGAAATTATTTTTTCTAATTATCTGAATACAAGATGTTACTTTACAAGTTCTTGAGATATTGCTTGAGAAAGTAATTCTCTTTATATCATAGTGTGCCTTTAGTTCCTCCTCAAAAATTTATCTTCCTCTAATGTGTTAAGAAAACACTAGTAGAAGCAGAATAGAGCTCTCATTCTCTCCTAATAGCTTACGCATCAAGATGGCTAGTGTTTAGTGATCTGTATCAAGTCTTGTGCTATAATAATAACTCCATTGAAGTTATATGATAGGCCCAAAGCCCTTGTATCTACTAGAATAAGTTTCCTCATCTAATAATCACATTTAACACTAGAAGAGAACCATAAATTGTAAGTTATACCTATCCTTAGTCACATTGAACATTTTTTCCAATATGGGATTTGCAAAGAAGTTGGAAATGATTGAGGCATATTCTAGCATACTCATGAGATCTTAGAAGAAAATTTTACTTATGACAACTTCAATTCTCCAAATGATATATAATGATTATATTATCTTATGTTTATGTTTTAATTTCATTCAAATCAGAAATAGTTCAACTATGACCATTCATCTTTGTAAGAATAGAAACTGCTAGCATATTGGACATTAATTTCTTATGAAATGATGTTGGAAGTAAATTTAGTGCCAAAAGAGCAGTCAGAACATGAGAATATTCTTGACAATCTAGACAGAGCTTCTCTGTCATGTGCTAACAAGCTTGAAGGCCATGGCTAAAACAAGCGAAACATCAAATCCATCTTTGTTACACGTTGTTCATCAATCCACTTCAAAATGTCTAGTTGAGATACATGAGTGTTCTCTATAACAACAAAGCTCTATCTAGTATTACATTGTCTTGAGCTATACCTGAATTTGATAAATGTGTCTATGACTCATTTCTAGATGTTACAACTCTAGTCCAAGCTGTTGTGGGCCAACTATCATCAACATTATTTTTGTGGCTTCTTGGTCATCAAATTATTTTCAGAAAAACATGGATTTGACAATATTGGATGCTTTCCAATTTTATCTACCTTGTATCCTCCACAAAACTGTGTTGCTTCTTTGAGAGGAAGGTTTGGGATTGTCTTTGCATTTACATAATATGACTGTTTGTTCATATATGATTCTTCCATAATGGTAATTGGAGGAAAATTTCCCTGCTAAATATTCACACATCTTTTGAAGGAAATGTGGGATAATTTTGATTATATTGTGACAAATCAATTGTTTGAGACACATACAAGGTGTCTCACTTCAACAACAAGTTAAACTACACTAGTTTCAAGATAGACAATAAGATAAACATAGTGATAAATTGTCGGCCTATCACACATTTTAATGTGTCTTATAATCAAGAATATGGCAGCCTAAACCATTTTTCTTGATCAACTGGAGTTTATTAAGAGACCTTTTATCCTAGGTAATATTATTACAATTTGTGAAGGTCTGAATGAGTATCAAAGATCAGTCACATAATTATAGATGAAGATAGGAATAACAAATATGACTCCAAAGGCATATTTTATACTAGGGTGAACTTCTTCAAGCTTAGAAAAGTAATGTAAATCTCCAAATAATGTAACCTCTTGCATGCTAGGAATAAGGAGAGAATGTGATGTAAATCCTTCATTAATGTGCCCTCCATGCTAGTGGAAAAAAATAGAATGTATTCCCTTCAAGTGCCAAAAAGGTGATAATTTGTAACTCGTCATGCTGCCATGAATAGGTAAGTTACTCCCTCAATTCGAGTGCCCTCATTTTCTAGGAATGAGAACTGGGAACATGTCAGAAATAGGCTTTAAAGGAGAGATTTCACTACTGGTAACTGTGACTTCATCATTTCCAAGTGCCTCCCCTTTATCTGAGTGATGCATCCTATTTGCTACTAAGGCAACTCCCATTGGTGTGTTCTTATCCTCACTACTGATGTAATGAATGTTTAAAAATGTCCGCAAGGGTTATGCCCTTAAGAATGCTAATATAATTACCAAAAAATTTTGCTATCATGATGATAGATCTGCATTCAAAACCAAATTTTTTTGTTGTCATGTTGATAGATCTATGTTCAAAAGGTGTAAATACAACAAAAATATCTCCTCAAACAAGTGATGATCCAAAAGCTTTCTCTCAAATATGACTTTATTTTGTTGTTTAACTGTGTGATTGTTGTGTATGGGTGTGTTCACACTGGTAAAAAATGTGTAGTCTTCTCTTCCTATATGTTGTTTCTAAAAGGTTTTCACAATTGACATTTGTGCTAAAATAGGAGCTAAAACTTCTCTTTTACAAATAAAGTTCTAAAAAGAGTTGAAAGTAAAGAGTTAACATATTAGTTTCAGCTTTGAATGCAGAAAATTGAAGATGATTCAACACCCAATTTTGACAACGGATGAATACCATGCACATGATGAGAGAATAGCTGATGAGAAGAGCTTGCTTAAATATGCATGTCCATGTAATGATTGTCGTGGTGGGAAAATGAGAAAAAGAAGTGTGATTTTTCAACATATGCTAAAATATGGGCATAGTGGTATAAGCCCTTTCCCTCAAAATTGTTATCCAGATAGGATAGAATTGCATAGCATGAGAGATGTGGAGGCACTAGACATAGATGAAGAGGCAGAAAACACAAATGAAAAGGTAGGAACCTTTGATGAAGGGATTGAAGTTGATATAATGTTGAATGAGGGTTTCAAGGATGAATGGCAGAAGTTGATGGAGGATGCTTTAAAACCTATGTATGGTACTTGCAATTTAAGTCATTTAACAACAGTCCTTTTAATTCTTAACTTGCAAGTGGCACATGGTTGGAAAAATGAGAGTTTTGATGAGTTATTGGCATTTTTACAACGATTGTTACCACCCGACTCCAAACTTCCAACAAAACGAAGAGCGTGTAAAGTGAAAATCACTAAGCTAGTCTTAGGGTATGAAAACATCCACACATGTGTGAATCATTGTGTATTATTTCACAAAAATATTGCAAGTGAGACTAAATGTCCAAAATTTAAAGAAGGGAGGTATAGACCAGGGTTGAAATCAAATTCAGCTCCAAGAAGGGTTCTTCGCCACTTTCCACTAATCTCACGGTTGCTTCGAATGTACAAATGTCGAGACATTGCCGAGCTAATGCAATGGCATGCCCAAAATAAGAGCACCAATGGAAAACAATGATTTTTGGCTGATTCTAAGATTTGGAAGGAATTTGATAATAAATCCCTTGATGTTTCCCAAGATCCTCGCAATATAAGACTGGGTTTAGCTCTAGATGGGGTGAACCCTTTCTCAGATTAAAGCACTAAATGGTCAGCTTGGCCAGTGTTTTTAATAAATTACAACTTGTCTCCAGCTTAGCAACCAAGCCATTTTTCTTGATGTTGTCATTGATCATACCGGGGAAAAAAAGTTTGACCTCAGATATAATTGATGTTTATTTAGAACCATTATTTGATGAGCTAGTGGAATTGTGGAAAGGAATTGAAGCAATTCAAATTTTAAGGGATGGTAATTCAATTCAATTCACTTTAAGAGCTCCTTTATTTTTTACAATACATGATCTTCCTACATATGGAACTTTGACTGGTCTCAATGTTCATGGATACCTTGGATGTCCAAATTTCATATTTAAGGGTTTTGTGAGGCACTCAAGTAGTTTGCACAAGTGTATTTATTGTGGAAATCATGCTTACCTCAAAATGGAGCATCCATATCGTCGACAAAAGTCACGTTTCAATGGTAAGGAAGAGAATCGTGAAGCACCACTAGCAATAAAAAGTGATTACATTATTGATAATGGAGAAAAAAGAATGCAATTTATTGAAAATGGTGGCATTTGTGGTAGTAAAAATGATCCACTTTACGATAGTGCTGTAAAAAGAGTGTGCATATTCTATAAATTTCTATAATTTAAGCATATAACCATTAGGCATACTGTTGAATTTATGCATACTAAGAAAAAAAATAGCTTTTTCTATTATAGAAACTCTTTTTGGTGCATATGATACAGTGTCATCACGCCTAGACCTTAAAGAACTAAAGATTCGTCAAAATCTTTGGGTTGAAAAATATGGTAATGGAAAATACATAAAACCTATTGCTCCTTATGTGTGAACAAAGGATCAATGTGCACAATTCTTAAAGTTGATGTCTTAGACTCGATTTCCTACTGGATATGTAAGCGGTAATATTAGAAGCCAAACCGAAAATAATAGCTTAAGAAGCCTCAAGACCCATGACTATCATGTCATAATTGAGGATATTTTACCTATTGCAGTCATATCAAGTTTGGAAAAGGGACCAAGATTGGAAATTATAAGTTTGGGCCTAATCTTAAAAGGAATGAGTTTGCATGTGCTAGATCCTTCAAACTTTGATAATTTGAGGGGAGAGGTTGTTGAAGTCCTTTGCTTATTGGAACAAGAATTTCCACCAGCAATATTCAATATTTCTATGCATCTTCTTATACATATAGAACATTAACTAGAGCATTTTCGCCCAATAAGAACAAGATGGATGTATCCTATAGAGCAATACATGAAATTTTTGAATACGTTTGTTCATAATACGGAAAAACCAGAAGGTAGCATTTGTGAAGGATATTTAATGCAAGAGGCCATAGCGTTTTGCACAGAATATATGAAGGATTTTAGCAATGTCAATCGGTGTGGATAGGATGATGATGACGACCAGAGAGTTGCAGGTGAAGTATTAGAATGAAATGGATGTCGCTTCAAGCTATCAAATGAGGAAAGAATTTCCATACATGCCTATGTTCTTCAAAACACATCATCATTCTTTAAGTGGCGTAGGTAAAATATTATTTACATCATAATTGATTTATTTAATTTCATTTAATAGATAAATTATAATCACTCTTACTTTTCATATTCTATGCAGAAAATACAAAGAAGAGATTCAAAAATGGATGCATCCATCTCGAAAGCGTACACTTCAAGATTTGAACCTTCGAGATCATTCTTTTCCAAAATTTGATGATTGGATTGTTGATGCAATTAATGATGCACAACAAGAACGTCAATATATGACGAAGGAGGAAATTCAGCTTTCACAACCTCCAAGTATATGGGCTTCTTCTTTCAATGGGATGTGGGCCTATGGTACTTATTTAAGAGTGGAAGAAAGGGACACAAGAAAGGAAAATTGTGATTGTATTGTTAGTGTTGAATTTCATCACAACACTGAAAAGAACTTGTATGTTGGATTCATACAAGAAATTATTCAAGTTGATTATGGTGAAAATAGTCCTATATTATTAAAATGTAAATGGATCAAGCCATCTGCAATACAACATGATGAGTATGGATTTGTACGTGAAAATACACGCCAAATTTTATTGAAGACCAATGAGCCATATGTTTCCCCTATTCAAATTAACCAGGCATTTTTAATTGGAGATGTGACAAGCTTGGGATGGTCATATGTCGTTCAAATAGAGCCCGGCTAAAAAAGGAAATTCATGAAATATGTTGATATAATGGTTGATGGGAAATGTAATAGTTTACAAGAAACATTGGAGGAAGAATCTGAAGATGGCGATAGATTATTTGAATATGAAGCATTGATTCCCAATGAAGAGACTGAGATAGAGAACATAATTCATGGTCGAGACAATATAATGTACGAGGACAACGAAGGAAATCAAGCAGATGTATACAAAAGTGATCAGGATTGTGATCTTGATGACCACGCAAATGATCATGATGATGATTTATCACCTTGACTTTATGGCATAAATTTTCACTATGAAAATGGATTTTATTGTTTTGGCCATGGGATTATCCAGATGGTTGTATTAAACTCTGTGTGAAATTTATCATTCATTTTTCACTTTGTGTGAATTTTGTTTCATTCCAGTAACTCTATTATAGCATTAAGTGATTCAATTTCTCTTAAAGAGGATTACTTATTCCTTAAATGAAATTTCCTACATGAAATTATGCTAACTTTAATATTTATTTTGTAACTTCTATAGTTGTTTTTTTTTTTCCTCAGGAAAATCTAGATTCTTGTAATGTTATTTTAGTTGTTAAATTGGGGAA
The DNA here is from genome assembly GCA_034641835.2 of Pinus albicaulis. Taxonomy (NCBI): domain Eukaryota; kingdom Viridiplantae; phylum Streptophyta; class Pinopsida; order Pinales; family Pinaceae; genus Pinus; species Pinus albicaulis. Next base: position 570,413,605 of record CM076570.1, on the reverse strand, counting down.
TGCATATCTTTTTATTGGGGGATATTTGATTTTAATCTTGCAAACCTCGAAGCTAAATGTAAGTCTCTGGAGTCTGTTTACTAAGGGCTCAAAGTCTTAATATGGTTCAGGAGCTCTTCACCAAAGCTGTACGGTACTGATACTAGTACACATATAATAGATTCAATAATGTTGTAATGGCTGGGAAAACCAATATGCATTCCCAATTTCAATATGCTATGTTTTTATTATGTGATAAATTTATGCAAATATTACAATTTTTTTTCAATTTAAAAAATAGAATCCATAATTCTAGATAAGGTGTTCATACTGATTAAAGTGTTCCTTCTATAAATTTAAGGTTAATTCAATCTCATTGATCATAATGCATGATCATATAATAGATATATTTTATAATTGTTATTTTTCCATGCACTAATATTTTTTCTTTAAATGTGAAATGTAGGACATAAATACTATGAAGAAGGGGTTGAAACGTAAAAATTATCTTAGCAATAATGAAAATATGATAGAATACGAGCATGTTCGTAAAGAACGCATCGCAAAAAAAGAAGAATATTTCTCATCTCTTGGTTTGGTGAATAAGTAAGTAGTTACTCTTCATCACTTTTTATTTCTATGCATATTTAATGAAAGTTGTATATAATATTTGATGATGTGGCCATTATTTGATAAGTTTTTTTTTATAGGGGAAACTTGGATCCCACAAATAATGAGAAGAAACAAAAAGCAAGCAAAGACATATCCCTGCCAACTCATAGAAGAAAACGTCGTGCTAATTCAATGTAGGGAGATGAAGTTGACAATACTAATGATCAACTTCCTGATATATCAGATGATCATGTCCAAGGTGTTCATGAAAAATTGGCACATTCTAAAGAAGCGGAGCTGCAAGAAATTTATTTACAGTTAAAGAAAATATTTGAAGGCACATTTGAGGAGATTTGTGTGAAACCTAGTGCCACACCTATTATGGACAAGGAGCAACCAATTCAGTCTTTTTCCACAAAAGCACACAAATTACATCTTCTCCAAGTAAGGTGCTAGGAACTACCACACCTTCTTTAGCCACAAGTATGAGTGATTTTCCATCGCCTAGTCTTGGTTTTGAAGATGTATCAGCTTTATTCAAAAGACAAAGAATTAGTGAAATCATTTATAGGTCCATATAAAGGGAAGCAAAAGAACGAAAATCAGAAGGGAATAAGGCTTACTTGATTGAGGTAAAATATTGTGAGCCTACTGGACCAAATGCGTCAAGGTGGGCCACAGAGTTGGGCACAAAAATAAGGTCTCATTTGGATGATACCAAATCCAACTTTGCAAATCAAGATCCAAGAAATGTTGATCAAGTGATCCAACAAATGGAAAATGTTTTTGAGACTATTGGTGGAAGGATTTCTAGTAAATATTATAAGCGCAGAATGAGAATTTTGATGAATAACTTCTGGCATAAATGCAGAAAATTAATCTTGGATGGAAACGATAGGGAGAGAAGCTTGACTCCCAAACAATGGGAAGATTTGAAGGAAAGTATGTGTGCTGAAGAGTATTTGTCAAAGAGTATAAGAGCGAATAAAGCAAGAGAGCAGGTGAAGGCTCGATATTTTTTGGGTCAGGGTGGGTTGCAAGCCAAACAACAAATATTTGTAAGTATACAATTTTTTTGTTGAATATTGTACATTGTGTTATGTTTTTTTATTTTTCTTAATATCCAACTAGTTGTGCGTTGAAAATTATTTGTAGGTTGAAGAAGCTAAAAGAGAACCAGTGGTGAGTGAAATGGCTCATTATATGGTAGACTTGGAAAATTCCAAACATAATTATATGTCAGAAAATCCAATAGAATGTTCTTTACCATCTATTGACGTCGAGAGTAGAAAAATAGGAGCTTTATCTACTGTTGAAAACCATAGTAAGGATTATAATCATGCAATGCAATGTATAACTGGTTTGACAAAGACAATGTCAACCATAGCCTCCTCCATTAAACCTCTTGTTGCTGCATGGAAAAAGAAAGAATTTAACATTGATTTAGATGAGGTAAGAAAATTATAATTCCCTTGCAACCAGTGCTTCACTTGAATTTGTAATATGTTAATGTTTTGGTTCCATTTCCCTTCACTCATGAAGCCTTCTTTTATTGGCAGTTTCTCTAAATCACAGGAAGAAAATGTAAATTTGGGTGGTGCAAGAATGCTAAATGACTAAAAAAAGGACCATGAACATGTGAAGGTATGTTTTTGTAGATATCTACAAGAGCTATATGCTTCTATTTTAGTGTTATTAATATTTTAATGTTTTAATATTATATTTATTGTTTTCTTCTATGTTATAACTTATTGTGTTTTAATGTAATATTTGATTTGTGCATAATGAAATTACATATAGGATGTTAAAGGAAAAATGGTTACCTCGAGAGTTCTAAAATATGAATAAATTGATGCACCTGAACATTCCCAATCGGTGCCAAATCCTGCTGGTATTTCAGATATTAACTCAGTGAGTGCATGTTATTCAGTTAATTAAATATCTATATATGTTTTTGCAATTTAATTTAATTATTATTTTCCTAATATCTATGTATACTTTTTTTTTTTTGACAGTGCTTATTAACTTCGGAAGGGCACGACCTACTCTAGGTAGGTGAAAAAGTGAATATATTAGATCCATATGACAGTGCTATTGCTGGCATTGGACGAATTCAGTCAATTTCTATCATACATGGAGTGCCACTTGGTCCATAAGATGCAAATGTAAATGTCATTAATGTCACAAGTAACATCCCCCTTCCGTATGAAGATAAAATAGATGGATGTGTTCATTTGAAGGAGAAGGAAAATAGTTTCACTCGGTGGCCGAAGAAGTATTTGGAAAATTCATCGATCTAGATGGTATTCTTGTTGTTGTTCATATATAACTTCTCAAATCCAACCACTCTTTTTTGATAACTCAGATACATAACACAACATTTTTTTTTCTTAATATTAGGACTAAGTTTTGAAACTCCTCATTTGGATTTTATTGCAAATAAAATGTTGACTAAATGATCACACATATTGTATGGAAGGACTTGGTCACCCTGGATGTCAACTATAAATTTTCCATAGCTTGTTGATTGTATTGGTTTACAAGTTGATAGTTTGGATGATACAATGGAAAACATGGGAATATATGGCTTGTTGTCACTAATGAAGGCTTATGGGTAAGTGATTTGTATGTAAATATGCTATGAGGTATTTTTGAATGTATGTTTGCATTTGTGAGCTATTTGTTTAAATATGCATTTCATTGTTCAGACAAACAATTAAGGCTTTGGAAATGTTGTTGCTTCCTATGGAAAAATATGGAACAAAATCTCTTGATTCCATGGGGAATGATACACCTTTAGCTATGATGTCAAATAGACTAAAAATAATATTTGAGTACTTAAAGCATATGTTTGCTCAATTGACAGACCCTCCTATTGATCCAATTCGTAAAGAAATTGTCACCTTAATGGAATGCATGATTGGTCCAGAAGGGGATCTTACAAAAACTAGTGAGAAGCAGTGCCATAAAATTTCTCTTAAAGCTCCTCTTTCTTCCATTGAGGGAAAATAACCAATTAAAAAAATTAATCACTGAGGTTGGTATAGCAATGTGCTTGATATCACATTTCCAATAGCAAAGTGCTTGATATCACATTTCCAAAAGATTGTGGCTCTACAGGATTGGAAGAGACCTTGGATAGGATATGCTTGGAGGATTGTCTTGTAATTTGTGAAGATTACAAGTTACTAGTACTATTAGAAAGAGGTGGATAATATAAATGCCTTTACTTCCCTAACTTGTCTATTATGGTTATTATAACAGCCAAAGCAGGATTTGATCATTGTTAATTCAAGGAGTCTACAGAGGAGATTGGGGTGTGAACTATCGAGCCTTGAATGACTTATTCCAGATATCAAAACAAAGAAAGGATAACTTTATATATGAGGTTGTTGTTAAAATGATTGAAATATACAATTAACAAGTCAGGGATACTGAGTCTATTTCACATTGACCCCCCAGGCATAGTAACTGCACTGGGAAGAAGTGAAAATTAAATCTCAAATGGTGGGCATCTTTTTTGAGAATATCAAGAAGCTTTTAATGATGTCTATGAGCAAGAGTGTATTGCTGGAGAAGATTGCCCACTTAGCTACTGATATGGGTTTCCCCATGGAGTTTAGAACTAATTTATGCAACAAGTATCCTGAATTTTTTGAGGTTGTTGATACATATTATGGGCTTGCATTGGAGTTAACTTCATGGGATCATACTGTTGCAGTCTCTTTTGCAGAAAAGGCCTTGGAAGAAGCTAATAATCTAGAGAGTGATCTTATACTTGACAGCCATCGGAAGTTCAAGAAGTTAAATCTCGTTTATTTCTAAGTGTTTTACCCACCATTAATTAAGAAAGTGGTTGTTAAGGTAAGTGAGCCTATAGAAGTTAAATAGTAAAGATGTTAATTAAGTGGGACTAAAATTTTTGAGTGTGCACTAAAGTTCCTATGGAGTTGAAATGAATCGAAGGTCTCTGGGGTTTAAGTTAATCCCGTCCCGAAAAGGATAAGATAGTACTTGGTACTATATTCCTGCCTGAAGCACTAGGATGGGGCATCAAACAGAGTAAGTGTGGTAAGTGAGGTACGTAGTGAAAGGTTGGTAAGGTGGGTTTTGAAAGGGCAGTAGGATAAAGGTGAATGGCGATGTTACGTCAACCCAAGCAAGCCTTGTAAATATCGTCTAGTTGTAGTGAATGCATATAATTGTTGAATTCTTAGTTAAACTAAGAGGGAGGGGGATGAATCAATTTAACACATATATGAGCTTTTTAAATTTTTCATCAGCTAATTTACAGCTTACTTTTATAATCAACCTTAGTACATGAACAATATTAATATGATGTGGCAAGTATTAAATTAATGTGACTTCAAACTTATTATGAGAGCAACAAACATTAAGAAAATTTGGTAAATCATCTCAGTACACAGATAACATAGATAAAGACAGCAAATTTAAGTGGAAACCCATAAAGGGAGAAAACCACATCTTATTATTGTTGTGATGCAAAGGCAAGCTCCAACTCCCTCTCACCACTATTTTTCCATAGGCACCGACCTACAGGAGGCACCAACCTCAATTTTGCAAGCTACAACTTGCAAGGAAGCTCCAACTCCCTTCAATTTTCTGCAGGCACCAACCTACAGGAGGCTCCAACCTTAGTCAGCTACAACTGATAGCTATCAAGCTTCAACTTGATAGGGAAGCTCCAACTTCCTCAATTTATCAACCGGAATGTTTGCTGATTTACCTTAGATATCAGCTCTGATCTATAGCATCTCTTTTTGCTCTTTTTCTCTTTATCTTCTCTGCCTCAATCTTCTATACTCTCCATTCTCTATATTTACTCTCTCTTTCTCTCTCACTTCATATCAAGATGATATTATTTATATAGATTTCTTGATGATTGTTTGTTTTCCTTTAGGAATTTGAAATGGATAGTCATACCTCTTGATTTTCTACCTTCTCATTTCTTTTTAGCTCACTCAGAAAAATATAACTGTAGGTAATAAATTTAATATTACAGTGGGAATTTTGTTTTCTTTTGAAGATTTTCCAATGCATCAAAAACAACAAAAATAAAAATCATTTACATTCAATTACAATGAAAACTCCAGCTCACTCAATCAACCTCTTGGCTCATTGCGCATTTGTCTTTTCGTTGACTGTGTCTTTGTCCCTTTCGGATCTGTTTGTTTCCTTATTGACTGTCACAGGGTAATGACCATCTGTCATACATATGTAATTGTGCTTTTTATACCAAGCTAATTGATTCTCGACACCATAATAAAAAGACGTTTTTATATGTGGACTGCCTCGGTGTAACTACTATGTATCTGTAACATCGCCTTTTATATATAACACAACTTCAACTCTCGGCATAATAGTAAAAGCCTGTTTAACATATAAAATTCCCTTTCGGGCCCACCATCTGAACTTTGTTTTGTGCTCCGATGCGATGAGTCTCCTTCGATGATTTCTGATTGCAATTAAACCCTTTGCGGTTAATCGCAATCGTAAACTTCATTGATATGTTCCACTGCTCAGCCTTTGTGCCGATGCGATGGCCCCACAGTGCATATATATATATATATATATATATATATATATATATATATATATATATATATCTGTGTGTGTGTGTGTGTGTTCTCCAACGGAATTTAAAGACCCATGAATTGACTTTGGCAAATGCACAACACGCACCTCATTTTCTATAAGTTTTGGCTTTAGCACAATATATAAATATATCACCATATATGCATATTCCCCGAGTCAAGCATTATAAACATTAATATAAGGGGTCGATTCCATTTAATCAATAGAATATCATATATTTGGGCCCACTTGCCACGCTTTCTGATGCTATACATTACTCCTGGACTTCTTCCGATTGCGATTGATCAAAATCGCAATTTCCATTTGAATGTATCGACATTCCAATGCTCCGATGCTCCGATTTGATCAATCACTGTTTATCGGAACTCAAATATGTATGATTTGCAGTTTATATGCCCATCGGGTCCGGGCTTCAATCGCAATCAAAACTTTTGGTTGCATGTTCCAATATGCCTATACTCCGATGCTCCGATGCGATTAGGCCGGAATTCAAATACGTGTTAATCACAGTTTATACACCCATCGGGTCCAGGCTTCAATCGAAATCGCAAATTTTGGTTGGGTGTTCCGATATGTCTATACTCCGATGCTCCGATGCGATTAGGCCAGAATTCAAATACGTGTTAATCATAGTTTATATGCCCATCGGGTCCAGGCTTCAATCGCAATCACAATTTTTAGTTGCATATGATCCACTGCCAACCTTTTTCCGATGCGATTGATGAGGATCCCACCATATAAGGCTTTTTCTTTTGATAGAACCTTTGGTTCTTTAGATCCCGTGCTACATATAAAATGTATATTCTTTGGACATATATATATATATATATATATATATATATATATATATATATATATATATATACAGTATCATATGTATCTCACCCATATATATATAAGACCCTCGCTTCCGTCATTAGTATATCCTCCACTGGGTAGCTAATTCTCGAAATTTTATGAAGATGTAGTCCCACTATACTTATACTAAGGCTGTATATATATATATATATATATATATATATATATATCTATATATATATATATATATATATATATATGTATGTGTATGTATGTATGTGTGTATGTATGTATGTATGTATGTATGTGTACTTTTCCGCTTCAGCCTTTAGTGTATCTTCTAGCTGGGGTTAAGATTCTCGAAATTTTCTGCTCGCTCTATCTCTGCCTCTGCTGTTCGACCATTTCATCTTTTCCTGTTTGATAATGGCTCTACCTCTAGCTCTGCCTCTGCCTCTGACTTTCTGCCTCTGCCTTCGTTGTGCCTCTGCTGCTCTGCCTATGCCTCTACTGCTCAACCGTTTCATCTCTTCCTATGTATTCGCTGCCTCTGCTGCTCGACCTCTGCCTCAATTTCTCTCTGTAAATATTACTTGCTGTCTTCTACTATTGTTCTTTGCCTGTCTCTACATCTGCTGCCTACTTTGCCATCAATGACAATATTTCCACCAGTCTCCCCCTTTGGAATTGATGGCAATACACTTTCTCTTTTTTCCTTTTAGGATCCTTTCTCTTGTTGCTTGCTCTTCCTCCCCCTTTGACATCAATGGCAAGGGTTTGCACATCTCGTAGTCTAGATTTTGTCCTTTAATTCTTTGATCCTGAGGACCTGTTCATGCTTCCTTTGCTGGCTGATCTCCCTCTTGAATGATATTTTAGTTTCTGTTCTCCCCCTGAAACTGTTCTCTCTCTTCATATCAGAGAGTAGCATCTATAGCTACTACCCCTAGTCTATTTCTCAAATATTAAAATGGTTCTCTAGCAAGCGGTTTGGTAAATATATCTGCTGTCTTTTATTTTGTTGGTACATACTCCAGTTTTACTATCTTTTGAGCCACTTGTTCTCGAAGAAAATGATACTTGATTGGGATATGTTTAGTTTTTGAGTGAAGCACAGGATTTTTAGATATACTTATAGCACTTGTATTATCACATTTGATTGAGATATGTTCATCAATGCTTACCTTCATGTCTTGGAGGGTTTGCTTCATCCACATGACTTGTGTACAACATGCTGCTGCTGCTATATATTCTGCTTCTGCTGTAGACAGAGAGATAGATGTTTGTTTCTTGCTTAACCATGCCACCAGACTTTCTCCTAAATAGAAAGCACCTCCACTTGTGCTTTTCCTGTCATCCACACAGCTGGCCCAATCTGCATCTGTGTATGCTATCAAGGTGAAGCTTTTGCCTTTAGGATACCAAAGTCCATACTGTGTTGTTCCTTGTATATATCTAAATATTCTTTTGACTACCAGAAGGGGGTTTCATTTAGGTGTTGCTTGATATCTAGCCACTAGTCCTAATGCTAGCATGATGTCTGGTCTTGATGCTGTCAGATAAAACATACTTCCTATAATGGATCTGTAGAGTTTTTGATCTATATCAGCAGATCCATCATCAGCACACAGCTTGCATCCCGTGATCATGGGAGTTCACATAGGTTTGCAGTCCTCCGTTTTGAACTTTTTCAATATTTCTTTTAAGTATTTTTCTTGTGAGATGAATGTACCTGTGTTCTTTTACTGAATTTGAAGTCCTAAGTAGAAACTGAGTTCTCCAATCATGGACATCTCAAACTTTGATTTCATCTTCTCAGCAAACCCTTTTGCTAGTTCATCTCTGTTGCTTCCAAACATAATGTCATCAACATATACTACAACAATCAGGAGTTCATTTTCATGGGCTTTTATGTATAGATTGTTGTCTACTCCTCCTCTCTTAAAGCCTTGTTTTTGCAAGTATTTATCTAGCCTTGAGTACCAAGCACGAGGAGCTTGTTTTAGTCCATATAGAGCCTTCTTTAGTCTGCATACATAGTCTTCTTTGTCTGTTAATGAGAAGCCTTCTGGTTGTTCCATGTAGACTTATTCTTCTAGATCTCCATTCAGAAATGCAGATTTCACATCCATTTGATATACCTTGAAGTCTTGGTAGCATGCAAAGGCTAGAAACATTCTGATGGCTTCCATTCTGGCTACAGGGGAAAATGTTTCATCGTAATCAAGTCCTTCGATTTGTGAATATCCTTTGCAGACAAGTCTAGCTTTATTCCTGATTACCTGTCCTTCCTCATTCATTTTATTTTTGAATACCCATTTTGAGCCTATGACATTTTTCCCAGTGGGTCTAGGAACTAGTTCCCAGGTATTGTTTTTCTCAATTTGGTCTAATTCTTCATTCATAGCATTCAACCAATACTTGTCCTTGCTGGCTTCTTCAAATATCTTTGGCTCTATTTGTGATAACATGGCTATGTATACCTCTTCTATCTGTTCAGTGAGCTGCCTTCTTGTTTGGACCTCTGCTCTCTTGTCTCCAATGATCTGGTTTTTAGGATGATTCTTCTGAGTGTATCTTGAGGGGGCTTTCGAGCTAAGCTCTGCATCTTCTGTTGTCTTGCTTGTTTCATCATCATTTTGGTTTTCTTCTTCATGGTTGTCTGATGGACTGCAACAGTCTGTATCTCCTGTATTGTTTGGAATTTCTTCATCAAATCTCACATCAATACTTTCTACTATTTTTCGAAGAGTCTTGTTGTAGCACCTGTACCCTTTACTTTTGGAAGCATATCCTAGAAAAATCCCTTCATCTGCTCTTGCATCAAATTTCCCAATATTTTCATCATTATTCTTTATATAACACTTGCTTCCAAAAATTCTAAAATGTTTGATTGAAGCTGGCTTTCCATGCCATAGTTCATAGGGAGTCTTGTCACTGCTTGGCCTTAAGTGAGATTTATTAAGGATATGCACCACTGTGTGTACTGCTTCTGCCCAGAAGGTTTGAGGAATATTACTCTCTTGCATCATGGCTTTGGAAATTTGTTGAACAGATCTGTTTTGTCTCTCTGCTACTCCATTCTGCTGAGGTGTCCCTGCAATAGTAAATTGTTGTTTTATGCCATATTCATTGCATAGATCTGCAAAGTCATAATCTATGAATTCACCTCCTCTGTCCGATCTGATGCATTTTAGCTTGCATCCTGTCTGATTTTCTACTAATGCTTTGAATATTTTGAATTTGTCTAGAGCTTCCGATTTATTCTTGAGAAATGCAACCCATGTCATTCTGGAGAAATCATCTATTATCAGCATGAAGTAGGATTCTCCACTTGGTGTTTTAGTTCTTGCAGGTCCACACAGATCCATGTGCACAAGCTGGAGTGGTATTCTTGTTGATAACTCATCTTTGGCCTTAAAGGATGTGCGGGTCTGTTTTCCCAATTGACAAGATTTGCATATGGTATTAGAAGGCCTTTTTATTTCTGGCATGTCTCTGACCGCTTTCTTCTTGCTCAGTCTGATGATATGATCGAAGCTAAGATGTCCCAATCTCCTATGCCATAACCATGACTCCTCAAGTTTGCTAAGATGGCATGCTTCATCTTCCTCTTTCACGATGTAAACATTGCTCTCTGTTCAAACACCTTTGAGCAGAGTCTTACCTGTGGTGCTTGATCTGACTTCACAGTCTTGTGCTCTGAAAAGAACTTCGCAGCCTTTATCACACATCTGACTGACACTCAGAAAATTTTCTTTCAGCCCATCTACAAATAGTACGTCTTGGGCCTTACCTCTACCATTATCTAAGCTGACTGAGCCTTTTCCCTTGATTTTTCCTGATTTATAATTTCCAAAAGTAACATTACCAGTTTTGTTTTCATCAAAAGTTATAAATTTTCTCCTGTCTCCAGTCATATGCTTTGAGCAGCCACTGTCCAGATACCATTGGCTTTTCAGATCTTGAGCAGTTAGAGCCAGGTCACACTTATTCACCTTCTTTTTCCACTGGAAGCATCCTTTTGTTTGGTATCTTTTGTGAGATGATGAATCACATCCTTTCAGAGGACATTTGGAAGGCATATGTCCAACTTGATTGCATACACAACATTTGATCATAATTTTTGCAGAATTATGAGTATGAACAAAATTTCTTTGATTCATAAACCTCCTTGAGGTGTTGAATATCAATATTTGTCCATACTTTCTACATTCAATAATTTTATGGCCAAATTCCTTACAATAAAAATAGTAACCATAGAAATTATTTGCATACCTGATGTAAGGTTGTCTTCTCCATTTGTTTTCTTGAGACAGTCTCTTCACTGTTTGCATCTTTTGCTGGTTTGAATCACTCCTCCTTGCATGACAGTATGCAGCAATGTGTCCTAGCTTGTGGCAGACATAACAGGTGGCATTTTTCATAGGAGGGAAGAATCTCCTTTGATGGCTTCCAAATTTGACATACTCAGGGGTATATGAATCTTTTTTTGTTGTTTGAGTATTTCTTTCATTCTTTGTTATTAGAGGATTTTTCTGGGTTCTGTCTCCCTCCTTACAAGTTTCTTCTTTTGTAGGAATTATTTGAGCTGCTTCATCATCCTTCTTTGCTTTTACAAAAATAATCTCTTTGTTTTCCTTTTCTTTGCTTTTACTTGATTCTCCTTCATAGCCTATTCCAGTTTTTATCATAGGAGATCTTTGAGCAACTAGAATTTCATTCAACTTACTAGAGCTTGTTGTTTGAGAAGAATTTATACCCACTTTTCTTTGAGCATTTTCTAATTTATTCCTGAGACATACTACTTCTTCTTCCAACATCTCTTGTTCCTGAGTTTTCTCCTTGATTTGCTTAAGTAACATGTCCTCTATCTTCTTGGCTTCTTCAAGCTCTATCTTTAGCTGCATAAGGACTTCTGAATTATGTTCTTCTTGTACATACCTGAGGAGAATGTCCTTTTGTTTTCTTCATTTCATCTTGAGTCTATCAATCTCTTCTAGAGCACTTCTTAGCTCCCCCTCAAGGTTGACTTCACCTTCTTCTTCTTCATATTCTAGCAGGAGACCTTCAAGTTCTTCTATGGCCATCAATAAAAATTCAGAGGTTCTTTCTTCAATTGAAGGTTCATCTGAGTCTTCAGATGTACTATTGTCTTGTTGAGCATAGAATTATTTTCTGCTGAACTTCTTTCCTTTTTGCCAGTTCTTTGATGTATTTTTCTCTGATTCTTGAGCCTGATTCCTTACTTTCTTGTGAGGACACTTAGCAGCATGGTGTCCAACTCTTCCATAGTTAAAGCATTTGAAATGAAGTTTACCTTTGTATTTACCTGAGCCTCTATCCAGTTTCTTGACAAATTTTTCCTCTTCTTCATCTGAGCAAGAGCATATGTCTTCCTCTTCTTCTTTCTTCTTTTCTGTTTTAAAGGTTGCCTCCCTCATACTTGGATTCTTATGTGGGAGCCTCATCTCATATGCTATTAGATTTCCAAGTAGCTAGTTCATGGTCAAGGTCTCCCAATCAGCTGTCTCTTCTATTGCAGACACCTTGGGGTTAAATCTGGGTGGAAGAGATCTTAGAATATTTTGTACAATTACAACTTCTTTTATGGTTTCATTTAGAACCTTCATGTTATTTACTATTTCTGCAACCCTTAGAAAGAAGCTAGCAATGTCTTCATCATCATTCATTTTTAAGTTCTCAAACTGGGGTCTATAGACTTGAAGTTTGGTAGTCTTAACCTTCTTGTCTCCTTCATGGATGTTCTCCAGAGTATCCCACATTTCTTTGGCAGTGTCTTCGTGCATTACTTTGATAAAATCTGCTTCACACAATCCATTTAAGATGGCATTCATGGCTTTTGTGTTAGCTACAAAATCTTGTTTGGTTTCTTTCTCTGTGTCAGTTGCCTTTGGGGCATATCCTAATTCCAAAGCAGCCTAAACTTCTATTCCTAGAGACATTATGTATGTCCTCATTCTGATTTTCCAGAAAGCATAATTTGCACCCGTAAAGAAAGGGGCTTTATTGGTTGAGCATCCTTCTTTACTAGCCATCCTGAGAACCTGGGATCTCCTTTCAGTTGTTAAACTGGTACAAAGGAACCAGCTCTGATACCAATTATTGAATTCTTAGTTAAACTGAGAGGGAGGGGGGGTGAATCAGTTTAACACATATATGAGCTTTTTAAATTTTTCATCAGCTAATTTACACCTTACTTTTATAATAAACCTTGGTACATGAACAGTCTTAATATGATGTGGCAAGTATTAAATTAATGTGACTTCAAACTTATTATCAGAGCACCAAACATTAAGAAAATTTGGTAAATCATCTCAGTACACAGACAACTCAGATAGAGACAGAAAATTTAAGTGGAAACCCATAGAGGGAGAAAACCACATCTTATTATTGTTTTGATGCAAAGGCAAGCTCCAACTCCCTCTCACCACTGTTTTTCCGCAGGCACTGATCTACAGGAGGCACCAACCTCAATTCTGCAAGCTAAAACTTGCAAGGAAGCTCCAAATCCCTTCAATTTTCTGCAGGAACCAACCTACAGGAGGCTCCAACCTCAGTCAGCTACAACTGATAGCTATCAAGCTTCAACTTGATAGGGAAGCTCCAAATTCCTCAATTTATCAACCAGAACGTTTGCTGATTTACCTCAGATATTAGCTCTGATCTGTAACATCTATTTCTTCTCTTCTTTTCTTTATCTTCTCTGCCTCAATATTCTATACTCTACATTCTCTATATTTACTCTCTCTTTCTCTCTCACTTCATATCAAGATGATATTATTTATATAGATTTCTTGATGACTATTTGTTTTCCTTTAGGAATTCGAAATGGATAGTCATACCTCTTGATTTTCTACCTTCTCATTTATTTTCAGCTCACTCAGAAAAATATAACTATAGGTACTAACTTTAATATTACAGTGGGAATTTTTTTTTCTTCCGGAGACTTGCCAATGTATCACAAACAAAAATAATCAAAATCATTTACATTCAATTACAATGAAAACTCCATCTCACTCATTCAGCCTCTTGGCTCGCTGCGCATTTGTCTTTTCGTTGACTATGTCTTTGTCCCTTTCAGCTCTATTTGTTTCCTTATTCACTGTCACAGGGTAATGGCCATCTGTCATACATATGTAACTGTGCTTTTTATATCAAGCTAATTGATTCTCGGCACAATAATAAAAAGACGTTTTGATATGTGCACTGTCGTGGTGTAACTACTATGTATCTGTAACAACGCATTTTATATATAACACAAATTCAACTCTCGGCATAACATTAAAAGTCTGTTTAACATATAAAATTCCCTTTCGAGCCCACCGTCCAAACTTTGTTTTATGCTCCGATGCGATGAGTCTCCTCCGATGATTTCCGATTGTGATTACACCCTTTGTGATTGTTCCAATGCGATTAATCGCAATCGCAAACTTCATTGGTATGTTTCATTGCTCAGCCTTCACGCCAATGCGATGGCCCCACACTGCATAGATATATGCACACACACACACACACACACACACACACACACACACATATATATATCTCTGTGTGTGTGTGTGTGTGTGTGTGTGTTCTCCAACGGAATGTAAAGACCCATGAATTCACTTTGGCAAATGCCCGGCACGCACCTCATTTTCTATAAGTTTCGGCATTAGCACAATATATAAATATATCACCATATATGCATATTCCCCGAGTCAAGAATTATAAACATTAATATAAGGGGTCAATTCCATTTAATCAATAGAATATCATATATCCGGGCCCACTTTCCACGCTTTCCGATGCTATACATTACTCCTCGACTTCTTCCGATTGCGATTGATCACAATCGCAATTTCCATTTGAATGTATCGACATTCAAATGCTCTGATGCTCCGATTCAATCAATCACTGTTTATCGGAACTCAAATATGTATGATTTGCAGTTTATATGCCCATCGGGTCCGGGCTTCAATCGCAATCAGAAATTTTGGTTGCATGTTCTGATATGCCTATACTCCGATGCTCCAATGCGATTAGGCCAGAATTTAAATACGTGTTAATCACAGTTTATACACCCATCGGGTCCAGGCTTCAATCGCAATCGCAACTTTTGGCTGGGTGTTCCAATATGCCTATACTCCGATGCCCCAATGCGATTAGGCCAGAATTCAAATACGTGTTAATCACAGTTTATACGCCCATCGGGTCTGGGCTTCAATCGCAATCACAACTTTTAGTTGCATATGATCCGGTGCCAACCTTTTTCTGATGCGATTGATGAGGGTCCCACCATATAAGGCTTTTTCTTTTGATATAACCTTTGGTTCTTTAGAAATCATGCTACATATAAAATGTATATGCTTTGGACCTTTATATATATATAAGGCACATCATATGTATCTCACTGCATATATATATAAGCTTCCACTTCCGTCTTTAGTATATCCTCCAGCTAGGGTAGCGATTCTCAGAATTTTATGAAGGGGGGGTGTCCCACTATACTGATATAAAGTGCTGCATATATATATGCAGCACTTTATATCAGTATAGTGGGACACCCCCCCTTCATAAAATTCTGAGAATCGCTACCCTAGCTGGAGGATATACTAAAGACAGAAGTGGAAGCTTATGTATATGTATGTTTACTTTGTTGCTTCAGCCTTTAGTGTATCTTCCGGCTGGGGTAAAGATTCTTGAAATTTTCTGCTCGCTCTATCTTTGCCTCTGTTGTTCGACCATTTCATCTCGAACATTTCATCTTTGCCTATTTGATAATGGCTCTGCCTCTAGCTCTGCCTCTGCCTCTGACTTTCTGCCTCTGCCTTCGTTGTGCCTCTGCTGCTCTGCCTCTACCTCTACTGCTCAACCGTTTCATCTCTTCCTCTGTATTCGCTACCTCTGCTGCTCGACCTCTGCCTCCACTGCTCTCTGTAAATATTACTTGCTATCTTCTGCTACTGTTCTTTTCCTGTCTCTGCATCTGCTGCCTTCTTTTCCATCAATGACAATATTTCCAACAATAATTGGGCAGTAATTCCAACTGATAAAAGACCAACCATAACATGGGTAGCTATGCAAGAGAAATTAATGCAAGTAGGCATGGATAAATAGTGAAAATTTAAAAGTGCCAATCCCCTCCCCATTCAATCTAGGAAGTTTTAAGAATCATTTTCAAAAGCAGTTCCAACGATTCAAATACAAATCTGATACTGTCAAACTTCCATTCCATAAATGCAGCTTTCCCATCCCAGGTCTTCCCTAAAAGCAAGAAGGGCATGCACGTGGTAATGGTTGGATTAAGGAAGAACTTAACCTAATGCTGAGATTGTACAAAGACAGTAAGGAGCGAGGTTGTAAAGAAACCAGATAATAAGAAGGTGTCTAAGATAAGGAAGATACGACATAAAATTTCAAGAAGTAATGACGAATTTGGAGATTTTAATATAACTTCCTTGTTTTTAATATCACAAGTAAGGACTATTCCAACAATTGCTGGGCAAAATCGGTGAGAAAATCAAAATCTTTGAAAAGCACCATATTAGCAATATCATGAAGGTTTTAACATAGAAAAGTAATGAGGAATTTGGAGATTTTAATAGCTAAACTGTTGTTACTTAAATGGTTACTGATGTTATCTATTTTCATAAGTGTTGTTGGTGAATCTATAGGTTGAACCTATTCTTCTATTTATTGGTGCATTTTCATCCGTGGTATGTTTATAATGATGAGGATTCATACTAAACTTAATTGATTACAAATTTCTAAATATTATAAAATCTAAAATATTTCAAATTCAGATAAATCCGAGAGGAAATATTTTAATAGATAATCACATACAGTGAATCAAAAGACTAAAACTACAGCCAAGATGGCCCATATGGCATTCCCACCAAAGTTGTGATCCTGAAACATTGGCCTGACGAAGTAGAAAAGAGAGACACAAAAGACAATGCAGGGCCAACTTTGATGGAATGGATAAGCTTTTGAGGATCCTCTGCACCCACTTGACAAATCTTCGTGCACAAAGGAAATATTTTTACATCGCTTGAAGGCCTATAAAAATATGCTAACCAGACAATCCTAGAATTTCTTCTCACATTCATCCTTTCCTGGACATTGATCTTTTACTCCATATACATTGAATGAATCATCATGTCACCTATATTAATGATTTATTTCTACTCAAACTCCCAAGAATATATGAAAATTGGCACGCTTTAATCCAGTTATAAAAAAAAATTTCAAGTTTCAAATAAATTATATGCTATAATATCAGTCAAGCTCTATTCGATTGCATGAGCCTACAAGTAATTTAAATTCGACAAACTCGCTCTATCTTAGAATTCGATGGGCTGAGAAGAATGCCTGTGTAGTAATTCATGAGTTGTTGAGTCTTACGGTGGAGAAGAGAAGACTGGTTGATACTCTGACCCATTTCAAGCATGCCTTCAAGTTTTGTAACAAGGTAAAACTCAGGAACTTTTTAGCTCTCGATTCCTCAAAATTTATAAATTGTTAACCCACTAGTTGAGTAATAATGTAAAATTAAAGTGTTACCCAGTTCATTAACAATGCAAACTATTGACTATTAAATATTTACTGTTATAGAATTTGGAAGTTACATTAATATGTTGTTAATTTTTACATTTTTTTAAGTGATAGCCCTAGAATAACGGCAGACGAAAAAGCTTGAAGAAGCTAATAAACGTGAAGCAATGAAAGTCAGTGTAAATTCCTTCATAGAAGCCAAAGATACTGGTATGCATTTTTTCTATTTAGCTTATGTGTGACTTCAACTAATTTTTTCTATTCTATATTCTTTGGTTGGGTGCCAAGGAGGAAATCAGGTGGCTTTTAGGCTTACAGGGAAATTGTCTCCATTTGTTGGAAATTTGATAGAGTTGAAAATTTTATTGCTGCCTGATAATGAAATCTTTGGATAGATTTGAAGAGATATCACAAAACTAAGGGCTCTAGAAGTACTTCAACTTCAGGAAAATTCTTTTACTGGATAAATTTTGTTGGAATTAAAGGAACTAATTACCTTATGTGCACTTAGCCTTGGGTATAATTTCCTTAGTGGAAGCATTCCTTTGGAGCTTGGCATATGTCACAAATTGCAAATACTAAATCTAGCAGGAAACATGCAAAATGGGTCAATTCCCCCAAGTTTTGTGGATTTTATGAAGCTAAATTTTTTATCTTCATCTTTTAATCAACTCTTTGGAGCAACAGAAGTAGATCTATTGAGAACGTGCTAATCCCTGGACTATTTCCATCTATCGAGTAATTCATTGATTGGTGAAATTCCTGCACAGTTGGGGATTTTTTCTAGACTTAGTTTCATTTCCCTGTTTCAAAATATTTTAGATGGAGTTATCCCAATAGAGATTGGCAAACAATCCATGCCTGAAATTATAGATGTTTTAAGGAACTCCCTCACTCATGAGATTCACAAGGAGCTGAGAGATTTCCATGAGCATTATTCACAATCCGCTGGACTACACCCCTGGAAAAAATTATATTGATTCTGAGCCTACTAGTGGTTTATCGAACAATGAAAAATTGGAGCTGCACAGTTGGGGAATTGTTCTAGACTTAGTTTCATTTCCCTGTTTCCAAATATTTTAGATGGAGTTATCCCAATAGAGATTGGCAAACGATCCATGCTTGAAATGCTAGATGTTTTAAGGAACTACCTCACTCATGAGATTCACAAGGAGCTGGGAAATTGCCATGAGAATTATGTACTTGTGTTCACAAATCCGCTGGACTACACCCCTGGAAAAAATTGTATTGATTCTGAGCCTACTAGTGGTTTATCAAACAGTGAAAAATTGGAGCTGCACAGTTGGGGAATTGTTCTAGACTTAGTTTCATTTCCCTATTTCCAAATATTTTAGATGGAGTTATCCCAATAGAGATTGGCAAACAATCCATGCTTGAAATTCTATATGTTTTAAGGAACTCCCTCACTCTTGAGATTCACAAGGAGTTGGGCAATTGCCATGAGCATTATGTACTTGTGTTCACAAATCCGCTGGACTACACCCCTGGAAAAATTATATTGATTCTGAGCCTACTAGTGGTTTATCAAACAATGAAAAATTGGAGCTGTATAGTTGGGGAATTATTCTAGACTTAGTTTCATTTACCTGTTTCCAAATATTTTAGATGGATTTATCCCAATATATATTGGCAAACAATCCATGCTTTAAATGCTATATGTTGTAAGGAACTCCCTCACTCATGAGATTCACAAGGATCTTGGCAACTGCCATGAGCATTATGTACTTGTGTTCACAAATCCACTGGACTACACCCCTGGAAAAAATTATATTGATTCTGAGCCTACTAGTGGTTTATCAAAGGAGTAAGCTATAATGTAAATTTTCAGATATTCTGATCACTTGAAAAGCGCATTATTCCAATGGATGAAATAGTGGGCCCTGAGAGCCGTTACCCTACTCGTCACTGCGATGTCTAGGCTCCATTAGTCCTCTGCTACCCGTTTGTGAGATTTTGGGGATCGAGGCAGAAAATGTACAATCCTTTGAAAAGAAAAAACTGCTCTGATGGCAGTCATTACTTTAGTCTAGGCTTGTTTGAACTTTGAATCTCTTCAAAACAAAAAATTGTTTCCAGGAAGGATGCCATGAACGAGCACTGCTCCTTCCCAATATGCGAAATCAATGTTCTTTATTCATCTGCTGATGCTAATGCAGAAGTTGTTGTGATGGGTTGTGCTTGTCCTGTATATGATCGGCCAGATGATCACTCCATAACCATTAGAGATCTTCAGATGATCCTGAAGAGAAAGAGATACGGTGGAGCTCAAAATCCCCACAAGGCCTTGCAGAGTGTAGAATATGCCAAGAGGAGGAGGAAATCTTCAACCTTGAAGTCCCCTGTGCTTGCTATGGAAGTGTCAAGGTTGTTGAATTTTTACAAGTTTTGGGTTTATGAAATTTTAAAAAACCACTTACAACAGTATAAAATATTTTCTGTTTAGTCAATTGGGCTTATTTACAATGGTTGGGAAATGGTTCTTCTCTACACAGATTCAAATTTTTATCAATAATCAGAAATGTTAGTAACATGATATCTCATAATATTTTGATGTTGGAGAATGGTTGTTATTTTCTCTACCTAGATTCAAATTCAGAATCAAATTCTTGCTACCAAGATTCAAATCCTTGCTAATAACATGATATAATTAATATAATGAACTTTAAATATAATTATAATAGTTTTATGCTTATAAATATTATTAACTTTGAACCTTGTGAACTCTCTAAATAAGTGTACCTATAAACATGTACCTATAAAATGGTATCAGCTGGCCTAGTACCAACTAGCTCACTTTAACCTTGAGACTGAGAGAGAGGCTAATTTCCTTCTCCTTAAAATCTTGTTATTCTGTATTTTATATTTGACATTGAATTATACTTCAAGTTACGAATTCTCATTTATTTGAATACTGGTGTGCAGTTTTCCCATCGCAAGTGCCTGCAATGCTGGTGCAATGAAAAGGGGGACACCACCTCTAAAATTTCCCATCAGGTAAAGTTCAGTTTCCCCTAAATTCTAATTTCCAAAATCTGTTACTGGTGCACCATTTGCTGATTTTAGTTGCACTGAGAAAGAAAATTGGGGAAATGATTTTAGACTTATAAGAGTGGATACACAGCACTGCCAAGGCCTACTTCATTCAATCCAAGGTAAGTGCCATTAGGTCCTTCCAGCATGGTCTTTAAAATTTTAGATAAAAGTGGGTAGAATTTATGTTGAATGGATAGTCATAAATTTTGGGGTTTGATATTAAGGTCTGTAAATTCATTTTCTCCTTGGTTGGGAGAGAAACGTGAGCCTTATGTTCTATTTGGGGAGTGATGGAAGTCATCCCTTTTGGTTTTTTTGGTGATGGAAGGTTGCCCTTTTGGTTTTTTTGGTGATGGAAGGTTACCCTTTTGGTTTTTTGGTGATGGGGAAGGAGACCTCTAGTCTCTTTCTACTCACAGATCGATCTCTGTTAGTCATATTTTGCAGTAAAAAATTTCACATTTAATCAGAGGTTTTTTTTAAGAAAATTGTATATATTGTTTTTTAACATCAAAGTTTTTTGAAATAGGTTATGAAAATATGAAGATTTTCATGGTTAATCATATAGTCATATTGTTGTGTTTTTTTTGGAGTGAATTGTGTGTATTGCTTTTAAACATCCAACTTTTTGAAATAGGCACTCCACTCATGGTCAAATTTTTGTTTTTGTTTTGGGTATAACGATAATGAAGATGAAGTGGAAGACTCAAGCATAATGGGCCAAAATTTTGTGGATGTTGATTATGATGACTTTTCAGAAATACATTCCAACACAGCTGCCTGATGTCGTTCTAAAGCCTTCATTGTAATGATTAGACTACACTTAACTACTAGCCTAGAAATTCATGGTGTGCTTGTTCATGGCGTCCTTCCTGGAAACAATTTTTTTGTTTTGAAGAGATTCAAAGTTCAAACAAGCCTAGACTAAAGTAATGACTGCCATCAGAGCAGTTTTTTCTTTTCAGAGGACTGTACATTGTCTGCCTCGATCACCAAAAACTCATAGATGGGTAGCGGAGGACTAACAGAGCCTGGACGTCGCAATGAAGAGAAGGGTAATGGCTACCGGGGCCCACTGTCTCATCCACCAGAATAATGCGCTTTTCGGGTGATCGGAATCTCCGAAAAGTCGCATTATAGCTTACTCCTTTATCAAACAGTGAAAAATTAGAGCTGCACAGTTGGGGAATTGTTCTAGACTTAGTTTCATTTCCCCGTTTCCAAATATTTTAGATGGAGTTATCCCAATAGAGATTGGCAAACAATCCATGCTTGAAATGATAGATGTTTTAAGGAACTCCCTCACTCATGAGATTCACAAGGCGCTGGGAAATTTCCATGAGAATTACATACTTGTGTTCACAAATCCGCTGGACTACACCCCTAGAAAAAATTATATTGATTCTAAGCCTACTAGTGGTTTATCAAAAAGTGAAAAATTGGAGCTGCACAGTTGGGGAATTGTTCTAGACTTAGTTTCATTTCCCTATTTCCAAATATTTTAGATGGATTTATCCCAATAGAGATTGGAAAACAATCCATGCTTGAATTGCTAAATGTTTTAAGGAACTCCCTCACTCATGAGATTCACAAGGAGCTGGGAAATTTCCATGAGAATTATGTACTTGTGTTCACAAATCTACTAGACTACACCCCTGGAAAAAATTATATTGATTCTGAGCCTACTAGTGGTTTATCAAACAGTGAAAAATTGGAGCTCAACTATTTTCAAGGAGATATTCCTGCTGATCTTATCACACTTCCTCGTGTTAAGATTATTTGGGCTCTACAGACAACTAAAAATGGAACCTTCCTTGAGGGTTGGGGTGAATGTAGTAGCTTGGAGATTCTTAATTTGTGTCAAAATCTTTTGTCTAGTTGAATTCTTATAGTTTTGGGTAGATGCAGGAACTTGTATTTTCTCGCTTGAGAGACAGTCAACTTAGAGGGATGAGTCCTGAATTTCCAGTTTCTTTTATGCTTTTATTTAATTTTAGTGGAAACGAATTATCTAGCAACATTTGAACTTGCTCAAATAATAGCTTCACCAAACCACCACTGCTTTCAATAAATTAGTTTTTCGAGAGTTCGCAAGCTCAGGTCACCTTTGCTGCTCTTTATTCATCTATCTTTATGTGTGGTCTTAGGGAAGCAATCCATATACTTCCATTCTATCTAATCTCTTTATGTGTGGTCTTTGGGGAAGCAATCCAGTCACTTCCATTCTATCTAAGGGTTTGATGGTGCTTCATGATTTCAAATAGTAACAACTTCACTGGTTTTCTTTCTCCACCACTAATAGATGAAGGGATAATGAAAGATCAACCATCTTATGGATTATTATTAAATGACAACCAATTTTTAGGGAATATTTATAGCTCCCTTTTTGCTTCATAATAGAGATTTCAGAGCTTTGCCTTCAATTCTAGGGCAATAAAATATTAGGGGAAATTCCTGCAGAGGTACTACGGAATTATAAATCATTGAAGTGCTTAGAGACCTCACATAATCAAATTAAAGGATCAATATCATTCACCCTTGGGAATATAACATCACAAATTCCCTCTACCATATGCTATGAGTGTTATAGCATATATTCCACCATTCACATAGCTTCTAACAACTGACATGTGGGAGCTCATACAATTTCTCATTATATAAATCTCAGCAAATTTTTAGCTCTCAATTCCTCAACAGTTATAAATTGTTAACCCACTAGTTGAGTAATAATGTAAAATTAAAGTGTTACCCAGTTCAGTAACAATGCAAACTATTGACTGTTAAATATTGATTGTTTTAGAATTCGGAAGTTACATCAATATGTTGTTAATGCTTACATTTTTTTAAGTGATAGCCCTTGATGAATGGCGAATAAAAAATCTTGAAGAAGCTAAGAAACATGAAGCAATGAAAGCCAATGTGAATTCCTCCACAAAAGCCAAAGATACTGGTATGCATTTTTTCTATTCAACTTATGTGTGACTTCAACTGATAGCTTGTCCGTTAGTTGTGATGGCATAGTATTTTTTGTGACATCGAGTTCTTTTCCTCCCTGCTCCTTTTGGTCCACAACTCCCAAATTTGGGCATGTGTTTATACATTATGTATTGGGGCTCCCATGAACAGAGATGGTGGAAAAAGTATTAGAGACTCACTGGGGCCCTGTGTTGGAGGAAGCTGGATTCTCATTACCTCCTGAAGCTTCAAGTGAGGATAGTGGAAAGATGTTGGAGGATGGACCTGAGATCGGTAATGAATATAAGGGAAATATTAGTTTGGTGTTTTCGCTTTTGATTTCTTGGGATTTTGACTACTAGGTTAGCATCACCAAATTATTTTTTCCTGTTCACTGCATTATGTCTTGGGAGCATGTTTTACAAAGTATTCATATAGAAGTCTTATATATTTTTAATTTTATGACTTGAGGATTATGGTTTCCTGAAAATTTCTCTAGTTTCCTTTTTTCAGCATATTTAAGGTTATTGTTATGTTGCTAAATTTAAAAATTTGATTATTTACATGCGGGAGAATGGAATTTAGCATTTTGCAGTGAAGAACTATTAAAATTCAAAGTACTTTGTTTTAACATCTGTTTTCTTTTCCACCTTTTCCCAGGTGTGTTATTTTTGAATGATTTATATTGTTTCTTTGTTCAATTTGTCCAAGGGAAACAAGGGTTTGGAGAATCCTAGCTTAAAATGGTGCAATTAAAGCCTGATGCATAGTTTGATATTATTTCTACAAAATATCGAATCATACCTGGCAGGCCACTTCCTTCTAAATGCCATGCAGAACCACATACAGACTATGACAGAGTGACAGTTAAATGGGGTCTGATGCACCATAAAGAAAGTGCTGCAGATTGTTGTCAGGCTTGCTTAGACCAAGAAAAAGGTGAAAATAAATGTAAAATTTGGATTTACTATCTATTTGAACCTAGTTTCTATTCTCTAGATACATATCAGCACAAGCATCAAGAATGTTGGCTAAAGCAGGTAGAATTCTCATGCTTCCTCTATTGGATATCTTGCATCTTCTATTATGTGGATTCATAGAGGAGATTTTGCTTTAGATATTAGATTCTTTTGTCAAGAAAGGTGTTGAAATTTTTTTTTGGGGGAATCTACATACATATTAATGCAAGTTCGAAACTTTCTTGCTAAATCAGTGGCAACTTATTGAAGGGTAGTTTGAAATTTTGTGTTTGTTCTTATTCAAGTTTTAGTTTATTTCAAGACTACTACAGTCTACGGTCATGTGTGATTGTGAATTATAACTTTATATAATTTTTATGTTTCTAGGTTGGAGACTATACTATTTTCATTGGAGGATGCTACTATTGATGCGCCCAAGGCTCTTGAGTTACTTGGTATGATTCTCGCAAAACGGGTTTTTGAACGGACATTCTTTATTCAATATATAGCAAGGGAAATCAAGGATGGAGGTACATAGCCAGGAAGCTTATTTGAAACGAGGGGGATTTGAGGTATTTATCAAGAAGAAAATTTCAAGGTAGTCTACTCACAATTTTAATTCCTGATCAATTTTGTGGTTTATCTGTGATCTCTCATGTTCATAAGTGAATGGTTGGTTAGTGTTCTTATCCCCAGCTTTTAGCCAGATGGCCCTACTTCGGAGGCACTATGTCTCTTCACAGGCCTTCAGGATCTTAGTGCAATAAGATTCTAGTAAGTAGATGTGCACCTTTGATTTATCTGTTTCAAATCCTTGATGGTCAGATGAAATCATTGTAGCAAGTTCCTCTTCAATAGATTACAGAGTCTGTTCATCCTGAATGCTCTTCTCCTTTTCCCAAACCCTGGTGAGCCTCTTGACCTCTTTCATCTTGTAGGAAAAGAGAGTAGAGGGGTCTATGTCCGGTGGTACTATATGGGTAGTCCATTACTGAGTGACAACATCAACATAGGATGCATCCTCAAGCCATGTAGCATTGAATTTGAAGGGTGTCCTTACCTTTGGTGTGCGTCTAGAAAGTTCCATAAAAATGGGAAAGTGATCAGAGACTCCCCCTATCCAAACCACTGCCAATAGTTGGGGATATGGGCAAGAATGTCCTCATGGACCAAGAATCTGTCCAATTCTCTTGCAAGGGAGGCTTGTCATGTACTCTTATTGTTCCAAGTAGGTTGTAGTTTGGGTGACGGGATGTCCACAAGCTGGTGCATTTCAATGAGGGTCTGAATCTGTTCAGATATGGGATCGAATTAAGTGGAATGTCCCCATGATTCAGCTTGACTGAGAGAGAAATTGAGGTCGCCACTAAGTATGAGCCTGTCATGATTCATGAGGGGGAAGTTGAGGAAATGATCCCAAAATGTGAGTCGATTAGAGCACAACCCATATATGTTGAAGATGAAAAAGGGAGATCCGAATTTAGTCGATTGTATGCCAGCCCCCAAGTATCCCTCTCCTCCCCAGATATTAAGGAGATTTATCGACCGAGGATTGATGCCCAGTGCAATGCCACCCAATCGGCCACTAGCATCTAGGACATGAAAGTTCTAGCCACGGTGCATGCCTTGAAGAATATTAACAGTCGATGATTCAGGGCCAAGGGTCTCTTGGAGGAAAATAATATCACATGGGGTCAATTGAAGGAGAGAATAATCATGAGGGAACAGATGCATGGGCTGTTTGTGCTCTAAGGACCCAATCGAGAGTGTGTTGACGTCCATCGGCTACCTCCTAACCAGCTTTGACAATGGCCTACCTCCTGACCAGTTTGGACAATGGCTTTAGAAATATATGATTTGCGACCACAAGAAGATACCTCGATCTTAGGAGGGGGGAATAATAGCTAATCGGCAGGGGGGGATGAAAATATCTTGGAGAGGGATATGAGAAAGTATGAGTGGCTGCCCGCAAAGTCAGATGAGGCCTCAGAGGAGAAGGGGAGAGTGGGAGAAGGTATAGAGGGAGGGGTCACAGACAAAGGGAGAGTAGAGGAGGGGAATTTCGACCTAGATATAGAGAGGACCAATGATTGAATAACAGTAGATATAGAAAAAAAATCAGAAGTAGAGTAAGGGAGTGAAGTAATACCCACAGATGGCTATGCGACAACTACTCTGGAGTAGGTAATGCGCGACGAAGGGAGCTGAGGTGGATGAGCAGTAGGGGCTTCATTCAGAACACTAGCCTGAGGGGGTTGACCGTGTTGAGAAGTCTTCCAAGTGGGCGCCTGTGCTTGTGGATTTGATGCAGGAATAGATTCAGTTAGCAGGGACTGTGGAACCTTCTTCTGCAAGAGTGGGTTGTCCTTGTAGAGATGCCCGACCTCGTGACATCTTCTACATTAGTAAGGCATACCTTCATAATCCAGGGGATGGATCTGGGTAAATTTCTTCCATCGCAATGTAATGGACTCTTCCAAGCCCTCTCTGGTGTCCAAATGTACAAAAATTCGAGCTATAGTCGTGATACCAGTTGCAATATAAGATTTTTTATGATCAAGATAGGACCCAAGAGCATTGCCAATGTTTGCGAAGGTATCGTCAAACCAGAATTGCATAGGTAGCCCAGGTAGTCGAACCCAGATGGGTCCAGCACCCAAGTGCTCTCGCTTATGGTCGAATATAGGGCTCCATCTCTTCAACATGACTGGGGCTTGTTCTATGCGCCAATAACATGAAACTACCCATTGTAGGTGTTTCAACCGACTGAAACTGAGTGCGAACCATCCTTTGGGGAGAATGATGACAGAGGGTAAAGCATTAATACACTATACCCAGATCTCCATAGTCCATAGTCGAATTTGCTCAGTGTTGTATTTTCGGCCCCGAATGTGTCTGAACAAAACCCTTTCCGCCATGTCAAGTACATCACCCATCATGTGTTGGTCTCCGAATGCGAGGTCGATACCCTTATTACCTTTCTTAACACATCCTGACTTCCTGGATGAGCGCAGTTGAGATCTAAGGGATGGTTTCTCCCCTACCGAGTCCGAGGTAGGTTCCTCGATCATCCCAACTAAATGTGAGGGTGGATCAATAGGGAGAGTGATCGCAAAACACCCAGTTGGAGGGGGGCACGACATCGTTCACGAGGGTTCAACCGGGGGAAAGTTCGATGGATGTAAAGGGAGTGTAGAAGAGGAAACAAAGGTATAGGATACAGGGAGGAGGAGATATCCCGGGGAGGGGGCGAGGACTGTGACAATAGGAGGGATGTCAAAAAATGGTGAGATGCAGGGGATAATGACACAGATAGCACCGGATCGACTATAGGAGGGGGGGGGCATGGAGCACTCTAGCAATGCATATGGCATAGAATCAGAGTGGTAGGCTAGGGAAGAATATCCCTCTAGAGAAAAATGAGGCCTGGTGGAAGCCCTAGATCCATCTGGAAAAAATGCAGATGCGGGAGGTGCCTGCACGGATGAAAAAGACGGGGAATGTCGTGGAGTGGACCATATTGGAAAGCCCTCCAATGGGTTCGGGGAATAACCGAACAACTCTTCCTCCAATGGGTCCAAGGAATAATCTACCAGCTCGTCCTCCATGGCATCTTATGTGGGTCGATCGATGGTTGCAGAAGAGTGCAGGTCGTAGAAAGTACGACAATGAAAGGAAATAAGGGATGGGTCAAAATCGAGAGGCTACAATAGGAGGTGTAGGTGGTCTCAGCAGAAACCCCACCCCAGGGCTGACACATGCGATCGTCCGCGGGATTGCAATGCTACAGTGTGTGTCAAAGCCCCCTCCATATTGCATCATCCCCGATCGTCGAGCCATTTAGAAACCCTTGGCGAAAAAAATCTCAGATCGCCTTCCATCCTCATTCACATAATTCAATCATCAACATGGTAGAGATTTTGTAATGTCATCAACGTTCCTATGTTATACCAAAATTATTTCTGGTTAACATTCCTATGTGATACATGTGTAAAGGATTCTTTTATCATCCATTAGATATAGCCAACTCAAAAAGACACTTTTCTGGATATCAGTATTAGTATATTAGTAAAATTGTGACTAATGCCACTCTCTTATTTGGTTCAAATTGAACTAAATCCAAAACTCTAGCTATAAATTTTAAAATTGTATATTTATTTTTAAAATTGCAATATGTTAAAACATATTAACATGACTGTTTATTTTGTTTAAAATTATGAAAATTCACAACATATATATGTAAAGGGAGAAAAACAGAAAACGAAAAAGAAGAACCTATGTTTTCATTTAAAACAAAAATCCAATTCTTATTCATATTAAGCTTAGATCCAAATAGAAAAGGTCAAAACATCTAGCCCCATTGGAAAATTTTCCACATAAAAAGACACCAAATACTACCTGAAACATGGATGCTGAGTGAGATATTATCAAATGGCTATCATATAAACCACAAAATTGAAATTTTGTGTTTGTTATTATTCAAGTTTGAGTTTATTTCAAGACTTCTACAGTCTATGGTCATGTGCAATTATGAATTATAACTATATATAATTTTGATGTTTATATGTTGGAGATTGTACTATTTTCATTGGAGGATGCTACTATATATGCACCCAAGGCTCTTAAGTTACTTGATAAGATTCTCGCAAAACTGGTTGTTGAAGGGATATTCTTTATTCAAGATATAGCAAGGGAAATCAAGGATGGAGGTACATAGCCATGAAGCTTATTAGAAACAAGGCAATTTTGAGGTATTTCTCAAGAAGAAAATTTCAAGGTAGTTTGCTCACAATTTTAATGCCTGATCAATTTTGTGGTTTATTTGTGACCTCTCATGTTGAAAAGTGAATGGTTGGTTATTTTTTAGCTCGTGCTCACATTATTTGGTTCCTGAAGCTCGAGCACTTTATAAAAAAAATAGGAAAAGCCAAACAACACAAATGGTCCACTAGCTCTCTTTTCATTTGCTAATATTATAATGAAGTTTTATTAGAGGCACTATTTGTTTTTTTTGTTTTGGTTAGAAAAGGGTTTGTTCTTGGTTTTATGTGATTTTCAATTTATTGTATGTAGCATGTTGAGAAATGGGAAAGTATAACGTGACATTTATTTTGCATAAATTGATGATGAAGGAAAATTGATTTGACATTGTTGATGTTAAGGTATATGTTGTATAAACTATTTATAGTCTAATTTATCTTATATTCTAGTGTTCATTGTCTTTCATTTCTTACATTGCATTGTATTTTCTTTTGTTTTTAGAAAATGAAATCAGTGTTCATGGTAAGAAGCATTCATTGAAAAAATAGGAGAGCGATAACATTGGAGCAACAAATGCAAAAAGAGAGAGGAGAACTGGTGTGGTGATACCCTTAGAGCCAAGATCTCGCATAAGACACACATATAAAGACTGATGATCAAGTCTTCAAAGTTGGTGAATTCACCTGTAATGCCTTGACAACACAACGATAATGTTTTAAAGTGATGAAACATCATTTCATGTGTAAATTGTAGTCCAACTAATATTAAGTTGGAAAATCATATTGTAATACTATAACATTTCATATAATATAATTTATGCAGTTGAAATTATTTATAGCTGCACTTGATGTTGTTTACTATTGTAATTAAAATATGCGACTTTGTATTTTCATATTAGATGAATATGCACATTGTATGACATTTTTTAAATCATACAAATTAATTTATGTTGATTAATAAACACAAATAAACTGAATATACGACTAAATTAGTCGTTTATATAATGAATAAATGGCTGCTGCAAATGATAAATTTGTGACTACAAATAATGACTAAATTTTTCATATAAATGACTATTAGTAGCTAATTTATAGTATCTTATAACACAACTAAAAAATTCATATTTTTTCGGTCATTAATTGGTTTCAAACGATGACTAAAATTTTCATATATATGACTATTAGTAGCTAATTTACAGTATCTTATAACACGACCAACATGTTGGTCATATTTCTTTGGTCATTAATTGCTTTTCTCGGGTGATCATATAGTAATATATTTTGTTGGATATTTGGTCATTAATTGTGACATTTAATGACAAAATCAAAGACAAAATGAATGACTCAATAAATGACTAAATCAGTGACCAAATGAATGACTAAATTAGTGACCAAATCAATGACTAAATCAATGACCAAATATACAACTAGATAAAAAAATTGAGATAACCAATTAATGACTAAGCTAAAAACAACCAAAAGTTGGTCATGTTATAGGATACTGTAAATTAGCTACTATTGGTCATCGACTGAAAAATAGTCGTTTATATGCAAATTTTAGTCATTTTTTTAGTAACTAATTAGTCATTTTCTACTAGTGCATGCTCATGTCATCACAGATTTTTGAATCCTTCTTTTCCAGCGCAAATAACTGAGTGGAAGATAGCAAATTCCATTTCAAAAATTTTCTCATCTCTCCTTAGAACCCATCAAAGGTTATCAGCACTGTGGTAGCTCCTCTCAAAGCTGCTTACTTAGCCAAATATGTCATTACTGCAACAAGTTGAAAGAACACTTTATTCATCTTCTCAACAGGGGGTCTCCCTGGTGGAATTCCTCCATGCAAAGAGACATCTAAATCTGAAGTAGACTGTATAAATGAGTGGACTAATTTTTCCCTCTCTTTGCTGCATAAATCAGTCTCCTTCTTCTGAATATAAACCCCTTGAAATAAACAAGGTTCCATTCTCCTCATCCTTGGATGTCGATCCACCGTCTCTCCTCCTTGTATCAAGGTGTTACTACCCAATAATACTGTCACATGATGCTCCTTGGGAACTCTTTGCTAAGATGCAAAAGCTCTTCCTCTTGAAGAAATAACTTCATGCCCATCCCTTTGTGGTGATGGTCCTTCATCTGAAGTGACAACAATGTTACTTCCTTCATGTTCTTTCCCCTCATCAATATTTGAGAATACCTCATCATCAATGAGAGACCTTAGATCTTGGTCTTCCTTTGAAAGAGGAATCTCCATGTATTCCCTTTGAGAAGAAATCTATTCATGCAATGGGGATCTTGCTCTTGGTAAGGCATCACGCATGCTTTTATCCCCTTCAATAGAAATCTGAAGTGGAGTTGGCATAACAGATATTTCCAACTCATGCAAGGGTTTTTCATGTTCATTCTTTGCTAGATCAATCAGGGATGTTTCAGTTTGTTTTACATCAAATCTCTTCACTAATCTCTTAGTGAATCTTGCATAGGTAGATATAATTGCATTCTTTAATGAAAATTATTCAAATAACCACCAAGCATAAGCTTTACCTTTGAGATGCAACGCTGCTACTTTAAGGGCTTCCTTTTCTGAAACTTGATGTAGATCCAAATATGAGTCTAGCCAATCTATCCACTCCTTGGCTATGCATGTGGAGGATCCATCAAAGTTTGGCAGAAAGAACCTACCTCCTCTTCTTGTATTGTACTTGTTGGATCTCCTTTCCTCCTTGAGCTAGCAAAACTCTTGGAAGCTCAAGTGCTTCTTGAATCTCCAAGATTGAGATTCATACTCCTAAAGATAATCACTCAAAGTATCCTCCTTTGGTGCATCCTCTTTCTTCATCTTTATTGCAGTAAATATGGGCATAGTATATAATTGTATATCTGATTGTGTAGCTGAGTGCTTGCACACATGATATGAAGAATTGGGGTTTTCTTCATGTGAAGATCTTCTTGAGGGATATGCATGTCTTTCCCTCCTCATTTCCATGATTTCTCTTTTCATCTCATGCATAGCTTGGAAAATATTCTTTGAGAACTCCTCTCCTTTCATTCTTCCAGATAAAGGGGTATTACCCTTGTCTTCTTTCTCTTCTGTGTAATCAATCTTCTTCTACTACCTTTTCTTTTCTCTAAAAGACATATTGGCTTCTTATAAAGCACAAGTTGTGCCAAGATGATGCTCTGATACCACTGTAATATTCCCAAATGGGGAATGCAACAATACAAGACAGATTCGAAGGAAAATAGCGCAGTTCATCTAAAGAAAAGCAGGGGGCCAGTAAAAATATATTTCAAAAGTATTTACAGCAACAAAATAGATGCATAATGAGGCCCAGAAGATGCATAGCTAGAAATACAAGTCACCAATATAAGAAAATCTCCCAAAAGAGGTGCTGCAACCACATGTATAGACTGAAAATTCCTTGACAACGTTATTTTATTAGGCTACAACTGTTGTTGATTACATTTCAGATCTAGAATAGATCTATGCATGAAAATTCATATCTATAACATATCCATACACTAGATAGGCTCCTCTTTCAGATCCCTTGGGTTTTTCAACATTACACCCAATACAAGCAGTAGATCTAAGATATAAGTCTGCAAATCTGCAGAAATATTCAGAAATTTTGAAGCATACAAGTACTCATATCAGCTCTGATATGACAAGAAATAGATATTCCTTTAATGGATCTTCAAAGTGGAGGGTAGATCCCCAACACTTGAAATCCAGCTCTCCAACTGATGTGCCAAAACACCCTGCAACAACACCTACAAGAATAACGCATATCTGGAAGGGAAACTGTGTTGTAGGGTTTAGATAATATTTGGCCACATGCTAAGATATGAAAATGATGCCCAAGCACTACAATACACTCCTCCCAATGGAGTATAAGCCTCCTCTACTGAAAAGGGGCACTGAAATGATCTAGATCTTAGTAGATCTAGCCTCCACTTGCTACAGCTTGCAAAGACAACCAAACCCTCAACATGATCTATGTTATAGTTGGAAGAATAAGCTTGGCCTCCAACCAGATAGTGGATAATGTAGTACAAACTCTCTCAAGAGGCCTCTCAAGGAAAGAGAATGGAATTCCTAAACAGGAATACCATGTGCTAAACAACACTATTCTCAGCTAAACAACTAGAGAATGATATATGTCTAAACATACAATATATTCATAAATATGATAATCATCAACAACCTTCTCATGCTACTATCCTCTTCCTTTTATAAGCTGGGAGCGTGAAAACCCTAAACCACCTTCAATGAAATAACTCCTTTCACACAAGCCATCTCTATCTAAAACTTTGTTGTGCCTCATTGATGGCCACTTCTCCATGACAGTGTTATAGATTTTGTCAAGGTTGACCCAATCAATATGTTTTAGCCCATGTTCACACCTTGGGGTACTTTATTAGGCTGAAAATGTGATCCACTTTCACATGAGAAGTGGTTTTATTCACCATAAAGAGTTTTATGGGTTCTCCCACCCACTTATTCACCTATCTATGTGACAAAACAAAATTTTAATATTCCCATTAGTTGTAGGCTAATGTAGGAATATTACAGAGACTATTATTTCATGAAATAAGTAGACTGATTTCATTTTACTGATTCAAGTTTCATAGAGCTAGATGTGTGGGTTAGAGCCCAATCCATGTGCCTCAGCCTCTCTGTTATACTTTTTCTTTGCTATCTGCCACTCAGTTTGTTCCTCTTCTAATATTTTAATCGGTGCTTAGTTTTTTCCTTCAATGTGCTGCTATAGGTTTCATTTTATTATGAGTAATATAATAGAGGAGAAGAATCTAAAATTTTTGGATCAAGACCTCCCTTCTCATCTGTGTCAATAAAGCCCGAGGAGGGTGATCCTTCCCACAGACCCAAAATTCAATTTCTGTTCATTATGTCTAAGATTAGAGTAGAGTTGCATTACCATTTTCAGCCTTCCATTTGTAATGTATTTTCATGCACTTTTTTGTTTCTTTGTGCACAAGTTAGAAAGTTTGATCACAGGAATTAGTGTTAAGGCCCCAGAGAACCTCTGTGGTGCCTTCCCGCTTCATTTTCCATCTTTGTCTTCACAACCTGAGTACTGTTGTTATGCCCTCCATTCCCTCTTTTTTCTCTTCTTTGTAGCTTCCACCCTTCTTATTCCCCAAAAAAATTACAAATGCATTAGAATTTGACCTCCACCCTTACTCCTCAAAACTCCCACTACTGTACTTTGCTCTATTGCAAATCCTTGTTTGACTTGGTATTCATTAACACTTACCACTCCCAACCACCGATTGTGACATTACTGTAGCACTATTCCACATCATCCATATCACAAATCACATTTTTTAGTTTTTATCCCCATCACATATCGCATTTCACAATTTTTATCCCCATCGCATATCCCATTTTGCAGTTTCTATCCCCATCGTATATCGCATTTCGCTCCCGCTTCGTTAACACTTACCGCTCCCAACCATCAATTGCAACATTACTGTAGCACTCTGCCACATTGTCCCTATCTCAAATCACATTTCACAATTTTTATCCCCATCACATATCGAATTTAGCTCCTGCTCCCGAACAACACTTCTTCTACTCCTCGAGCTTTGTGATATTGCGAATTGAAATATCACATATCGCATATCGCACTTCCATTCTCCCATTGAAATTATTCCATTTAAATTTCCAAAGCGTCCCTCTCTAAAGAATTTTTGTGATATCATAAGGTTTAATGAATTCTAAAAACCTCTTTCCACCTCTAAGACTTGTCACATTTGGTAAGCCTTCCATTAGCATATTTAGCCCTTCTTCCTCCAAACTGCAAGCAAAAAAATTTCAAGTTTAATTAGGTCATGAATAGTTGATATATTGGAGCATGATAGATAGAGCAAGGTTTGTTTAGTCAATTGGCCAAGTTAAGTGCAATTTAAATCAATTTCCCTTCTGCCATTTCCTTTCTGCAAATTAAATTATTTTCATTTCCATCATTTCCTTTCTACAAATTAAATTAGTTTCATTTCCATCATTTCATTTTTGAAAATTAAATTAGTTTCATTTCCATCATTTCCTTTCTACAAATTAAACTAGTTTCATTTCTGTCATTTCGTTTTTGTAATTTAACTTAGTTTCCTTTCTTTCATTTCCTTCCAGAAATTTAATTTCCATTTCTTATCGTAGTTTAAGAAATAATACCCTTTCGTAAAGCATAATAGGATCACATGAGAAAAATGCATCTATTGGTGTATATAGCACTGTCATCTCCAAGTTTGTATGAAAATTGGGTTGATAAAGTAATGTAGGGCAGCCCCTAGGAGTTGCAGCACTCTTGGTGCAATAGCAGGGCTCACCACTTTTTGGCACCGTTGTCGGGGAGGTGTCTAGTAGATGATTTGATTTTGTTTTAGCATCCTTTTCTACTTTCCTTTATTTTCATGTTATTTCAGAAATATTGAAAAAAATACAAAAAAGATCTAGTTTTCATGCCTAGTAGGAGTAGGAATGCTCAAAGACAAATCTTACCTAATACCCCCACATCACCTCCTAGCCACCCTTCACTCTTATTTAGTGGCAGTGAGATTGAACTTCCTATAAGAGAGCCTTTTGAATACCCTAAGGAACCTATTGGGAAAGAAGAAGAAGATTGTGGTCCAACTGATGGACTTGATTCACCTATCTTAACCATAGCTGGATCCAGAGAGCCTTTCCCTTAAGTGAGGTGGATGGGGAAACTAACATGAAAAGCATTATCCCCTCAGCTCTTCCACACTTCCATGGAATTACCTTTGAGGGTCCTGACACATTCATGTTTGAATTTACTATTGTCTGTAGGACTTATGACTACACCTATGATGATCAGAAGTTGAAGCTATTCCCATCCACCCTTAAGGATGCAACCTTGTGATGGTTCATGGGTCTATCTGGGGACAACATCACCACTTGGGTAGAGATGCAAGAAACCTTCAAAAAAAAGTACAGAGACTACTGTAGGTCCAAGGAAACTAAGGATGATATATTTAGGATGAATCTAGGTCCTAATGAATCCCTAGAGTACTATGAAGAGAGTTTTCAATTAAAATATAAGAGATCCAACTGTACTTCTAATCCTGCATCACTTAAACTTGTACTTATTCGAGGGATCAGAGAAGAGATGATAGAAACATTGAATATGCTATCAGGAGGAGATATTTACCAACTACCTTATGAAAAAATCAAAACTATCTTCCGGAACCATTCTAGGGCATGTATGAAGACAGGATGAGCTGGCCAAAACACATCCAATACCCCTTCCTTTTCCATATCCATAAAACATGAGATTGGAAACATGTTAGATTACTTCAAGAGTGACATCTTGCACACCCTTACTTTGCAAATGGACACAATGTAGGTCAACAAGAAGCAAGAGGAAGCAGAGAGAGCCCTAGCCATATTTTTTCCTAGATGTACCTGGAAGCACCCAATAAATGAATGTCTAGTGAATGTCATGGTGGTTTTCTTAGCCAGTGAGGAGAATCATGCCACATAAAAGTGTCCCTCCTTACATGGAATTAGGGTTGTATATCAAGATGGGGAAGCAATGCCAAAGAAACTATGTTTCATCAACCAGAGAAGGCCTCAAGGCCCTCAGCCATATCAACAAGGTATGCAAGGTGCACCTTACTCTTACTATCACAACAATCAGAGTGCACCCATGAAACCTTTGTACACCCCCACTCCTCCATCCTGGTATACACCTCCTACTTGGCCTTACAACCCTCCATATCATCCTCAGCTAGGGAATCAACCATTTCAGAAGTATGTTCCACAGAAACTTCAATGGAAAAATCCATCCCAAGGGTGGAGGCATCAACACAATCAACCACCTAATCTAATGCTTCCACCACAACCTCAACCTCAACTTACTCATATTTCTCCACCTAGGCTATCTCAAATATGTGCACAACTTAATCTGAACCTGAACAATGGACAGGAACAACAGGATCCCAGTGGAGAAATGTCTATGATGTGGAGATACAGTAGGTTAATCTTAGGTCGGGAAGAGTACTCCCAGACAACCATCCTCCATATCCACTTGTAGAGGTTGAGGAGGAAAAGGAAGAACGTAACACTCAGATCCAACAACCTCCTTTTCCCGAATGCTTGATCCACCCTACTTAGCACACCCTAGAGGAGACTGAACTTCTGGGAGAATTAGAAAAATTTTGTGTAAAGATATCACTTCACCAGGCCATTAAGGATGTTCCTATCTACAATAGGCTCATCAAAGAAAATTTCTTCAAGAGACCTAGGAGAAATAAGAGAGATACCCCTACCATCAATGTGGTAGGACAGTTGTCTGACTTAATGTTGGGAAGGGTAATCTTTCCAAAGTACCTGGACCCTGGTAGTCCGTTTGTTGATGTGAACATTGACGGTGTCATATTCCCCTACACTCTGATCTATCTAGGGACTGCCATCAATGTCATGACCAAGGAAACTATGTTGAAACTTAGTCTCCAAGGGACTTTGAGAAAAACCATAATAGTTTTGCAACTTGCAAATCGGTCCACAGTAACTCCAGAAGGAATTGTTGAGGATGTTATGGTTACCATTGAATAGTATCCTATATATTTCCCGGTCCTAC
The DNA here is from genome assembly GCA_034641835.2 of Pinus albicaulis. Classification (NCBI taxonomy): domain Eukaryota; kingdom Viridiplantae; phylum Streptophyta; class Pinopsida; order Pinales; family Pinaceae; genus Pinus; species Pinus albicaulis. The sequence goes on along the minus strand of CM076570.1, from coordinate 570,375,688 downwards.
AAACAAAAACCAAGTTTAATGGTTATCCTCTCATCTTAGGGAGACGTTGGTTAGCCACTGCAGATGCTTATATTAGTTGTCAGGTTGGAAACATGACTATAAAAAATGAGCCTTTGTCCAAACAACTAGTGTTATACCCTCTAGCCCATCCTTCCATTGATTGTGATCTACCTATATGGTTGGAGGATGAGGAATATGAGTTATATAACATTGCCCCTATGTGTACCATATATGTTATTATTAGAAGGGGGCAGCTTGATGAAGGTGAACTCGTCGACCATGCCATTCAAAACTAGTCCTCCACTAACATTCCTCTCAAAACCTTAGTCAAAGAGTCTGAAATCCAAACTTGGATGGAACTGCACTCAGTTGATTCAACCTCTAAAACCACCAAGACTATCAAGTTTGGCCCATCCAAATCTTTGAAAATCAACCCAAACCTCTCGAATGAGGAAGAGAAGCAGTTATGCCAGCTTTTGAAAGAGAATCTAGTTGACATGGACATGAAGAGGGTGCATCCTTCAGTATGCAGACATCATATTTATGTCAAGAAGGATTTAAGCCTATGAGACAACCTCGAAGAAGGATTAACCCGACTCTGAAGGACATAGTCAAAGAAGAGCTACATAAATTATTGGATGCAGGGTTCATTTATCCTATATCCGACAGTGAGTGGGTATCTCCTCTTGTACTAGTCCCAAAGAAGAATGGGAAGTGGAGAATTTTTGTTGATTATCGAGAACTTAACAAAACCGCCAAGCAATACCATTTCCCTTTGCCCTTTATATACCAAGTCATAGATGGTCTTGTAGGGAAGAAGTTATTTTCCATATTAGATGGGTTCAATGTGTACAATCAGTTTCAAATTAGCCCCAAAGATCAGAATAAGACTACTTTCACCTGCCCTTGGGGTGATTTCACTTATCGATTCCTACCCTTTGGGTTGTGAAATTCCCCAGCCACCTTCCAAAGAGTTGTACTGAGCATTTTTTCTGAGTTATTCCATGACTCTATTGAAATATACATGAATGATTTCACACCATATGGGGATGACTTCCAAGAAGCTATCTCCAATTTGGGTAAATTACTAAGAAGGTTAATTGAGATGCATCTCTCCTTGAGCCCATGAAAGTGTGAATTCCTGAAGAAATCAGGAGTTGTTTAGGGCACTCCATCTCCCAAGCATGAATACGGGTAGACCCAAACAAAATCACTATCATCAAAAGGTTACATGCTCCTCAAAAGCATAAAGATGTCGCGAGTTTCTTAGGCTTAGTTGTTTATTATAGAAGGTTCATCAAATATTTCAGCAATATGGCTTCACCATTATTTGGGTTATTGGTGAAATATTTTGATTTTATTTGGTTTGATCCTTAGCAAGAGGATTTCATCTCATTAAGTAAAATTTGACTACTTCCCCCATCCTCCGAGGTCCAAATTGGATTCTACCTTTCCACATCCATGCTGATGCATCCAACAAAGCTAAAGGGGTATCATTTGGACAATTAGAGGAAAAAATCCCTTATTCCATTTATTTCATCAGCAAGAAATTGTCCAAGGCCGAGCTAAATTATACTGTCATTGAGAAGGAGATGTTAGCCATTGTCCATGCTTTGAAAAAATTTAGGCATTATGTAACTGGATATCAAACCTTTGTTCACACTGACCATGCAACCATAAAGTATTTAATGAAAAAACCAGATGTTAATGCTAGGATAATTATATGGTTGTTACTTTTGCAGCAACTTGATTTGACTATTATACCTAGAAAGGAGAATGTTGTTGCAAATTTTTTGTCTAGGTTATCTCTCCCTGTAGGTGAAGAAGTAATGGTGGATGACCAGCTGCCAGATGAGAATCTCTTTGCTATATCAGGACTCTCACCATGGTTTTTTTATATAGCCAACTACTTGGTTGATGGGAGACTCCCTCCTAATCTTTCATTCAGGGAAAGGAGCAAAATCATCAGAAAAAGTGCCCCTTTCACATGGATTGGGGGGAAATTTTTCAAGCTAGGCCTTGATCAAATCCTTAGGAGATGTGTGAGGGAGGAAGAATTTTTTGATATCCTCTCTGCATTTCATGACAACCCATTTGGAGGCCACTTTTCTGTGAAGATAACTGCTTACAAATTTTTGTAGGCATGATACTATTGGCCTACCCTTCTCCAAGATTCCAGAAGATACACCAACAGGTGTGACCAGTGCCAAAGGATGGGGAAACCCACACAAAGGGATGAGATTACTTTGCACCCTTAGGTGGATCTTGAGCAATTTGACAAGTGGGGCATGGACTTTGTTGCACCTATCGATCCACCATTCGAAAAAAGAAGTATATCATAGTCTTCACTAATTACTTGACAAAGTGGGCTGAAACAAAATTAGTGAAGGTAGAAACCGAGGAGAAAGTAGCAGAATTTTTGAATGGGAATGTGTTTTACAAGTTTTCATACCCTAGAGAAATAGTCAGGATGGTCTATAGGGTTCATAGCTACTCCTCTTACATCAAAATGCTTACCCAACCAACGTTTAGCTTCGGCTTTACAAAAACTTCTATTCTTCTCACCTCACTGAAAATATTTTGAGGAAGCACAATATTAAGCATAGAACTTCTACTACCTATCACCCTCAAGAGAATGGTAGCATAGAAGTAACTAGCAAAGCTTTAGATAGCATCCTCACTAAGGTTGTGAGCAGCAGCAGAAAATATTGGGCAGACATATTGGTAGAAGCTACTTGGGCCTACAACACTACTTGGAAGACAACAACAGGATTCACTCCTTATGAACTATTCTGTGGTAAGAAATATCTACTCTCAGTTGAGTTTGAATTCAATACTTTAAGGATGGATGCTGAATTAGATCTAGATCTATCAAATTCCCAAAAAGAGATGTTGTTGCAACTAAATGGATTGGATGAGTTCGAATGTAAGCACTTCTTCACACATAGGTAGTTCAGCTGCAAACGAAGGTATGGAATAACAATAAAATTAAGGAGAAGGCCTTCCAAGAAGGAGATTGGGCATTTTTGTATGATTCAAGGCTTAAAGAATTTAAGGGAAAATTGATGACAAGATGGTTAGGACCTTACACAGTGGAAAAATGTTTTGACAATGGCGCAGTTCAAATCAGGATCATAGAAGAGGAAGGAATCCCCTTGCTTGTCAATGGTCATAGACTTAAAATTTACAGGAAGCCCTTATCCAAGGCAGAGTTCATAAATTCAAAAAGCAGAGAGGTGTATGTAATGGGAAACTCCATAGTTTCTAGCACCTCCTAAAAAGAGAGAGAGAGATAAGAAGAGAACAAAGATCCATGGGTGAAAACCTCTCTGAGGCACTCAAGGAAATATTGTGGGTTGAAAACCTCGATGGAGGCAGTCCACTCGCTTTCAAAAAAAAAAAGAGAAATACATTTGAATCTTTGTTTTTTTTTGTGTTTGTTGTTTTGCAGGTTATTAATGGTTTCTGAAAACATGGGGAAGCAGTCATCTTCTTCTCTCCCGTTCTATTTTACCATCCATCCCATGATTCACTCCATTCATTTCCATAACTCCTTCCATCACCTCCATACACCACATCCTTACATTCATGAGCACAATGTAGCAAAAGAAAGCAAGCCAAAAACTACTACAAACATTAGGAAGTTCCTTCAAAAACAAAGTTGTTCATGGAATGCAAAGAAAAAAAAAAGGAAAGATGCATAAAAAACTCTAGGAGAACGAGAATGCCACCCATGGCTTCTCAAGCACCCCACACAACATCTAAAAGGTTGTCTCCTCAATCCAATTCCTACAAATTCCTTGACAACAGCAGGTAAACTTAGGTATAGCTTCTCACCCCTCGCTATGCATCCACAATAGCCAGAAATAGTTAAATTTTAAGACTTAGAGTTTAAGGGGTAGAAAGGTGGCTAGTTATCTTGGCCACCATCGTGAAGTATGACTAGGGATAACTACAAATTCATGCTACCTAGGCATGCAAAAGGAAAAAATTGAAATCAAGTGGAGTAGAGGAGAACGAGGGGAGGAAACACGCAGACAATCATGAATTAATAGAGAGAAGGAAAAAACGATCTCTAACGGAAACTAGAGTTAAGCATGAGTTACATAAGCACTGCAAAATTAGCTAGGAAATCCAATAAAAAGAGATATCGTCTCATCCAAACCAGTGAATTGAGAATTTTTTAGGGAAAGAGACCCAAGGGAGCCCACAACATAGAAATACCAAGTTTGGGTTGTGTATTTGAACAACATGGAGCATCAGTAGTAGAAAAACATCACTAACAGTCGGGCTAGCTTCCGAAGTATACTTCATATCAGACACAATAGCAAGGGACCAAGGGAAGCTTTTATAGAAACCCAAACAAGGCAGAATTATACTCCTAGCCTTAGAGAAGAAGGAGACGAAGATTCATAAGAAGGACTAGAAGAATAACCATAGGAAGAAGAACCAAAAGAGGAACAAGAAGAAGAAGAGGAAGATGCAGAGGGCCAAGGAGAAATGGAAGAAATGGAAATGAATATAGAAGTCATAAAGGTAGCAGAAAGTGAGCAAGAGGAAGTTTCCACCTTAGCTTATCTGAGCACAAAGAGAAAAAGGAAAAACTCTATGTATTTCAGAACTAAAAAGAGTCATAGGGTAAGTCAGAAAGAGCTAGAGACTCCTCCCAATAGCCCCATCATCATTGAAGAATCACCAAGGGAGGAGGAAATATTCAAAGAGACAGTTCTGAAGGAGCAGTTGCAGATGGCACAGGAAAATAATATAGCACTAAAGGAGAAATTGCAACAAAAAGGGAAAAAAATAACCACCATGGCTGACTGGTGCATAGGATCCCTTCAACACAGATTCCCTGCAAACTCATATGTTGTGTACCTCAAGGATCAATGGCTCCTATTTCAAATCAAAACTCTAGCCTCCCATGGATCCCTATCTTTCCAAGATTGTAGGAAATTCATGGATTTCTACAAGCAAGATAACATGGTTGATCAGGAAAATATGGCAGAGTTTTATGTGCATAACATTGTGCTGACAAATCTGGATACTTGGGACCCCAATCTACAATGGGGGATATGTAGTTGATGGCTCTAGTATCTTGGATTATGAATGAGGACATGAGAGAAAAAGAGATATGGAGGGTCATGAGAAGAATAAATAGAGAACCATTATATATCATACCAGAATTTTTCAACCCAAGAGGAGTCATCCTTAACCATCGAGAGATTGAAAAGGACCCTGCACTAGTTGAAAGCTACCTCTAGACTCAAACATAGGTAATATGCCACTTTGATGATGTTTCTAGGAAGATAGAAGATGAGTGCATTATGGCCAATTAGAGGAGATGTAATAGCCTCCCTCACATCCTCAGGAACAGGGAGTGCCATACTACAGAAAGACTTAGGGGTGCCTTGGAAAGAGTACCATTATACAAGATGGCCATGCAGACCAAGAAGATCCAATGGCTTGGTCTCAAGCTCAGTCCACCTTTGCTGTTGGGGTTGTGTTGAGCTCCAAAGATGTTCTCTCTTCCACCACATTCCACTCCATTTCCTTTGTCCATTATTAATTACAGGCTCAAATGATCAATAGAATTAATTAAAATTTCTTTAAGAATGTATATCATGACTAACTTGCTATGTTTTTATGATTTCGTCATTGTATTACTTTTTGAACTAGATCTAGCTACAAAATGCAGACACTCTGTAGCTACTTGCCGATTTTGCAGGTGTCTTCATGTCTACGCAGGTTCCAGGTGTCATCTCAGAGAGAAACACATATGGTCGTATTCCACATCATTTCCTCGTCATTTGTTGCTCTCCACGAAGTTTGAACAGAATTTTGTAGGTGGTTATGCACGTGGGAACTCGAACTAGGAGATAGACTCCTAATAGGACAAGGACAGTCCAGATGTCCTTAATCATATTACGAGACCACCATCAGAGTTATAGTTTGATTTTAATTTGGAAAGACAATTATCCCTAGGTTATCTCAAGACATTTATGTAATTTTGTTATAAATATGGCTCGGGAAACCGAGGGACAAGGTTGGATTGTGTGTTTGATTGCTAGATTTCAGAAGTCCGAAAACACTCTGTTTTGAAGTAATTTCTCTTTTAATGAAAGAAGCATCACTTTATTGAAAGCGCTGAGTCAATGTTGAAGTAGATTTTGTGTGCTAATCCGGTGATAGAGGGCCCCTGCTACCTAAGCAGCTTTTTTCATACGGCTTAGATAAGTACTTTAGTCTCGTTTTTCATTTCTAGCTTAAGCAAGTTTCTGAAGTTTATGCTTCATACTTGTTTACATTAATCATCACAGCTAGACTTACTCTTATAAACTCTTCCAAAATATCATCACGATGAATAAGGCATAGCTGTGGTGTTGTAGATTTTAGTTGCATTTCCTTTCGAATTTTATGATTTATGCTTGTTTACACTAAGTGTCATAGCCGGCCTTACTCCTACAAAATCTTCCAAAACATCATTAACAATGAATAAGAAACAACTGTGGTATCTTAGATCCTAGTTGTATTTTCTTTCAAATCTTACGTTTATGTTCAATTGCATTGAATAATACAACCAGACTTGTTTTTACAAACTCTTCTAAAATATCATTCATATTGAACGAGATGGGCTGTAGAATTCCATAGACTAGTTGCATGTTAATTTATTTATAACACTCCGGAGGTTGATTTCATTTAGTTCAGCTCTGTCACTGCATTTCAAGTTTGATAATGTCATTCTAGCTTAACTCTGTTCACTGTACTTCAAGTAGATTAGTAGCACTCTAGTTCTGTCTCAGTTCATTTTGTTTCAAGAAAATATTAATGGCATTCTAGTTTAGTTGTAGTCACTATATTTTAAGATTGATAGACCGTGTTCTAGCCTAGTGTTATCCATTGTATTTCAAGTAGTACTAGTTGTCAAAATTAGTCTCTCGGCCTTCATTATTTACAACTTACTTTTGTTCTGAATTTATATTGATACATCATCACATGAACAGGGGTCAGTAATATCAGTTTAAGGCTTTGATTATTCTGCAAATATTTTACAAATTCACCTATAGCCTTTTTCCCAAACATTATTCTAGAAAATCTCTAAACTTCTGAATAAGGCCTAGTAGTGATAAGTCAAGTTGCAGAATAGGGTAACTTCAACATCATAGGTTAATCTAGAATAGAAACCTTACCGTGTTACAAATAATCATTTTTTTTGTAATATTGTGAGTTGATTGTTTATTTAGGAGAACTTCATTTACACTTAACTTGTCCATTTCTCAAGCTCTTCCAACACATATTTAATGAATGAATTGGATAAGTTCAAGCTCATGTTGTGATTTATTTCCTTGCAATGAAGTCATTATCAAGCTTTGCATTTGTTATTTGACATCCATAGTTTAGGCTTTGTTCTGTTTTAATATAACCAATAGCTTATTTTCACCAGCACTTAGTTCTTTCCCTTTTCAAACATAAGACCATAAAACCAAAAACATCATAAAACACTAAACACAACGTAGTGAGAAACAAATACCTAGGCACATATAGTGCACCACACTTCAGCAGTTTACTAGCCCTAGTTGACAATTAATGAACTCAATTTAGGAACACTAAGTTGAGCACAAATAGGCTGAATGATGAAAGGGACACAAATGCACAACATAGAGAATGGGAGAATTCAAAAAAGAGTAATGGGATTTACCCCCCTGAGGGGGCTCCCACACTTCTTCCTTAGGAAGTCAAGGGGGTTTTCAAAGCCTTGAAAAATTTAGGAGGAGGATTAGTTTCTCATAGGATGAGCAACTATTTAGTAAGGGGGTTATGATGCGCTCCATCATTAGACATATTTGGAGGGGTTAATGGTCCCCTTATTTCCTTATTAAATATCTTTTTCTTGCATTTTTATTGTTATTTGGTTTTATGATGCTAGTATAGGTGGTGATTAAGGCTAACATACTCTGAGTTCCTAATATGAAGTTGACTGTAGAAAATCATGAGTAATTGGCATTATTTTGAAAATTTTATCATAAATACTTGAAGGATATAGTAAGGAGAAATTATAGGAGGATTTTCCACCCTCCTTAACTCTCAAAGGTAGCCAAAGGATCCCCAATGATTCTCTCTAATGATTCTAATTCTAGAGGCAGCCAAGCAACTCAAAGACCCAAAGTGCACTCAATCTATGTTTACTTGGAGTCAAGTGGACTCAATCACTATTTTCAAGAGAGTTTCTGGTAGCTTCCCTATAGAATAAATAGAGTAGAGCTAGAGCTATGAAGGATTCAATTCGATTGGGAACTTTGCTACAAGCTATTGAGCTTTTGATAATTGTACTCAACAATTAAACTTTAAGAAATGTACGAGACTAGTCATTCATGAAATGAGCATACTGATTCCATTTTACTCATTTAAGATTCAGAGAGCTAGGCATGTGGGTTAGGGCCCAATCCATGTGCCTCAACCTCTCTATTGTACTTGTTCTTTGCTTTCTTCCACTCAGTTAGTTTTTCTTCTGATAGTGTCATCACTACTTATTTTTTTCTTTCAGTGTGTTGTTGTATGTTTCATTTGATTATGAATAATGGAATAGAGGAGAAAACTCTAAAATTTGTGGATCAAGACCTCCCTTTTCATCTCTTTCAATAGAGCTCTATGAGGGTGAACCTTCCCATAGACCCAAAAATTGGTTTCTGTTCACTATTTATGAGATTAGAGTAGATTTGCATTACCATTTTCAGACTTCCTTTTGTAGTGTATTTTCACGCATTTTTGTGTTTCTTTGTGCACAAGTTAGCAGGGTTGATTGCAAGAATTAGTGTTAAGGCTGTAGAGCAGCTCCATGGTGTCTTCCCGCTTCATTTTCCATCTCTGTCTTCACAACCTAAGCACTACTGTTACACCCTCCATTCCCTCCTTTTTCTCTTCTTTGCAGCCGCTTCCCTTCTCATTCCTAAAAACACTTACAAATGCATTAGAATTCGACCTCCGCCCTTGCTCCTCGAAACTCCTGCTACTGCACTTCCCTCTATCGCAAATCACAAATCCTTGTTCAACTTGGTATTTATTAACACTTACCGCTCCCAACCACCGATTGTGACATTACTATAGCACTCTTCCACATCATCCCTATCGCATATCGTATTTCATAGTTTTTATCCCCATCGCATTTCACATTTCACAGTTCCTATCCCCATCGAATATCACATTTTTCCCCTGCTTTTTTAACACTTACCACTCCCAACCGTCGATTGCGACATTATTGTAGCACTCTACCATGTCATCCATATCGTAAATCGCATTACACCGTTTTTATGCCCATCACATTTCGAAGCTTTTATCCCCGTCGCATATTGCATTTCTCTCCCATTCCCGAACAAAACTTCCGCTACTCCTCCAGATTTGCGATATTACGAATTGCAATATCGCATATTGCATATCGCAATTTCATCCTACCATTGCAATTCTTCCATCGCACTTTTCAAAGCCTCCCTCTTCAAAGAATTTTTGTGATATCATAAGGTTTAATGAAGTCTAAAACCCTCTTTCCACCTCTAAGCCTTTTCACATGTGTTAAGCCTTCCATTAGCATCTTTAGCCCTTTTCCCTCCAAACTGAAAGAAACACTTTTCAATTTTAATTAGTTCATGAATAACTTCATAGATAGGAGCATGATAAATAGAGCAGGGTGTGTTTAGCCGATTGGCCATGTTAAGTGAAATTTAAATTAGTTTCCCTTCTGTCATTTCCTTTCTCCAAATTAAATTAGTTTCATTTCTGTCATTTCCATTCTGAAAATTAAATTAGTTTCATTTATTTCATTTCCTTTCTGCAATTTAAGTTAGTTTCCTTTCTTTCATTTCCTTCCAGCAATTTATTTTCCAGTTCTTATCATAGTTTAAGAAATATCATCCTTTCGTAAAGCAGAAGAGGATGAGATTAGAAAAATGTATATGTTGTGTATATAATACTGTCACCTCCAAGTTTGTACGAACCCCAGGTTGATAAAGTAAATTAGGGAAGCCCCTGGAAGTTGCAGCACTCTTGCTCCAATACCAGGGCTCACCCATCTACTACAACCTTTACTTATTCCAAGTCAACGTTGGGAGGAGGTTTCAATGGATTTTATCACAAGTTTACCTAAGTCTGAAGGAAAGAGTGTCATCATGGTGGTAGTTGATAGACTTACCAAGTATCCACACTTTTGTGAATTATCTCATCCATTTAAAGCAAGTACAGTTGCTACTGCATTTATGGAAACAATTCAAAAGCTACATGGAAACCCAAATATTATTGTAAGTGATAGAGATCCCATTTTTACTGGAAATTTTTGGATGAAATTATTTTCTTGTTTGGGTACTCAACTAGCACATAGATCATCTTATCATCCTCAATCTGATGGGAAAATGGAGATAGTGAAAAAAAATTTGGAAGGATATCTTCGTTGTTTTGTATCTGATAAACAAACACAATGGGTCAAGTGGTTACCTTTGGCTGAATGGTGGTATAACACTTCCTTCCACACTACAGAAAAAATGAACCCATTTATGGCACTTTATGGATATCATCCATCATCCATCACACCATATTTAAGAGAAAATTTTAAGGTTCAATAAGTGTAATATCGCATCGAGCATCAACAAAAAGTTCTCGAAATCTTAAAGGATAACCTAAATTTGGCACAAAATCGAATGAAACAATAGATATATCAACATCACAATGAGATAAGTTTTTATGTAGGAGACTCGGTATTTTTACAGCTGCAACCATAAAAGCAAATGTCCCTCAAGCAAGCTAAGAAGGATAATAAATTATCGCCAAAGTAATATGGTCCTTATAAGTTATTGAAAAATATTGGTACTATGGCATAAAAATTGGAGCTTCTTGCTTCTTCTTGAGTGCGCCCAGTTTTGCATGTTTCATACTTAAATAAGGTTATAGTGGAAAAAATTCTAGTTCAAACAATGTTTGTAGAACTTGATGAGGAAGGAAAAATCATATTGGAACCTGAAGCAGCCACGAAAGGAAGAACTCGACAACTATGAAATCGATCAATTTCAGATTATCTCATCAAGTGGAAGAACTTATGTGATGATGATAATTTTATACAAAAGCATCCAAAGCTACTCAAGCATTGAGGACAACACTTGTTTGAAGGAGAGGGGCATGTTAGGTCCCCATATTACTAGTGTAGTCCCTTATTGTTGTTAGTGTATCCCCCTTATTGTTATTGTTGTACCCCTGTAGTACCCATATTGTTATTATTGTGTCCCATAAAACCCCACTATTGTTATTGTTGTGCCCTTACATTATTATTGTTAGGTTGGCTAGGATTGTATTGTGACCCCATGGACTCCTATATATAGAAAGGAGTTTTTCTCATTTGAATCATCCAAGAATTTTTCATTTATTTAATGTAAAGGAGGTTGCCCCCTCGAAGTGGTTGAATTATAAGGCAATGATCTCTCTTTTCTTTTATTTCTGGAGATGGTTACATAACAATATACACCAAAAAGCCAATAGATCACATGTGTTATGAAAATTTTCACATACAATCATTAAATATTTTCCATCAAAGATATTAATTTCCATAGGGAAACATGCATTTTAGTAGATACAATTTTCAAGTCAATACTTATCTATATGGTTGTTCTTCACTCCATTTGGCTTACACAATTTTGATAGGTAGAAAAAATCCTCCTTCAAAAAAGAAAAACTACCTTATAACTTGTCCCAATTAGACATGCTCGTGTTTGATGTAGTAGATTCCAATCGATATGTGGGCTCAATTAGCCACTAAAAATATTGGAAATCAATTCCAAATCCTCCAAAGAGGAAAAATTTAATTCTATTTTTCTACCTAAATAACTCTTAAAACTAACTAGGTGTAATCTATTTAAAATATCGATTTTAATTATCTATCCTGACCATGAGCATAAAATTATTCTAAAATAAAAAATAAGAATAAAGATAGATTACCGAAGATGGTAGAAGAATTTCATTAAATTCAACAATCATAAAATACACAAACATAATCCACTAATAGATAAAAAATTATTTAGTTAGCAAATATAATAGCCCATATCTTACTTATGCACTTATTAATGAACCACAACAATTAATAGAAATAAAATTCTCATAAAGTTGCGTAACTGAATAACTTGTAAAAAACTCATATAATTTTTGTTTATACAAGTGTTCATTCACACAAGTATTCATTCACAAAAGAGCTTGGACTTCTCCACATTATGTTCAAAGGATGGTAGAAATATCTAGTCTTGCGTACAAAATTTTCCAACCCCTTTCATTTATACAAAGGTCAAGTATCTAATAATTAAATCTCAAAAAAAGGGCTACATAGTAGCTAGCGCAGGTTGTTTAGTTTAAATGTAACTAAATATAAGTAAAAATATTAAATTCAAGTTAGTACTATGGTTTATAGTCTCAATTTAGATTCTAAATCAAATTGAGGTATCTGGTTATTTGTAATTCAAGATTTTCATGGTTGAGAATCCAATCCTACCCAACAACAATAATAATTAATTTTTGATTAGTTGATCACATGCACATGTTGGAAAGTCAAATTTTCATATATATAAACAAATGGATTGCAAATTCAAAGGCAGGATGGAGAGGGAAGACTACATTTAGATTTTTTAAGGTTACCATTGAATTCTTCTTCACCCTGATTGTATGGGAAGAACCATATATTATTTTATCTATATTTCTTATCATTTAAAACTATTATATGTTTCTTATCATTTTATATTTATCTAGAATGATCTTGAATACCTTTGGGATGGTTTCAGCATGAGATTTCTAATAAGAATGCAAGTGTGGGATTAAATCATAGTAAAGGAAATTACTTATTTTATAACATCAATTTATTAAATATGAAAAAAAGTGATAGTTATAGAGTAATATTTGATCGAAAACAATGTCAGTCGTAAAAAAAGTAACATTGGCTCATCATCTTAATGAATACCATGTTCTCTATTTCAATAATTAACAAGGCATTCGATGCACACACAAAATAAAAATCTCTCAGAAATTTTATTTATAAATTGAAGATTTTCTTATCATGAGGTGGATTAAAAACACTCATTAGTCATAAAGGATAACATTAATATGTCCACATCATCACCTTGTAGATGGAAAAATAGCACCATGTAGTCGTGTTATGCTTACTTTAATTTTATGTTTTTCCTGTTCCAAAATGTTGTTGTTATAATAATATAATATATTATATTATATGACATGGATAGGAGCAAAAACTCCTTCCAAAGGGAGGTATATGGGTTCTTATTTGACCAAAGGAAAGGAAGGTACGTACCAAATAGTAGAGTTCGAGAATAGTATGTACATGTATGAGTAGCCTAAGGAGAGAAAAATATGCAAAGAAAATGGAATGTGGACAACCATACACAGTATACTTAAGAGAATCTTACTATGGATATTTATTTCAGTGAAAAGAAAATGTGACTTCCAACTTAATTAAATGTGATCAACTGACATTTGTGGTGCAACTATCAAGGAGAGTAAATCTGATATGATTAGACTATCATTAAAATTCAAGTCACGAGTTACAAGGCATGGCCCAATAGGATCTTAAAAATTATAGGAAGTAGCATTGTAGATAAATATTGATAAAAAAATTATAATAAATGAAAAACTAAATTCTAAAGTTTAAATTTATGAAATTGAAAATTATTTAGCTAGTTTGACCCAAGTAATAGGCGGTCAACCTAAAACGAATGTGTAATACCTGTTGCTATGAGAATTCTCAAGAGAAATTCCTTTTTTCTTCTAATTGTTATCTAAAAAATGAAAATAAATTAAATGAAAGTAAATCATTATAAACATCTTCCTTTTCTTTAGAAGATTCATCATTTACCTTCTTCTCCTTTTCCTCCTGATAATATTGCAATGACACAATGTTGTTGAATAGTGGAGTAATAGTGGGAGGTATTGGAAATTCCATTTTGATCTTTCATCTTTACAACTAAGTAGACATTTGATCGTGTCCCTTTTTTTTGTTCATATAGGAAGTAATGGAGCTTGGACATTCTTTGTGCCTAGAAATGAGATTTAAAATTAGAGCATTTTTTTAGTTGTTGAGTTCCTGTTGGACGGATAAGTCATTCTACGGACAAGACAGACCTCCCAAGTGTCCTACGGAAAGCTAGCAACAAACGGACAAATAAAAAAGATTTTCTCTAGATATTTTTTGACATGGAATTAATTATAACAGGGTTTTAGAAACCTACTTGTAGTCTAGCGCTGATCTTCTTTCCAGTGGCTTGAAGAAAGTCGTCGTCAAGGATCTGCAATCACAAAAACAAGAAAAGATCAAAAGCACCTGTATATTAAATCAATTCATGAATCAAACATCTATCAAGATAATAAAGGAATTCAAGAAATGGGATAATTACTTAAATAACCCATTGAGAAAACAATATTCATTCGTATTAACTTAAATAAAAAAGAGCCTTACAAACGTATCCGCCTTGATGTCATACACGCCTTCCTAAGGTCCGGAACAGGCATTTCCTTCACACTGACAAGCCTTGCACTCTCTCAGCTAAAAGCACATGGGTGTGTAACAATTCCCATATAATGATTGGCTATGAGAGTATGAGTCTCTACAACATTTCTCCTCAAAAATTATCCAAGTATAACTCACTAACTCCAATTCTCAAAGTCTCCATCCCTTGAAATTGAACCAAAGTTTCAATTTATAGGAAAAGGAAAGTGGTTACAGCTCCAAAATGGAAGGGATAGAGTCCTCTTTTGAAGGGATTGAGCTCCATAAACCAAGGGGTAGGCTCCCATAATGGAGGAATGAACATACATGATAGGAGCGAACCTTCGACCGGATGATTGTTTATAGAAGCTTCTAGATTTGACTGTTGGGCTTCTAAATGTTACTTTCCGCCTTTTTTTTACCTTTTACAGGGGTCCGCACCTTTAATGAATAAAAAATGTGTTTAGTTCTGCATTATTTAGAGCAAAAAAATGTGGCACCGCAGGAAATGTTAAGAGAAAGTGCGGTACAAGTGTTTTTAAGACTTTTATGAGCTTTTCTCTCAATTTCAAGGCTTGATTTTAGGAACTTTGATGTCATAGACTTCTAAGGGAGTAATATATGAGTAATGATGAACCCATATCGACACTAAAATGTCATGGTGACGAATTTCAGTGTAACATATTTCCCCCTAAAGCACGAAGTCTGAGATAATTTGAAGAGTGATGTGCTTTATCATTTCAAGGATTAGCCTGTGGACACCCCAGTCGAAACCCTGTAAAAACATTCAATGCAAAACATATATATCATCGCTGGGGTAGGAATTCCCATATTCTAATCAAAACTAACTAAACTTGTTCTGATATAGAAATTATTTTAATATTACATCAATAGTGTAGACACATCATGGACGCAACCATCTGTAATGAATAGCCTATTGCATAAAGAATAATAAAACTCCTCGCAGCCTGGATGGTGGAAACTAGATCTAGGGTCTTGATTTGTGCTTCCCGAACTAGTATGATTCTATCCATGCGATTAAATGTGTCGAAGTCGAACATGGTAGAACCCACTTGATTACTAGTTAATGATGTGAACTATTAAAAAGTGTGAGAGAAACCACCAATAATGACAATGGCTCTCAAAGTACTCAGTACAATCCATGAAATGTGAATAAGTGATCTGAAGTCGAACATTTCACGGAATCGTTCGATCGAAGGTCAATGATGCAACCTGTCGTCGAAGGCGAGAAATCTGCCATTAAGGCATGCAGATTCCAAGGTACTGACAGATTCTAGATCAACTTCCTAGATGATGAGTTGTCGTCGATAGAAAGTGATCCGTCGTAAGCAAGCTCACGACACAGAACCATAGATCAAGTTTTGAAGAATTTCTTTTGCAAGGACTGACTCAGGGATGGTCAATGTGAGTGGAGACAATGTTTTAAGATGAATGGTTTTTTTTACTGTCCTCTTGAACACATAACGAAACTGCAGATGGTTTGGTAACAATTGCCCTAAGCTAATACCCAAAAACCAGCTAAAGACCTTCAATGTGGTTTGATTAACTGATAGGAAAAGGATTTTCCCATCCCAGGTAGAAGTGTGACAAAAAGTGTCATGGTCAAGAGTGGTATACTGCTTTTAAATCAAAGTGTAACAAATGGATTCGTTTTCTTTCTTTTTCCCCCACCTTTTCTGGCAAGTACCTCTTTATTTTTGACAAGCTTGAGGAGGATAAAATTTTCTTTTTTATAAGCTCATCCTTTGTATGAGTCCAACCTAGTTTAAAATCAAACCCTAAGAAGGAGTGGTCCGTTCCTGTTTGTAATCGACAGGTCCCTTACTGTTAAATTTTAATGAGTCCAGTATAGGAGAAATTCAGTGTTTTTCATTTTTAGGGAGTCAGAAGAAAAAACTTAAGAAAAATGCATGGGTGTACTTTTTCATAATTTTAGTCTCTTAGGCCCAAAAAAGGATAAAACAATGCAAGAGAGAACTATATTGACCATGATTATTCAAAGTATACCTTTTTCGTAAATAGTCCATTTCAGTCCGGAAAAGGGGTAAACTTATACTGAAGGGATGACTGTTCATTTCCTTTAACAAGTTCGAATAGTCAATTACTTGGCAATCTTTTCATCTTTAGATAGTCTCAAAAGAGCTTAAAAGAGGATTCCAAGGTTTCACTTTTTCGTAAGTTTTAACGAGTTTGAAAAAGGGATAAAAATGTACTCATAGTTTCGCCTTTTCTGTAAGTTTTAACGAGTTCGAAAAAGTGATAAAAATGTATTCCTATGGCCAGATTTCAATTTAATTTACGAGCAGGAAAAAACAGAAAGAACTCGGCATTTTCATGTGTTACAAGAATGAAAGATAGCAAAATAATCTTAGGATTTTCATGAGTTTAATGAGTCTTGAAAATAATAACCGAAATCGACTCAAGATAGGTTTCATTTTTACACAAGCTTGAAACAAATAAAACTTTTCTTGAGATAGGTTTCATTTTTACACAAGCTTGAAACATAGGAAAATTGTACTTGAGGGTGGTTTCATTTTTACACAAGCTTGAAACAAAGGAAACTATGCTTGAGGGTGGTTTCATTTTTACACAAGCTTGAAACATAGGAAAATTGTGCTTGAGGATGGGTTTGTTTCATTTTTACACAATCTTGAAACAAAGGAAAAATCATGCTTGAGATAAGTTTCAGTGCCCCCCAAGCGTAACTTGCTAGAGTGCATGCCCCCCAAGCTTTATTGCATTCAACTAAGCAGACTACTAGTTACTAATAGCTGGATGGAATGAAGGTTCATTTACGAGATTAGATGAAAGACTCAAATTGACTAGGAGAGGATTTGTTTCATTTTTTAACAAGGTTGACACAGGAAAAGAAGCATCCTCATGGTGACCTGTTTCATTTTTTAACGAGGTTGAAACAGTAAAAGGAACTATCCTCATAAACTATTATTTCTAATCTACCTACATAACCTATTGATTCATTTTTTAATGAGGCTGAAACAGGAAAAGAACTTTCCTCATGGGTCTGTTTCATTTTTTAACGAGGTTGACACAGTAAAAGGAACCTTCCTCTTGCAACATGTTTAATTTTTTAACGAGGTTGACACAGTAAAAGGAACTATCCTCACGGTGACCTTTTCATGGTTTCCAACTGGAAGAAAGACATGTCAAGGGACACTCCTCAATCATGGCTTCCAAAAAGTCTTCATCAGATGGAAGAACAATTCTCTGGAAGGAACACATGTCAAGGGACTCAAAAGGGATAGAAACATCGTGTTCAAATAATCCCATAGAGTTTTCCATTTCAATTACTAGATCTAAATAAAAGGAAGTCGAGCAAACAGTGAGAGGCTCGCTTACATCGGTAACTAAAAACATGGGACTAGTTGCCACATAATAAACCCGTGGCGAGGTAGATACCACTTTAGTATAAGGAACATTTAGGGGTGTCGGATTATTGGTAGTCGAATCAAGACTAGGGAATGAAAGTTGGTCAATAGTCACAATGTTTCCATTGTGAGGGAAAGACATCACGTGAAAGAGTGTCGATACGACAACTTTAATTGCATAGACATAGTCTCGCCCAAGGAGTAAATTGAAATCCAAGGGGCCTCGAACTACCATAAGATCAATACAAACAGTTTTACTTCCAAAGTAATAGAAAACTTAGGAAGGATCCCTAAAGGTTCACTAATGGTTCTGTTAAAAGCTTTCAGATTCTTTGTAATAGGCACAAGCTGAGGGGAACCCAAAGCTTTCCAAGCAGTTGAGGATAAAATACTAACATAAGAACCTTCATATACATGTGTGCACATACATTCTTATGACAAGCCTGCACAATTATTTGGAAAGGGATGGAAGAAGGAAGACGAGGTTTTGTCAGTCTATTCCAATCAAAGGAAAATAAATCGGTAATTGGAGGGGGTTTTGTAGAAACAGGTGAAATTCCCCTCGACATAGAATAATCTGATGAAACAAGAAGAACTGGAGTGATATGAAGTTCACTCTCTATAGGGAGAGTGGGATCGACCGAATGTGAAATCAAGTCGACCATTTGATCAACTAATGGATCATCAACCTGAGTGATATCAGTTTCACTCTCCAATGGAAGAGTGGGATCGATTGTACTTGGAATTAGATCAATTACTCTGTCAGTTGACGGTAGGTTGGGAGAAAGTTTACAGTAACCAGTTGGAAGTTCTTGCTGTGGAATAGTAAGGTTTTCCAACAATTTTGAGGCTTCATCCATTTGAGGGAAAATGTGAGTTTGATTATTCCCTTTGCATAACTTACAAGGAAACCTAACTCTACCCTTTTTCCCAAGAACTTGACTATCACTGGTTGATGGATCAATGGTAAGTTGATGAGATTTTTTTGACCATACTTCCAAGACCTTAGGAATACCAGGAAAATTAATAAGGAAGGGTCACCCTTACAAAGCTTGCAAGGGAATTTGGGTTTACGATGCATGTTGGAGGTTTCCTCAACATTACTAACACATGCAGCCATGGTTGGTTGGTTGACTTCTTTCTTATTTTGCTTCTTCTTCTTCTTCCATTTCTTCTTCTTCTTAACCACTTGGTTACTAGCGTCAAGACTTTTACCAAGCAAAGAGGAAGAAAGGAGGAAGACATATTGGGTGAAGAAGGTAAAGGGTCAACAGAAGGTTGGTGATGTTGAGATGGTGAACTTTGTTGAGGTGAAGCATCCGGTTGAGGTGGAAAAATTGGAGTATTCGGGGCCAACGAAGTTGAAAATAACCATATCGGTAAACCTATTGTAAATCCAAGTAATGACAATGTAGCCATATAAGGAGGACCAACATTTCCAAAGCAAGGAAAAGTACTAGGATACTCATTAAGAGGGGTTCCTTCGTTGGTACATTCCGGAACAGTTGCCATTAGATTCAACTTCAGTGAATTTTATTAACAATTTAAAACTAAAATTAACAATTCACAATTCACACCTAAAAAATTAAAATTCACAATTCACACCTATGGTCTCTAAAAGTAAAAACAAAGAAATGAACATGCGCTATCAAAACTAGGAGTCAAACCACACGCAAACAGTAGATTCCCGCACTAAAAACACTAGTTGGTGATGAAATCCAACATCGTAGAATTTTAATGCAGAAATGGCAGTTGGAACAGTTACCCCGAAAACCTGCCAAGTTTCTCCACTATGCCATCTCGAGTGAAGAGAACCCTCTGGAGAGTCCAAGTAAGTCTAGCCAATGTCTGTTCTAGGTACAGTGGGATCTTCCCTCCACTGTCACCTTGGGAAATAATCCTATATTTTATGGCCACTAAGGTCACCAACATGAACAAATATACGTGGTGGAATAGTCTACGATCCGATACACATGCAAGGGCAGAGTAACAAAGCTCAATACCCTTGAAGGCTCCTTGACATAATCCAAGGTTTACCGACAAGTGACCCCAGGCTTCTCAACAATGGTCAATCTGAGGTTTAGCATTGTTAATACGTGTATATCTTCTATCGTTCCCAATGAGGAAGGATTGATTACCTCACTGGTTCGGATATGATCTTGTGCTTGACTCCTTTAGGAGGAGCTTCCTAGAGCATACATGCAACAATTGGAATTTTCCTACCGCAAGATCGACTACTTGTTTGTTTTAGCTACATTGGAAAGTTAACTACAACCTATTCCAAAGCACTAATCCTGAGCTAGATTGGTGGAAAGAGCCCTAAAAATGTAAAAATTACTAGATGAATTTTATTAAGTAGTGTGTTATTTGGGCTATTATCACTCAAAGGGTAAATGGATATGAAACCAATGGTGTTATGACCCGACCCAAAACTGAATGCAATCGAATATGATACTGTAATATTTTCAATTTGATGAATCCTAAATAAAGTAGGGAGAGAGTTTCCATTCACTTCCAACAATGCAAAAAATTGATCAATAAAAGAAAATATAACAAATTCTCTAATGCACTAATTTCATCAAGAAAAGCTAATGCTAATCAATTTAAAAATATTTTTTTATTTTTAGGTTTTAAAACAAGCATAAAAAAATGTAAATTCAAATCAAAGAAAACTAATCTAAATCTACGATTGATTTTTTCAAAATGTAAACTATGCAATTGTAATCTATGCACAATTCACATGAAAACTATGCAAATGTAATCTATGCACATTTTTCATTCATATTCTGAAAATGAGAATTCTAATTATGCAAATGTGATCGATGCAAGAGAATTCTCAAACATAAGATGATTCTAATGTAATCTAAGAACTAATCAGGTGTAAGTAAAGAAAATTGGGTGAGAGTTTCAAAATTCAAAAAATAAAAACACTCAAAGGCGACACAATTTAGCCCCCCCCCCGGTGAATGAGGGGGAATTTTTTGTTGCAAAAAAGAAGAAGAAAAAAGATGCAAAATTGTTAAGAAACTGAGACAAACCTCGAAGTAATGACCAAAGCAAATAAAATTAAGAATTTCTCCAAAAAAGAAACTTAAAACACCCAATTAACTTAACAGAGACTGGTGAGATTGTAAAGAAATTGCTGAAAGAAATTCACACAAGGCTTTCTGACAGAAAATACAAGGTTGGGTATATACTGAGAATCTAACAAACTGATCCAAAAAAAAGAATTTTAAGGTTTTTTAAAAATTTTCATAGGGTCTGCAAGTTTCAGTGTAAACAGGTGCGGTCCCACACTATCTATACAAGAAAATAGCAGAGGTTCCCGCACTGTTTCAAAAACAAAAGTGTGGATACCAGAAAACTAAAAGAAAAAATAAAAAACTCTAAAACATTTCTCAAGGATTGTACAGGGATAAACTACCCAAGCCAGTATAAATCAATCAAAATCAGAAAAAATAAATTCACAAGTAAAAAATAAAAGAAATCAAAGTTCAATATTTATTCCCCAGTGGAGTCGCCATTTTGTTGGACGGATAAGTCGTTCTTGCGGACAAGACAGACCTCCCAAGTGTATTGCGGACAGCTAGCAACAAACGGACAAACAAAAACTATTTTCTCTAGATATTTTTTGACATGGAATAAATTATAACAGGGTTTTAGAAACCTACTTGTAGTCCAGCACTGATCTTCTTTCCAGTGGCTTGAAAAAAGGCGTCATCAAGGATCTGCAATCACAAACACAAGAAAAGATCAAAAGCACCTGTATAATAAATCAATTCATGAATCAAACATCTATCAAGATGATCAAGGAATTCAAGAAATGGGATAATTAATTAAATAACCCATTGAGAAAACAATATTCATTCGTATTAACTTAAATAAAGAAGAGCCTTACAACTGTGTTTGCCTTGATGTCATACAGGCCTTCATAGGGTCCGGAATAGGAGTTTCCTTTACTCTGACAAGCCTTGCACTCTCTCAGCTAAAAGCACATGGGTGTGTAATCATTCCCATATAATGATTGGCTATAAGAGTATGAGTCTCTATAACATTTCTCCTCAAAGATTCTCCAAGTCTAGCTCACTAACTCCAATTCTCAAAGTTTCCATCCCTTGAAACTGAACCAAAGCTTCAATTTATAGGAAAAGGAAAGTGGTTACAGCTCCAAAATGGAAGGGATAGAGTCCTCTTTTGAAGGGATTGAGCTCCATAAACCAAGGGGTAGGCTCCCATAATGGAGGAATGAACATATATGATAGGAGCGAACCTTTGACCGGATAATTGCTTCTAGAAGCTTCCATATTTGACTACTGGGCTTCTAAATGTTACTTTCTTCCTTTGTTTTACCTTTTACAGGGGTCCACACCTTTAATGAATAAAAAATTCATTTAGCTCCGCATGATTTAGAGCAAAAAAATGCGGCACCGCAAGCAATGATAAGAGAAAGTGATGTACAAGTGTTTTTAAGACTTTTATGAGCTTTTCTCTCAATTTCAAGGATTGATTTTAGGAACTTTGATGTCGTAGACTTCTAAGAGAGTAATATATGAGTAATGATGAACCCATATAGACACTAAAACGTCATGGTGACAAATTTTAGTGTAACAGTTTCTTTATTTCCTTTACCTTGTCCTTTCTCATTTCATCTACATTAGTTAAGCACATTTCAGTGGAATTTTTTGATAAAGAAACTACAAAATTGGCATTTCAAATTCCTCAATAATTAAATCCAATTTAGCATCTCGAATATTTGTACATTTTTTAGTAGTCAATTGTTTGTTACATTATTTATTGGTACATTGTTTATGTGAATTCACAATTTTATAGCAAAGTGTCAAAACATACTTAATAATGAAGTTGACCTTGGGAGATGTTCAGGAGAATTTTGATTTTTCTCCTTCCACACTTTAATATTATCAAAATAAACATGTGCTTCTTTTTTATATTAATTATAGTTTTATTTGATGAGAATATTTAGTGATCATGTAATGCTACAACTCAATTTCATTAAACTTATTTTTTCACCGCAGGAAAAACCTATAATTCTCATTATGGAAATTAAAAATTACACTTTGTAAACACACAACAATTTGTATGCATATACATTGTTCATTGCCAAATCATGGCAGGGAGTGAAACCATACAAGTGGACACCCTAACCTTAAGTAAAGGAAATAAAAGAATCAAAACCCATGCAAGCTCCTCTAGAAAATATCTGGCACACAGGCCTCAGGCTATTAAACAAATAAAACAAAAAAGCATGTAGGCCCTCCAAGGACTCAACACGAGAGCATAAAAAAATCAAAATAATAGAATGTCGACACAAAAATAGGTTGTAAATAAAAAAAATTGGCCCAAGACAGGAGGCTACAAAAACCCCATGAAACATTCAACGAACCCAGTAAATGCCAACATTGATTCTTTGCAGAGGTTTGGCATGAAAAGGCACAAGATGGCGTAATCAATCCCCTCTCCTCAACTCTTCATAGTAGTGGCAACACAATAAAATAAATTTGGTTATGCACATGACCCATGACCGAAGGACCCCGCAAAAAACCGTGATTGCAAAGGATGAACGCCATGAAGTCTTGCAAGATCATTCAAGATGCCATGATATGATAGAATGACGATGTGTAAATATGTAACCCGTAGAGAGAAATAGAACCACCACAAGAGTCCATTTCATGTGTAGGTGACCAATCCAACAAGAAGAGGCACATAATGAATCCCTTCAACTCCATCCCCTCAGAAACTCCACCCTAGATAAACCTGGAATGATGCAACCTACCATACCAACACTAGAAAACTATAAAGGAAAAAACATGGTGGAAAGGAAGAAAGTTTCAGGGGCAGAGTAGCTAGGGTTAGTCACTCTTCCCATAGTCCTCTCCTTTGATTTCTCTTTTGGATCAAACAATCGAGTCTTTTAATTTCATTAAGCTTCTTATACAAATATTATTGGAAATTATATAACCTTTCATTAATCTATATGGCTTATGTTTTAAGTAAATCGTCATTTCCTTGTTTAGATTTTAACTCTTCTACTTGCATTTCAAAAGTACAAATATGTTGCTTATATGTACTAGAGAGTTATGTGATTTGTTTCTCTTGAATCTATTGAATTTTGGCAACATGTTTAAAATATTATTCCTTAATAGATTTTATTTATTTTGCATGAACGCAATGAACCATAAGAACATTTTTATTACACTTTCTTGCAAGTTTATCAACCTTTCATTTAAGTTCTTCCTCCAATTTTATCTCCTTGTTCTTGAGTTGATTTTGTAACGCAATAACTTGTTCCTTTTATTTCTTTAATTGAGTGATCAATTGATTGAATTACCATTTTTTAGCTGCATCTACAAAAATATCCCAATGAATCTATGTTTCTTATGCAAACTCCTCATCATTAATATTATAGGAATTCTATACATTAGATGGGTCTTGGGAGAAGCCCTTAGATTGATCCATATTATTTTTCCCTCTAGCTTTGACAATATTTTTCTTCTGAGTGTGGAATACATAACTACTAAGTGGAATGATAGTGTCTTTCATAAGAGGTACAATTTTTAAATCCATAGGTTTAGGAGTAATCTTGCTATGAATAGAGTTGATATGAGTAGTATCAATGGCAGAAGATGATATTAATTTATTAAACCTCCAAGTCTTGTTCTTTCAGTGGTTTTATTTGCACCATCTATCTCAGTAGAAGTATGTTGATTCACATCATTTTGGACACCCTCAATTCCATCTTTAGTTTCTTTATTTTGTTCATCTATCTTCCCATCTTATGTTATTTACTTTTTCCTTGTTCCTTATGCTTTTTCTCTAATTATTTTTGTAAACAATCTTATGTTTCTTGTTTCATCTACTCTCTTTTTTCCCATCTATTCTTTGAAGTATTTTTTTTTCTTCAAGGCAAAAAACTGTAATTTTTACTAATAGATAATAAAATTACAATTTTTAGACACATTTTTGTGTGTATGCATATTGATTGATCCATAAAAAAAAAATATTAGGATAACCATATCAAACCAGGGTCATGTACTAACTGTTGTCCCCAAAATAAAAAAATATCATGTATCTCAATAGACATGAGCACATATAGTGTCCATAACTTATACATAAGCAGATCTAATAAGATACCATGATGAGCAGGAATCCAAAAATATAAAAAGAAAAAAGGGAAAAACATAATATACAGTTGATCGTAGATTATTGCGATCATATAAAAAATTTTGACTGTTTATATGAGTAGGAGACTGGATGAAGGAATATTTAGATGAAGTGTCCCCATGAAACTCGGAGAACCGCTAGTAATCCCAAGCCAGATTAAGAACCTTTTTGGAAAGACTGCCTACACACTGATTTAGCTCCATGTATATATGTTCACTAGAAAAATATGAGAACATATTTTTTAACCACATGACATCATCCATAATAGGAGATAAAACAAAAAAAATTTCATTGTTGAGTGTCGTTCAACGAGTTGACCACAAGCTTGGAATCTCCATAAACTTATAAATGAGGTGTATCCTGATCTATGTTAAAATAAAATGGCTTGGAAAGCAATATGTTCAACATAATTATTCAAACCAATGCCCAAATCCATAGGTACATGAAAATAGATGTGAATAGAGAGATGAAGAATATAACTGCCCCCACTGTTCCCACCCGAATTAGTCGAATATGCATCAAAATATTCTTTGGAGTATCGTTACTATTTATCTTGCTTGTCTTTATCTTGTTTTTATTTTATCTTTTATTCCTCATTTAATTTGTATTCTCTTCTATCATAATGTTTTTCCTTTTTATTGTTATTTGTTTTCTTAGTACTAGTATATTTTCTTGAAGAAACACCATCTTTGGTTGCCTTTATTTTGTTTGGCTAGAAAAAAAATCTAGAGTCATTCCCTGTATCTTGGTTTTATTCTTTAAATATATATACTTCTTATTCAATCTAAAATTTGAAAACTTGGTTTTTTTTATAAGATCTTGACTTTCTTGAAATCTCCTTTTTATTTCCTTGTAACCTTGAGCTCCTTAAAACATAATGTCAAAGGAGGATGATAATGAGTATACGTCCTAAATTTGATTGAAGAGAAATGTTTCTTGACAACCCCCTTGGGTTCATGTCTTCTTAAGTATCGTCAAACAAACACAATGTCTTCGAGCCACTAAGCTTATAATGAATCATGTTAAGGGTTTGATAGTGAATATATTTGCATTAGAACGGAAAAATAAGGCCAAATATTTTTCCAGTTTTTTTTTTTTGGAAGAACCAATACCAATGGTCTCATAAGAAATTTTTCTTATGACCAAACTCTCAGGAACATACTTTGGAAAAATATGAAGGGCATCTTCACAACCATATATATATGAATGTCAGAATAGTCTTCATTAAATTCAAATCATCAATATCTTTAATTCTATCCATAGAATTTTGAGTGAATCTAGGAGGAACCTAATTCTTCAACACAACTGCAGAGGAAAAATAAAATCATCACAAATATCATAAAAGTGATTTTTTCACTTTGTCTCCCAAAAATTAGAACAATACATGTGTATAGGTTTTTTTAGCATGTG
This sequence comes from Pinus albicaulis, assembly GCA_034641835.2. NCBI lineage: Eukaryota > Viridiplantae > Streptophyta > Pinopsida > Pinales > Pinaceae > Pinus > Pinus albicaulis. Next base: position 570,349,177 of record CM076570.1, on the reverse strand, counting down.
GCGAAGACCATTTCATGAGCGGGAAAAGATCTATGTAATAAAAAACATCCATTGGGTAAGTTGACATGAAGAAGCCTAGGTAATGAAAATGTGGGGGTTCCTGAATTTCCTAACTTCCCTTATAATTTTGATGATAGGATGTGGGACCAATTAAATTTTGTACCATGTTAAACTTGATGGATCAGAGCAACCCATTCCAACATAAATTTGTCAGCATTGGTTTCTCCCTACAATCAACATAACATGGTGGACAAGAATGTATGGGGTATTTTCAATCGATGAAAAATATACAATTTATTCTTAACAATATTAAAGGAGTATGGATTATAACACCAATATTTAATTAACTGAGACATAGGGGTTTCTTTTTCAATTACTTCTTTTTTCCTAAAATTTATATAGAAACTGAACCTAGGGCATGTCGAGAACAGGTCACAATAGTGCATGTTTGAGCAGTAGTGTGAGAGAGACGATCCATCATACCATATCATAGTATGGTAGAATAAATAGACAAGAAGAAACCTTATACAATTCAAATTTTTTGAGATTTGGAAGCCATTGAAATCCTCATCACATTCATCCTTGAAATTTCCCTCTTCTAAGTTATCTTGAATTTGACTTCATTCCCAACAACTCTTTAGTCCAATGATGTGACAAGTGTTAGAGAAAAAGGTTGAATCGGGGTTCTTTTCTTATCTCTCCTCTAGAGGTTGTACTTGCTTACCCTTCCCTTTTCTTGTCATTTTCATTGTCCTAAACCTTGCAAAATAGAAAAGACATAGTTATCACACATATAAAGAAACCATCAATTCATAGAAAATTTTTTATATACTCGACTAAATTGCATACTAACCATAGCTACTCTTGCATAATTTTTTGTATCATTTCTTAATAATAGCGGTGGTTAAATGAATTTTTAGTATACTTAAACACAAAGAACAAGAATGAGAGAAAATATGCATTGAAGTTCATTTTAATGATATTTCATGCAAATTATTTTGTTTTACTTATTGCTTTGAATTTACAATCTCTACATAGAATTTTAAAATGCATCATTGTTAATGCAGACAAGACAGTTATATCAACATTCAAAATTTGTGTGTAGGGAAGTTGATATTTTTGTTAATGAGTTTATTGAATGTCATGTGCTATCTTTCAGGGGATACTATAAATAACCATTTACGAATCTTTTGAGACTAACATTTTCTGAATAGGAAACAAGTAACAGAGAAAACCTCTTTTTTCAACTATGGTTTCATTGGCTTTAGGGTATCAAGAATTTTGAAACTTTGGCTGAAACTTTTTCACCTAATATTGACAAAGCCCAACAAAGGACATTATTTGTCAAAGAATTTTCTTGCCATATACTATATCAACCTTTGGGTATTAGGATATCATGTATTAAGGCATTGATCATTTGTATTTGAGAGTTGATAATAATTGTCTGATGCTAACATAATCTAAGATACTTTCACATACCAAACTTATTTATGTTAGCTATTATTTAATTAATTGACTATTTATTTATCGAAATTTTGGAATTTCAGACTATTGGTACTTTAATCATTTAAAAAATTTACATATTAGCTGATATGATAGAACTAAAAAATAACCTCATATTCTCTAATTTTCCCTGTTAATGTCATAAAATTATAATGTTTTGGTATGTTGGGATTTGAGTTGGAGGTATGGGTGCTTTATTTTCAAACAAACTATGTATCACCTAATACTACTGAAACACAAAATTTAATTAATTAACGATTTGACTAGTCTTTTTATAAAATATAAAAGGGGTTTCCGAGTTATAAACCCTTTGACACTCATTATTATAAAACTATATATTATGTTTTCTTATTAACTTGAAATAAACATAAAATCCAACATAATAAAATTTTAGCTAAGTAATTTAATCAATAATATCATAAAAATTTCATAAGGCCCCATTATTTATTTAACAATATACAAAAAAAAGGGGGGGTTATTGTACTGATGACAATAAGTCATGACATACTGGAAGAAACAATTATCTTTCTTATTAAAAAATATAGAATTTTTTATTCAATCAATAACAAATCAATCTATAACTAAGAAGTTTCACTAATAACTAAAAGTAGCTTTAATATGCTTTGATATTTATTTTAAAAATGAATCGTTCACTTCTACTATGTAATTCCTACCCTAGTTGACCTATGATATACATTAATTTAACTCTAAGACAATAGTATGACATACATCTATTCTTTGAGGACATCAAAATTTGATGATCCGAATATTATTATTATTGTTACTATTTCATGTGATGTAGATCTATGATGTATTTGTATGATTCTAGTAGACTATGTTGATCATTTTGATATTATAATTATTGATGATTTGATGTCATTTATCGAGCTTGTATTTATTCAATGTATATCATGATCAAACATTCTCGTGATACATATTTATGCAGGAACAAAAAGAAATAAAAACTTAAATAGAGACAACGCTACAAAAAAATTTGAAATTTAATTAATTAATAACAAATACTCAAATTGTTTACATGCAGAATGCAGATAATCTAGCTCAAGCTATGGTAGCTTATGTATAATAAGTGATGTGACAACTACATTCATTATGAATTGTTTTACAGTAATGGTGGAAAGTTTGAACGAAGGTGGTCCACATTGAACAATGGGTGCAAGCCAAGGAATGGCAGAATGTTTAGCTCAAAAATGTTGTCTCGGATATCTTTGGTGATGGTGTAAGTCCCATATCGAAGTGGTTGAAGCAAGGTTGAAGCTTTTGATAGGCTTCGACAAAGAATTCTTTCTGTAAATGCAACCAAACTTTTTCCCACAACTAAAACCTATGTGGCACCTGATGTTGAGCATGTCATTTTTTATACTTGGCTTTGGCTTTGTCCAAGATGTTGTGAACCTGTAGGAGTATGTGTTGTATTCATTCAACAAACCTAGTTTCTTTATCAACCTTGGAATGTACATGTGTAGATTATGTCTGTGTTGTCGCATGAGGCATGAAAACATCAATCAGACACAATGGTTGAAATCACAGACCCACTTGAAAGGGACTATGACCAATCAAGATATGGAGAGCTTTGTTATAGTTTTACTACACATAGGGAAGGCTCTCATCCCAGGTTCTTGGATGCTTGGAGTTGTACATATGAATTTTGTGCATTATCATCATGTTGATAATCTATGTCTGACCAATAGTTTGGGAATGGAATGAAGTTGACTTTGTGAGTTTGGTGTCGATTAATGACCATAGGCTCAACTAGAATGTGCTCAAGAACTTGTTATCTTGATATGATATAATGGTATATGGGATCCCAAAATGTACCCACACTCATTTGAGTAAGTATTTGGCAATGTCCTTTCTTTTGATACTATTATTGCATGCCACCAGTATAGCCATCTTAGAAAGTATATCCAGAACCACAAATACATAGTCATTATCTTGCTTGGTGGAAGGGAGGCTAGACATATAATTCGTGGAAATGGATTCCCTGGGCTAGTTGGGAGTAGAAAAATGAGTTTACAAGCCCTACTTCTTGATGTTTGGCTTAGCGATGACACAAGCAGTGTATGATCTGATATATTTTCCAACATCATGTTGTAGTTTTGGTCAATGAAAATTAATGCCACAATTTTCTCCTGTAATGCCCTACTTGATCCTATAATGCAAATTTTGATTAGTGTTTAATTAATCTGTAAATAATGACTTAAAATTTTTGAGTAATGTTTACACTTGTGAAATTGTAATTTTATTGGTATGACTTTTATTATTTATTTCATCTCTAATATGTCTTCTCAAATCAAATCTTAGATGAGGTATGGTCTTCCCTCATTTATTTCTAAAATCAAATATCTAGATTTTGTACACCCAACATGTTTTCTCAATTTAAATTATAGATGAGGTATGGTCTTCCCTCATTTATTTCTAAAATTAAATATCTAGATATTGTACACCCAATACGTCTTCTCAATTTAAATTGTAGATAAGGTATGGCTTTCTCTCATTCATTTCTAAGATCAAATATCTATATTTTTTACACCAATTATGTCTTCTCAATCTACATTTTGGTCTTCTCCCATTTATTTTTGAATAAAATATCTATATATGGTAAAAAAGACAAAGGTAATAAATTAGAAGGATGAGGGGGTGGTCATGAAATTAATGGAAAGTAGTTGAAGTGGATGAGAAAAAAAGATATAAAAGGGAAGGAGGATGAGAGGAAGAGGAGGATTCATGGTCTTGTTTGGCATATGAAAGGATTCTTGGCCTTGTTTGGCATTGGAGAGGATTCTTGGTCTTGTTTGGAGTTAGAGGAGATCCTTGGTATTTTTTGGAGTTGGAGGGTGTTGATTCCAACTTGGACACACTACAGTTGGTTGGACTTGGGCTTAGAGGGCTAGGGAGCCTATGGAGGTTCTCTGGGCTATGAAATCAATCCTAGTTGGCTAGGAGGTAAATCTACTCGGGTAGCTTACCAGGAGCATCTCAACCAAGCTACTGATACATGTATTCTTTGATTGTTGATTACTTATATAAATTACTGCAATGAAAATTCTTACTTGTTTAATATGTTGTAAATAAATTTTACTTGTATATTATCATTAAATAAATGTTGAGATAGAAATAGACTATTTTATTTTTTATTGTGTTTAATTAAATGATAAATTATAAATTTAGTTAAAAGACCAAGAATTAGGTCTTCACATATGGTATCAAAGCCAAGTTTCAACTCTTTAGGATTTTATAGGCCCTATGCACTTGCTTCAATAAACTAGAACTCTTTTTTGATAGAAATTTAAACTCATGCATCATGGGTAAATGCTTGCATAACAAATCTATGTATCAAATAACATATAAATCAAAGAATTCCCCCCAACCCATTCCATTCTAAAATCGTCATTCCACTAAAAAGCTAACCCTTACTATGATATATTAAATCAAAACTTAAAAACCTTTCCATGAATTAAAAATATCTCAATATAAAACTAAATACAAGAAAGAATTTGATATGAAAATGAATTAAAAACTAAACATCTCATACAAAATAATAAGATTAAAAATATATATATATATTAATATAAATGTCCAGCTTATAAAGGTAGAATCGATTATAATAATGCTGCTTGCAAGGAAATGACTAATAATAAATGAGGAGGGTTTTCTTAGAGATTTTTTTTTTATACTTTTGGTCTCTGATAGTTTTCTTTTCAATTAAGGTAGCCATATTAGCTCCGCTGGTAGAGCGTGGAAACTTCGTTGTATGTGCAGTTTCTCCCACAGCAATACAATGGTTCCAAAATCCATAAATTCAAAAAAAAATGACGCTTGGCCTAATTAAATTAATGAATTAATGGTTAATTAAGCCTTCCGGTAATAAACTAATGGCTAATTATCTTAATGTTGCACAACGAACTCCATATTTGAATCGTAATAGAGAATCCACTAAGACACTAGCAATTAATCCTGTCACATAGAAAGTTAATCACAACATAATGTCGGGAGTAAATCGAAATTCATTATGAATTGTATAATGTGTGTATTTTTATATGCTCTCGGCATCTGTGTTAAAAATAAACAGATAGATATTAATAATTCTCTCATATATAGAGCCAAATACATAAGGATCAGTGATACCATATTGTCAAAATGACGATTCATCATCATGCTACCATCTCCAGGACCATACATTAGATTACTTAGATCTGAGCAAATATCAAAGTCTTTGAACAATCCTTAGTTGATATAAGAATATCTTGACCAAATGAATGAGAGCGTAAAAAAATTCTTCTGAAAAATAGAAAAGAAAGAGAGCGTAAAAAAATCATGTTAGATTCTTCCACAATTGTTGTGCCAACAATTGTGTCTTAACAATTGAGTGGGTAATTGCAAATTTACATACACAACTTATGAAACTCAAACCCCCGAATTCAATTCTTTCATTACATTCACTGTTCTGAGTTATTAACTGCGAAATTGCATGCTGTTCTAAGTGAGTAACTACGAATTTGCATACAACTTATGAGACTCAAACCCCCAAATTCTTGCATTCCATTCGCTGTTCTGAGTAAGCAATTTGTGATGAGGAAGGTGCTGATTCTGGTTCTGTTCCTGCCTTTCAAACTCTTCCAAAAATTCCTTTTGTTGCTGTTGTTGCGCTTCCAACATATCTTTCCCCATCCTTTTTTCCATTTTTGAAGTTGTTTTGTTGTCATCGGTTAGAAATATTCCCACATTTCTCGTTGTGGCTCAATCAGTCGGCTAACGCTTAACCTTCCACCGATCCTCCACATTTCCGTGGTTCACCCATTCCTCTGCCTCCTCCTACATAACTACAAACTGAGGCTCCTTGTTGTCACCGCCATCAAAATGAATATTATTATTGATTTCCGCAGCTACAGGCTCGAAATTTTCTTTTTTTTTTCAGAAAGAAAAAAACGCTGTATATATTAAAAGAAATATATGACAGTACATGATCATCAATACATTCTCAAACTGTTATTTAAAACAGCGAGAAAACCCCATATACCAAATACATCCAGAATACACTTCTGAAGAGAAGTTATTCGATGTTCATGGCTAACAACATTACGGGTAGTATAAAACATACCCACGATCATCCCTGTATACATTGAAAAAAACCAGCAGAGAAAATATACAGCATCATATTCATGATAATAAGGAAATAAAAGATAACTGAAATGAAAGAAGAAAAACAAAAAGGTGAGTTCCATAGTGTCTCCAAGACTGATAAAAGGCAGTTTCGCTAGGCAAGCACCAAATCACGCTCACTTGAAATAGATCATGCGCGCATGACATATGGAATCCGAGTGACTTGATAAATATGCCTGATCCACTTGAAGAAGAAAGCAGCCCTGGACAAAACCAAAACCCCTGCACACCAAAACAGGCTCGCTTGTTGAACTATCCTGAAAACAAAAAAGCACCCGATCAACGATGAGATTGGTCCCCATGATTGGGGTAGATCCGGCTCCCCAACTCGATCCAGAGATCCGCCACCTTACTGCATCCAACCAAAACCGACGAGCCCTACAGATCCGGGGTCGAAAGGATATGATATGTCCTGACTAATAATGTACACATCGGCCTCCCGGACCATGCATATACCCGAAGCAACAGAAATCGAGAGATCAGAAAACTGAATAACTCCGAGATCCATCGAGGATACAAGGAACATCAGAGAAGGAAATAGAGGCAGTGAAGTCGAAAATCCTGAGATCAATAATGCAGCATGCCCGAAGAGCAAAAGCCACAATCCCGAAATCGGTTCAGATAAAGTCGGGGGGGATCCGATATAGGAATATCAGCAGAGAGAAGCCACATCACATATACAAGATGCCCTGATCGGAAACTACTCAGAATCGAGTCCAACATGCCTTGTTCCTTACTCAGAATCGAGTCCAACTTGCCTTGTTCATTCGCTGATGCAGAATGTCCGATGGAAACCCATCAGTCATCAGCGGCAGCAATGGCGACCCTTGCTGCCGGACCCTGCTTGCTTGTACGGCATAGGGTAAGCTCCGTAAATGAAAGATACATCCATGTATCAACTTCCCACCAAAGATCCTACTATCTCCCGTTCCGAGCTCTTTCAACAGCAGCTGGACTCTCTGGGACTCTCACCACATTGGTTTCTATCTGTCTTAAGAATAAGATGTCTGGGATTGTATGAAGCCCCCCCCCTCTGTGCATCGAAAACTAGTCAAAGAAACATCCGAGAGACAAATACCGGAGCACTGTAGAGATGGAGTAAACGGTTGGTGAACGGTCACTATTGAGTGGGCGACCGGTCAGTGATGAGTTGGTGAACGAATATGTCATTTAATGTTGAGTATCTCATTAAATGAGACAACCATCCACCAACGGGCAAATAAATCAAATCACCGCCGATGTCAGGCAGATGGTGTGGGAAATTCGAAATGCCAGATCCCTGAAAAACAATTCAAATTAGCCGGAAAAACAAACGGCTAACCGGAAAAACCAGAGACGCCTCAGCAATGGCAGTATACTCAAACATGGCATCCAGGGAAAATCCACCATCACCCGCATAGGCATGTCCCGAAGGGCGGAATATAAGCACCCCACACACACCGCTTCCACAATCCAGGGCACCAAAAGACCAACCAGAGAGAAAAAATCCCCAATGCAACCAAATCTAATGCTTATAATCTCGGCTTCTTCACGCGGATTCGCATCACCTTAGTGTTCAGAGGTATTCAACATCCGATGCCACAGATGTGAAAACCCAGGACCATCCCTACTAAAATATCAGCTACAGACACCTCCACGGAAATTGCACCCCTCGTGATGCCTATTCCATTACTAATGACTAGCTATCACCATGCCCCCAACCTGCCTGTATTGCTTAATGTATCATTCAACTGTATATAGCATCCTTTTCCAAACAACATATTGAAGCCAGCCATATGATGAAAGAAGAGATGAGTCAGCACCACGCAGAACATCGGTTCAACAGCCCTCTAGATACGACAGAAGCCACCATAAGCAACAACGGTTGTCCCCATGGGGTACCAGTTATAGGATCCTCATAGAAAACCACCTAAACCAACAAAACTTTGTCGTCACAGGGTTCCAGCTTCTAAGTCATTCAACATTAACCACCCATACCAGACAACAATATTGTTCTCAATGAGTACCAGCACTGTAAATCAGAAGTCCATCATCCCCTCGTTCTGCCCTCTGCATCATCGCCCCCTCACCGATCTGAGATCTCCATGTCACCATAGCCACCATAAGCAACGCCATTATGTCCCCATTGGGTTCCAGTGGATAGAACCAGCAATGTAGCCACCAAATCCGTCAACATATTGACATACTGGGTTCCAGCTTAAAAGTGGTTCAGCATTAACCACCAATGCAAGACATGATATTGTTCTCCATGGGTTCCAGCTCAATGTGAATATGGAAGTCTGTAAATCCAAGCTTCAATAAAAATTTGTCAGCAGGCAAGTCCCCGCGCAGCCCCTTCGTGACCTCCCATGCCTTCTCTCAGCTCCTTTCGCGCACTCTACAGGCTCGAAATTTTCAGTTGTTGGACATTTTTTTTGCCTACTGGTTTAACGTTGAATCGCTGGCCTCCGTATGATCTATATCAAATTGGGCAGAGAAGTGTCCAGAAATGCCTCAATTCAGGCGATCCCTTTTTTTCTCTTGCCACGCTTTTCTGCAGAGCAGCGTTTTGTTACATAATGCCTGAACAATCAACCTGAATGCAGCTTTCAATGCTCCTTTGCCGCAATCTCTTAATGCCTGCGACTCATACAAGGTTTTCCCTCATTCCTTCAGAAATTATTTTTGTAACTACAACGCATTTGCATTCTTCAAATTATTTTTTAATTATCAACAAAGAAAAAGGTTTTATAAATCGAGTAGTGTTTAGTGCGATTTTTTTGAAAGATTTTATGGTAGTTTTTTCTAGTTTTATTTTTTAAAAATTCAGCAAGAATTTATTGAAAAGGTTAACTTTGCACAATGAAAGTGTTCTAGAAGTTTTTTAGAGTGCTGAATCTATATATATATATATATATATATAGAGTCAAAAAACCAGTTTAAATAACATAAATCAAGATTTTACTTCAATTTTTTTAATCAAATTCCCGCACCTGAAACTCAAAAAAATTACACTAAAAACAACTCCTTTATAAATTTCTTCCACTATTTACTCCCAATAAAAATACAGATTTTTTTTCATAATTCTTCCATTATGAGCATTAGTCAATTTCATTTACTGCCGGCAAAGGGAACCAATTGGTTACAAGTTACATGTCAATAAAAAAAATTGCCCTCTCATGCCTATGGTTCCGTTATTACGCTTGGTTTCACCCCGTTGAATTCCCTTCTCCAATTTTACCGATCCAAATTGTTACCGTATCTAATTTCTTCTAAATGGTTTATATTATAATAACTGTTCTTCTTTTTTCTTTTTCTATTTTTATTCCTCCCAATAGTTTAATTATTGGACAATATGGGATAGGCATAGGATAGTCCAATTAACCAATAACATTAATAAACAATTATACTTCACTTTAAATATATATGTAATTTTTTCATATTATGGAAAGTGTGATGTTACTTTTACGGTTTATATTTTCTCATTATACAAAAATATAATATCTCATTACCAACAGAAAAGTTGTATATGATTTTTCATATGATATAATTATACTTTAATTTTGTTAATAACATATGATTGGGCTTTGTCCAAATTGTGATAATAGGTAGAAAGGAAACAAAACTAGTGAAAAAAATAATTATATTTTTATGGTTTTGTTTATGTTTATATATATATTATAGGAATGAAGGAATTATTGAGAGCTCATAATATTGGCTCGTGGTTTTGTAACCAAGCTTATTTCCAAGTTATCTATGGTAAAATAGTGGTAAATATCCACAGTTCACCATATGGGTATAGCCCATAGTATTGGTAAAATATTCATATTAAAATGGGGGTGAATATTCATATTAAATTTTTATGTGCTATTAATTAAATTTAAATATAGTTAGGGAATATTATTTTAAATTATTTAGTAAAATGGTTATTAATCTATAACTACTATTCATATATATTATGATTTTCTTTCATCTAAAAAATAAAAGTATTAAAAAAAAAGGGCTTTAAGATCCAAGCTCCATGGCATTGCACAAAACATTATTCTCTTAAACTATATATGTTTTCGTGTGTGTCAATACATTAAAGTAGTCAAATGTGAACAACAATTGATTGATATGTTAGAACCACTTTTAAAAACAATATACAGTATTTTTATCTTCAAACATGTAGCACTAGCCATTCTATATACATCAATTGGATAGTAAATACGTAACAAAAATGACAGTATTGAGTTATTGACACCGTGAGGTACCTACTTTGTAAACACAAAGATACTTAAAACGACTATATAGCATTGTTGATGGGATTTTAAGAGGACACCTAGTTATAATAATGTGTTTAAAAATGGTAATTTAGTGTTTATATGAATGCTCAAGATATATAATATGGATTTAGGATGATTGTTTACGCATATCTAAAGGTATTTGAGAATGACTAGTGGTGCATCACAGCAGTTTCTTAGCCAATGATGAGAGAGGATTTAGTAGAACCATGGTGATCTTCTTAGTATTAGTAACACACAATTACAATCATATTAAAAGGAAAAATAACACATATCATTTCGCAAAACATACATGAGCCGAGAAATATTTTGACAAGGTCCTAAGTTACACTAATAAGTCTTGTGTGTCGTACAGATATTTTGAAAATTCAAAATGGTGAGGATGCGAGGAAATATAGGTCAACGAGGGTCATCACAAGGACCTCCTACAAATAACCCATTGCCATCACTAGAGTTGGCTCTCATATTGCGGTCCCTAGAAACAATTAATGAGACTTTAAGAGGGTGCCAAACAACTGAGGTGGAAGTGGAGCACCCTCCATCAGGGCTAGGCAATATTAAGGGATCAAGAGATTCGTATAGAGGACCTTCAATTGAGGACATTACTAGGGAGCTCCAAAATTTTAAGCTCCCAGAGTTTGCTGGAGGTCGTGCTAGTGAATGAGAAAAAGCTTGGTTAGAGGGAACGAGAAGGTGCTTTGCACTAAGAGATTATACTTCCAATTCAAAAGCTAAAATAGCGATATTCCAACTCAAATATAGTGCCCTGAACCGGTGGGGTAACTTAGAGCGTCAACTACACCTTACTCCTGACACAATTACTTGGGAATTCTTTGAGGAGAGATTCAGGAAAAAGTACCTACCAGCATATGATGAAGAACAATAGGTAGGAGCCTTCCATGCTTTGGTACAAGGAAACTGCACAGTAGAGGAATATGAGATTAGATTCATGGAATTGGTCAAGTATGTCTCCTACATGGACACTGATCAGTGTCAAGCAAATCGTTTCTTTTATCGATTGAACCCTAAGATTAGGGCAATGGTACGGATGTGGAAACCATCCTCAGTTGCAGAAGTTGTTGAACATGCTCATTATGTTAAAGAGAACTTAGACGTAAAAGGTGGAAACAAAACCATTTTTCCACACCAACCAAGGTTTATGGGGAAGGACCCTCGTACCTTCTCCTGGGGAGGAAGTTTGAGTCCACCACCATACAGAAATAGGGTTGTGCCCAGAATGCCGACAATGGGGATTTCAATGGTTTCCAATACAGCTTCACTGACAACTTCAAGGACTCATGCAAATCATAGCCAAGAACAAGAAGCCGTGAGCAGGGGTAGGGGTATCAAGGGAAGGAGCTATTTCCAAATAACTCCACAACATTCTGTTTAGAGTCTACCTCACATCACTTATTGGGGATGTGGGGGACCTCATTACCAGCATGATTGTCCTGAGTTACAAATAGGTAAAAAGTGTAGAGAAGGAAAAGCACCAATGGGGGAAGAAAGCAACCACAATCGAATCTATGCAACAGTTGATAACCATTAGGTTGAACACCAATCTATTGTGGTAGAAACCGCAGGTATGATAAACAATGTAAAAGTTAAATTTTGTTTGATTATGGTGCTATAGATAGTTTCATTTCACCAATTGCATTAGAAAAATGTGGGTTGGCAGCCTATGAGCACGATGACTTTAAACAAGTTGAAATGGCTTCTGGGATAAAACAAGCAGTAGGACCTAGTGCTAACCAATGTCAATTGAACCTCGGGGTGTGTACAACTAAGTTGAAGGTGTACGTCACAAAATTGGGGACATATGATGTAATCATTGGAATGGACTGGCTTGAAGCTCATCAATCTCTAGTAGACTGTTTCAAAAAGAAGTTGATTTGTCTAGATGATGAAGGTCGAACAATTGAGATTTATGGTATCAAGAGAGGAGTGTCTCTACGATTCATCTCCACAATGAAGGTAAAAAGTTGTCTCCAACAAGGTTTTAAACTATATGTGGTTGAGGCTGTAAGTGACCAGAAAGGACCCTCCCTAGGTCAGTACCCTTTTTTTTCAGAATTCAAGGATATTTTCCCTAAGGAATTGCCTGGATTACCACCTGTGAGGGAGATCGATTTCACGATTGACTTAAAACATGGTGCAGAACCAATCTCCAAGACACTCTATAGGATGACAGCCCCAAAATTTTGTGAGTTGCAGATGCAATTAAAATAACTCTTAGACTTGGGATTTATTAGACCTAGTATTTCACCTTGGGGTGCACCAGTAATTTTTGTCAAGAAGAAGAATGGTTCCTTAAGGCTATGCATAGATTATAGGGACTTGAATTGAGCCACGATAATGAACAGTTACCCAATACCTAGAATAGATGACCCATTTGACCAAATGAAGGGAGCAACAATTTTCTCAAAGATCAATCTACGATACAGATACCACCAATTGAGGATTAAGGAAGGTGACATTCAAAAACCTACATTTTGGACTCGGTTTGGGCACTACGAGTTCATAGTTGTACCATTTGGTTTGACCAATGCACCAACAATATTCATGAGTCTCATGAACGGTGTGTTCAGGAAATATTTGGACCAATTTGTGCAAGTATTTCTAAACGATATTCTAGTCTGTTCCAAGAATGAAAAATAACATGAAGAGCATCTAAGGGTTGTGGTGATCTGCTTAAGGGAAAATCAATTGTATGGAAAATTTTCAAAATTTTCGTTCTTTCAAAGGAAAATTCATTATCTTGGGCACATCATTTCAGGAGACGGGATTTCAGTAGACCCAGAAAAGGTAAAGGCCATAATGGATTAGCTAATGCTGAAAAATGCTCATGAGGTGCGTAGCTTCATGGGGCTAGTAGGGTATTATCGCAAATTTGTGGAAGGGTTTTCAAGGATTGCAAAACCCATCACCACATTACAATGAAAAGGGGTTAGGTATGAATGGACATATGAATTTGACACTGCATTCACCGAACTAAAGAGGTTACTAAATAATGCACCAATCCTTCGAGTGCCTGACATGGAAAAGGACTTCATTATCTGCACAGATGCTTCAAAGCAAGGATTGGGAGCAGTTTTGATGTAAGAAGGCAGAGTAATAGCTTACACATCCATAAATTTGAAGAAACATGAAGAATTGTATGCTACCCGTGATTTAGAATTAGCAGCAGTGATGTTAACTTTAAAACTCTAGAGATACTACCTCATTGGGAGAAGCTTTGAATTAAGAACTGATCATCAGAGCTTCAAGTACCTTTTCACTCATAGAGATTTGAATTCTAGGAAAAGGTGGTGGAGTGAATTCATGAGTGAGTATCTGAAATGTCCCCTTTTGGGGATTCTCAAGATTCTATGTCAGAGATGGAGTACAAAGGCATTTACTGGTTATGTCACCTCTGAAAAGAGGGTGAGAACCAGAGGCTACCTCGCCAACTATAGACTCTACCTATAGAACTTGGAATCATCCCAATTCAGGAATCTCAACAAAGCCTTCAATGAAAACGCTGTATAAGAAAATATGAGCAAGGAAAATGTAGATCAGGGATGGGATCCCCTCATTCAAGCTGTATGTGACATATATATGCAATTTCAGTAGAAAAAAATAATTTTAAGCACATTAAACATATCTGCCGGAAACAAGACTAGCTAGAAATCAGCCAAAGAGAGAAGTTGCTGCAACATGAAAACTCCAGCTACTAGAATTGCGCAGATTTGAATGAAACTTAGAGGAGGTCAGCCAAAGATCTGATAATTCAGTAATATATTAGTAAATCAGATTTATACATGAGTTTATTTCCTTTACAACTGATTACAAAAAGAACTAGGGAAATATCCCTTAAAAAATGAGAGCTGGAACTAGAAGTAAACTGCAGAAATACATAGACAGCGTTATGTTCCAGGTGGTTTAGCTATTGTACATTAAATTTCATATCTATGACAGATCTATGGATGAAAAATCAGATCTAATACAAATCTGGAAGCTACAAGACTTTAAGAACAAGATCCAATCGGAATTACATCAAAATACTGCATATTAAGCTGTAGATCTGAATTACAATATACTGTGCCGTAGAAAACCCAGAAATTTCTGAAGATAAATTTTATTACAGAAATAGATCAGATCTATAGAGAGATGGATCAGCAACCCAATCCAAAGATCACCAAGGGAAGGCAAGCCTAACACCAAAAGATCTTCCTTCAAACTGATAGCAAACTGAAATAACAAAGCCCTCTCACAAAATAACGTAGTATGAAGCATAAACTACATAGAGGGTGAAGGAGACTGAATACATGGAATGAAAAGTACAGATCTGATAAAAAATATATATCAGATAACTCCTTGGAGGCTGTAGAACACTCTCCAATAGATAAAGCCTCTCAAAAACCACTAGATCTAAGCAGATCTAGAATGCCACTTGCTACAAAAGATAGCAGCTACAAAACCCTTAATGGGCCAGCGCTGCTCATGAAAGATAGAGCTTGGTCTCAAACCAGATAGTGGCCAAATTCAGCAAATAACTCCTCCAATGATCCTCAAGGGAAGAGATGAAACTCCTAAATAGGAATTCCAAACACAATCCTCCTCTACACAGTAGAGAATGGTATTTGTCTAAGCAGACAAATAATTCAGAAATATAATTCATCAACAACCTCTTCAAGTGTCTTCTCCTCCTTTTTATAGCATGAGAAAGTCTTTTCAAACCCTAAACACTTGGATGAGTTGGTCCTTTTCACACTAGAGGCTCCCTTCTAGAACTGCGTAGTCCCTTTTGGAGATACAATGCACCTAGACAGCGCAGTTGACTTGGTCAAGGTGGACCCAATCTTGGCTCAAAACCTCTTTCACACCTGCAAGTGATTATTTACATAGCATGGATTTGTCTTTGTTCACATAGGCATTGATTTATTTAGACATCTTAGGAGTTTTACATGTCCTCCTTTATTCATTTATTCATAAAACATAAATTAAATCAAAATTGAATGTCTCCTCTTAGCTGAGGCTAAGTAGGGACATTACAGTCCTCCCCCTCAAAATGTTGCTTCTCCTCAAGCAACTGGTAGGGTAAGAGTTATGTTTCTTCTCCTTCTCCATTGACGACAACATCAAGAATCAAGCTCTCATCATGAAGTAAGTGTTCACCAAGGAAATACATCAAAAACTGCTCCTCTAATGCTAGCATGATAGGTGCATAGTCTGCCCCTTCAGGAGTGTAAAACTCAACAAAAATAAACATGGGTGAACCAATGTCACAACTGAAACATGTGTCATGAAGTACTGGATAAATTTCCATCCCATGTGGTACATGTACACTACTAACTCTTTGCCCATACATACCCATAAACAAAACCAATATGTTATCTATGTATGGTAGCAAAATCACATAAAGGAAAACTGAAATTTGCACATGAGGAGGTGGATCACAATCCCACATAAGGTACCAGCGCAGTACACTCCTTGTTCTAATTAGATCTGAATGTGATAGGTGGTACTCCCACCACATATTTGCTGCATAGGCCACTTTGACATGGCTGAAAGTGAAACTCTCATTAGGTGCCTTTGGAAAGCACCCATCATGATAAACAATCTCCCTTTGCACCTCAAGGGAGTGGCCAGCTTTGGAATTTTTATTGGCCTCATCTTTGCCATGAGATCTCCATGAAAAAGTTCTCTTTGTAGGAGCCATGGCCTTCATACATATGGTAAGAGAGTGTGCCAAATCAGAAAAATAAACTTGCTCTACAAGATCAGATTTCTTACCATACAAACCTCCCACACACATAGAGTTAGGCATGGGCTTTTCCCCTCTTTTGAGAGAAGAAAGAGATGGCTGAAATTTTTTCTGTATAGGATCCCTTGGTTGCCCCATCCCCACATAACTATTGCACTCTTGCAAGTGCTGATTTAGTTCCTCCCAATCATAATGCTAATGTAGCTCCTCCTCCATACCCTCCCAATAAAAACTCTTCAAGATTAGGGAGTAGAGTTTAGTTGATTGCATGTAGCTGGAAAGGAACTCCTTGTGTGCCCTCTGTAGTATTTCTTTCTTAAGCTTGGAAGCTTGAGACAAGAATACTTTACCAAGATGATAGATGGCCCCTTCATGGACCATATAGCCTCCTCCTTGCTTTATGCCATCTAAGATCATCTCGGTGTGCAGATCTTTGGAGTACTCTACAAGGAGTTGAGACTTCCAATATGGATCTACACTCTTCAACAAGGACGGCGCTGTAGATGCATATATGGTGGTGCTTGCGTTGTTGTTGCTTGTTCCTTTTGCATCATACATGCCAACATTGTTTGTGGGAAAGCTGATCCTCCACCTTGCTTCCTCCCACAGTGCTGTGACTCTTGCTTCCATTGTTTCAGCACTTGGTGAAGCCTTCCCCATAGAATCTAATGGCACCCCAAGTGGCTTTCCATGCTGTAGGAATGTCTCTTGCATCTTTCTCATGAACATGAGGGAAGGAATTGTAAAGTCCTTGCCCCCACTGCGCAATTCCATCTTTTTTGTGTGGGTAGAGACATCAAGTGAAGGGTAGGTGTGCATGCCTTGAATAACTTGTTGCTTCCCACTCTTCAAGTCCACCCACTCCATCTACAAGGCCCTCCAATCAGTGGTGACTTTTCCCAAAGTGATCAACCACTGGACACCCAAGATGAGGTTGGTGTCTAGTATGTCCACTACAAATAAGTGGTCCCTCAAAGTGTAGGTCCCCATAGTCACAGAAAGTGAGGGAACATACTGCATGAACTACATAGTTCTGTCCCCTAGAACCAAAACAGAGAACCCATCGAAAGATTCAGTTGGGATCCCTCTCCTCTGCACAAAGTGAGCATCAATAAAGTTGTGGGTTGCCCCACTGTCAATTAGAATAGATACTCTTTGGTCCATAACTGAACCCTGCACTCTAAGAGTCAAATATTTGGGCACTCCCCTCAAAGAAGAAATAGTCCCACTAGTTGGAGAAAATGCTCCTTCTTCTTCTCTGGATGATGATGGATCCTCCTCATCATCATCACTAGTGCTGTGACCTCTCCTAGGTCCATCACTGCCCTCCTCCTCTTCATAATCAGAGAAGACTTCAATGTAATGTGCTCTTCCAGCAGCACATCTATGCCCCAACACCCATGATTCTTGACAAGTGAAACATAATTTCTTCTTTCTCAACTCTCTCCGACGATCATTGTCAAGAAGATTTTTCTATGAGCTCTCCTTGGATGGAGAAGCTTTCCCTTCCTTGCCTTTAGAAGAGTGAGTGGCTTTGCTAGGGAGGGTTTGCCTTTGCTCTTGGCAAGGCATCTTGGAGATCTCTTGTTCTTTCAATGGCATCATGCAGTGTGGTGGGTTTGGTAGACTTGACCAACCCATGCAAAGGTTCCTCCAAGCCATCTATGAACATATAGACCCTCCTTGTGACTGAAAGATCATGAACCATAACAAACAGCCTCAAAAATTCAGATATATAGGCTTCAGCATCTCCTGTCTGTTTAAGCTCTGCCAAGCTTATGAAAGGGGCCGCCGGATCCTTCCAATCAAATATTTCCACTAGTCTCCTAGTGAACTCAGCATAAGTGGACACATTGCTATGTCCCAATGTAGAAAGTCCATGAAACCACCAATTGTGGGCTTCTCCATCAAAATGCAGCGCAGCAATCTTAATGGATTTTGCTTCAGGCACTTTATTTAGCTGGAAGTAGATGTCCAACTTTTCCACCCATGCTTTAGCTGAACAAGAGGGTGATTCATCAGACTTAGGCAAGAAAAAAACTGCCCATGGTGTGGTGCCTCCCATGAAGGAAACCTCCATCTCTATACTGCTGCAATGGCCTCCTCCGGTCCTTGAGATGTCAAAAATCTTGAAAGCTCAAGTTATCCTTGAACCTTTGAATTTTTGAATCATATTCTACAAATTAGCCTTCCAAAGAGGTTGACTCTTGAAGCCCTTTATTCTCTACAGCCAAGAAGGTAGGCATTGTAGAGCGTTGTGAGATCTGTGGAGCTTGTGGAAAGCTCACTGGTGGACCAATCCCAAACTGAGACATTTTAGAACTCTATCCTTGATGGAGTCTTTTGAGGGACTCCCTCATTCTATCTATCCTCATCTCCTTTATCTCCTTGGATAGATCTTTCATGGTTTCCAAGATAGTTTTTGCAGACTCTTTTGCCTCCTTATCTCTATCATTCAACTCAGGGGCTTTCCCCTTGTCTTGACCCTTGTCAAGGTCAACAGTAGTATAGTCATACCTTTTATGAATTCTATTATGGTATCTCCTCTCCCTCTTATAAAGAGGATCTTCATCTTGGGAATGCAACATGACTGTGGCTCCAAAGTTAGCACAAGTTGTGCCAAGAGTGGAGCTCTGATACCACTGTAATGTCCCTTTTTGGGGATTCTCAAGATTATATGTCAGAGATGGAATACAGAGGCATTTACTGGTTATGTCACCTCTGAAAAGAGGGTGATAACCAGAGGCTACCTGGCCAACTGTAGACTTTTCCTATAGAACTTGGAATAATCCCAATTTAGGAATCTCAACAAGGCCTTCAATGAAAACGCTGGATAAGAAAATATGAGCAAGGAAAACATAGATCAGGGCTGGGATCCCCTCATTCAAGCTGTATGTGACATATATATGCAATTTTAGTAGAAAAAAATAATTTTAAGCACATTAAACATATCTCCCGGAAACAAGACTAGCTAGAAATCAGCCAAAGAGAGAAGTTGCTGCAACATGAAAACTCCAGCTACTAGAATTGCGTAGATTTGACTAAAAATCAGAGGAGGTCAGACAAAGATCTGATAATTCAATAATATATCACTAAATCATATTTATACATGATTTTATTGCCTTTACAACTGATTACAAAAATAACTAGGGCAAGATCCCTTCAGAAATGAGAGCTGCAACTGGAAGTAAACTACAGAAATACATAGACAACATTATTTTCCAGGTGGTTCAGCTATTGTACATTAAATTTCAGATCTATGACAGATCTATGGATGAAACATCAGATCAAATATAGATCTGGAAGCTAAAAGACTTTAAGAACAAAATCCAATTGGAATTACATCAAAATACTGCATATTACGCTGTAGATCTGAATTACAATATACTGTGCTGCAGAAAACCCAGAAATTTTTGAAGATAACTTTTATTACAGAAATATATCAGATATATAGAGACATGTATCAGCAACCCAATCCATGGATCACCAAGGGAAGGCAAGCCTAACACCAAAAAATCTTCCTCCAAACTGATAGCAAACTGAAATAATAAAGCCCTCTCACAAAATAACACAGTCTGAAGCAGAAACTGCACAGAGGGTGAAGGAGACTGAATACATGGAATGAAAAGTACAAATCCAATATAAAATATAGATCAGATAAATCCTTGGAGGCTATAGAACACTCTCCAATATAGAAAGCCTCTCAAAAACCACTAGATCTAAGCAGATCTAGAATGCCACTTGCTACAAAAGATAGCAGCTGCAAAACCCTCAATGGGCCAGCACTGCTCATGAAAGATAGAGCTTGGTCTCAAACTAGATAGTGACCAACTTCAGCAAAGAAATCCTCCAATGATCCTCAAGGGAAGATATGAAACTCCTAAACAGGAATTCCAAACATAATCCTCCACTAAACAACAGAGAATGGTATTTGTCTAAGTAGACAAATACTTCAGAAATTTAATTCATCAAAAACCTCTTCAAGTGTCTTCTCCTCCTTTTTATAGCATGAGAAAGTATTTTCAAACCCTAAACCACTTGGATGAGTTGGTCCTTTTCACACTAGAGGCTCCCTTCTAGAACTGCGCAGTCCCTTTTGGAGATACAATGCACCTAGACGACACAGTTGACTTGGTCAAGGTGGACCCAATCTTGGCTCAAAACCTCTTTCACACCTACAAGTGATTATTTACATAGCCCGAATTTGTCTTTGTTTACATGGGCATTGATTTATTTATACATCTTAGGAGTTTTACATGTCCTCCTTTATTCATTTATTCATAAAACATAAATTAAATCAAAATTGAATGTCTCCTCTTAGCTGAGGCTAAGTAGGGACATCACAATATCATTTTGGGATCTCATACATTAAGGGAAAGGAGAATGTGGTGGCCGATGCACTAAGCAGGAGGCCACAGACCTTATATTTAGTACCCTTGAGGGTTAATTTGAGGGAACGTGTGTTGGAAAAACTCTTTGAAGATAGTTGGTATCTGAAGGTTATATCATCACTCCAAAGTGGGAAGCAGATAGAACCAAAGTTTGAGGGTTATGTCCTTGAACCGGATAGAATATTGAGATTTCAAGGAATAATGTACATCCCTATGGAAGGGAGTATAAGAAGAACTATCCTTGAAGAGTCACATAGAGCACTCTATTGTGCACATCCTAGACTGAAGAAGATATATGCTGACATGAAGAAACTCTTCTTTTGGTCAGGCATGAAGCACGACATAGTCTAGTTTGTCACCAAATCTCTTGAATGTCAACAAGTGAAGGTTGATCATTTCCATCTAGTAGGACTCCTACAACTGCATGACATCCCTATGTCTAAATGGGAGGTCATTTCTATGGATTTTTTTTGTAGGTTTTCCACTCACTTCATAGAGACACAATTCTATATTGGTTGTAGTTGATAAATTAACCAAAATTGCCCATTTCATCCTAGTGAGAGATACTTATGATGTTACTGATGTGGCACGAGTTTTTATAAGTGAAGTTATTCGACTACACAAGTTACGCACAAAGATCATTTCTGATAGAGACTCTCATTTTACATCTAGGTTTTGGACAAGTTTGCAGTTAGCAATGGGGACTCAGTTGAACCTAAGCACTACATATCATCCAGAAACATATGGACAGACTGAAAGAGTAAATCAGGTTATGGAAGACATGCTCAGAATGTACGTCATGGATAATTAGACTCAGTGGGAAAGGTACTTACCATTGGTAGAGTTTTTCTATAATAATAGTTACCATAGTTCCATTGGGATGCCTCCTTATCAAGCTTTGTATGGGAGGCCATGTAGGATGCCATTGAGTTGGGAAAAGTTAGAGGACCGAGTAATATTTGGGGCGGAGTTGGTACAAGAAATGGAGGAACAAGTAATACAAATTAGGGAAAGGTTAAAGGAAGCACAAGATAGATAGAAGAGTAATGTCGATGCACATAGGACTGATCATATTTATGAGGTAGGAGACCAAGTTTTTATTGGTATTTGACCCAAAAAAAGCACCATATGGTTTGGGAAAGGGACAAAGTTCTCACCTCGGTTTATAGGAAATTTTAGAATCAAGGAGAATATTGTACCAGTTTCCTATCGTCTTGTACTACCACCCTATTTTCATAAAACTCCTGATGTTTTTCATGTATCTATTTTACAACATTATGTTTCTAATGAATCTCACAAACTAGATTGGAGGGAATTGCGGGTATTGGACGTGGGAACCATAATGGTCGAACCATTATGCATATTGGACCATAGGGTTCAACATCTTAGATGTTGCATGGTGGACCAGGTTAAGGTCCAGTGGGACAAGTATAGCCCAAGATCTGCTACTTCAGAGGCTATACGTCATGACTACCCCTCACTTTTCAAGCATCTGTGATGCCCATTTCGACTTAGATAACTACATATGCTAAGGCTCTTTTTTGTAGTTCCATGTTATTTTATGAACACTATGTAATATTGTTGCATTTTAGTTCAACAAATGACACTACTTATATAAATCAATAGATATATTAGGTATTGTTGATTAAAAATATTTTTTGTATGACTTATTTGATGTACAATTTACCTGATGTAAGACTCACTTGGTTACGATTTATCTAATGTATGACTTCTCCGAGTTATTGATGTTTGACATATGACTTATGGGGATATGATTTATCTAATGAATGACTTATCAAAATTGTGATTTATCTAATGTAATATTTATTTCCAATATGTTTTATGAAGTACAAATTTGGGACATGGATTTTGGAATTCATAACATGAGGATTAAGATCACTTATCTATATATGTTTTTGGTTATTATGTATATGCATAAATGAGAACTAACCTTCAGATTGGAAAGGACTATATGATAACCAAGATCTGTGCTCCCGATGGGAAACATTGACATATCCGACGATGAATGGTTTGATTTATATTGTTTTATTACATTTTGTATCTACTTTATATGCACTATTATGACATGGGTAAAGTGTAAATGATACAGGTGACAAGACTACATAATTGTATTATTCAATAGAAAGTATCCAACCAGTCTTGTAGTGTGGTCCATATAAGCCTATTGACCCTAATTATGAGGAGGGGTGGAGGAATTTCCCACCATGTAAATTCCAAGCCTGGAATCGTGGGAGGGCAGTGATGCACACGCTCTCCTAGATGTGTGATGATGGTTTCCAGCTGACTGCTAGGGAAGTTAGGTCGATATAGTCGACGCTTCCACCATATTGGTTTTATCAGTGGTTATATCGGTATAGTCGATGCCATAGTGTATTGCAACAGAGGAAGGATAGGATGGAAGCGGAAGTAAGTTAGGAAGGATAGGATGTTATAAGTTAGATTGGACACTCTTGATGGGAGGTGGTATCATAGCTTGACTTAATTTGACTACTATATCTATCTCTATTTTGTTATGCCTTATTTTCAAAATCCTTGTGTCATTTTCACTCTAAATTCGGGATTTTTTTTTATTTTTTTATTTTTTAATTTTTTTTTCTTCTGAAGGAGGGGTGTATATAATGCCCTACTTGATCCCATAAAGAAAATTTTAATTAGTGTTTAATTAATCTATAAATCATCACTTAAAATTTTTCAGTAATGTCTACACTTGTGAAATTTTAATTTTATTGGTATGACTTTTATTATTTATTTCATTTCTAATATGTCTTCTCAAATCAAATCTTAGATGAGGTATGGTCGTCCCTCATTTATTTCTAAAATAAAATATCTAGATTTTGTACACCCAATATGTCTTCTGAATTTAAATTGTAGATGAGGTATGGTCTTCCCTCATTTATTTCTAAAATCAAATATCTAGATTTTGTACACCCAATATGTCTTCTCAATTTAAATTGTAGATAAGGTATGGCCTTTTCTCATTCATTTATAAGATCAAATATCTAGATTTTGTACACCAATTATGTCTTCTCATCCTACATTTTGGTATTCTCCCATTTATTTTTGAATAAAATATCTATATATGGTAAGAAATTCAAGGGTAATAAATTAGAAGGATGAGGGGGTGGTCATGAAATTAATGGAAAGTAGTTGAAGTGGATGAGAAAAAAAGATATAAAAGGGAAGGAGGATGAGAGGAAGAGGAGGATTCATGGTCTTGTTTGGTATATGAGAGGATTCTTGGTCTTGTTTGGAATTGGAGAGGATTCTTGATCTTGTTTGGCATTGGAGGAGATCCTTGTTCTTGTTTGGAGTTGGGGGGTGTTGATTCCAACTTGGACACACTACAACTGGTTGGACTTGGGCTCAGAGAGCTAGGGAGTCTGTGGAGGTTACCTGGGCTAGGAAATCAATCCTAGTTGGTTGGGAGGTAAATCTAGTTGGGTAGCCCAGGAGGAGTGTCTCAACAAAATTAGGAGCATCTCAACCAAGCTAGTGATACAAGTATTCTTCAGTTGTTGATTACTTATATAAATTGCTGCAATGAAAATTCTTACTTTTTTAATATGTTGTAAATAAATTTTACTTGTATATCATCATCAAATAAATGTTGAGATATCAATAGACTATTTTCTTTTTTATTGTGTTTAATTAAATGATAAATTATAGTTTTAGTTAAAAGATTTGGGATTAGGTCCTCACATATGGTATCAGAGCCAAGTTTCAGCTCTTTGGGATTTTATAGGCCTTATGCACTTGCTCAATAAACTAGAACTCTTTTCTAAGAGAAATTTAAACTCATACGTCATGGGTAGATGCTTGCATAACGGATCTATGTATCAAATAACGAAGATGCTCACCCAGATTTTGTGTATTTGAGCCTTATGATGGTATGCATGCATCATGGTATGTGTTGTATAATCAATGGTAACTTATAAATCATTCCTCTTACAAAAAAAAATTAAATCCCTTATTGAAACATTATAAAAGCTCAGACATTGGTTATGAACATCACCATGAACATCATCATGATGAAATGAAATGTATATGCAGCATGAAAAGTAGCAAAATTGGTGTTTTGGATTAAATTGTTGGGATATTGAATAATGATCGATCATTAAAAACTTATCATTACATAAACCTATAATAAATCAAATTTCATTCACATATATTAGGGAACTTTGCCACCAAAGTAGGCATATATGAGTTCACACAAGATCAAATAATATTGTGGGAAGAAAGATAAGATAATTTGTCAATGATAACAATAAATTAACACTTTATCATAGTGTAAAGGCAATATGGTAAATATAGAAATCTTTAGTTTAATTTCCAATTAAACATAAAGGTAAAGCTTTCTTGTGAACACTTAATTTTAAACAAGAATCTTTAATTAGGTGAATCGAGATAATTGGAAATAAAAGTCGAACAAAAATCTTAATGTATATATGGAATTTCAAGCGCACACACACACACACACACACACACACACACACACACACAGGTAATAAAAAAATATTTGAGTTATCTTAAATTAGCATACTAATTACGATAACATGCGAAGTATTTTTTTAATAAATTTTAAATAAGTTCAAAGATATCTTAGCAAACCTAAAAGTGTTACTAATGTAGAAAAAAGAAATGGTTATGGGTTCAATAGCATGATACTCATAATTAATTATCACATACAACTCCACCAATCTATGAATCATAAGAATCTATACCTATCTAATAATTAAAGATAAAATTGTATATGTGATGCATATATCTATGATACAAATTATAGGAAATGGTTATATGGGTTCACTAGAATAATACTCATAATTAATTATCACATACAACTCCACCTATCTATGAATCATAAGAATCTATACCTATCTAATAATTAAAGATAAAATTGTATATTTAATACGTATATCTATGATACAAGTTAAATAAATATATAGGATAAATGATACTTTTAGGACCCACCTAATTAAATCATATTATCCATGTATTACCGAGAGTAAGAGTTTATATTTAGTGAAGAGCATGTGAGTAATAGAACATTTAGCCACAGGAAAGTCTTGAACTTGTAGTAGTGGCGTAGTCTCGTTTTGCATGCCAAAATGCATAATTATGTAATACAAATGGAATTTAATTTTCAAACCATTAAGGAATTGAACCTAGTTGTAACTTACATTAACACAATGTTAATATATACCTAATGACTTGATGTTTTTCATGAATATATATGTAAATATTATAGTACACTTTAGGTGATAGAAAAACACAAGCCCATGACAATTTTCATAACCAATTCTAAATTATTAGTTGATCAAAAGAAATGAACCTCAATAATTTTTCTCTACTATGTTAAGCAATGAATATTATTTAGTGTCCATCATTTGTTAACTATATATTCATTGCTTAACATAGTAGAGAAAAATTATTGAGGTTCATTTCTTTTGATCAACTAATAATTTAGAATTGGTTATGAAAATTGTCATGGGCTTGTGTTTTTCTATCACCTAAAGTTTGCATACATGTGTTCCTCATTTTTCTTCTAAATCAACATTTTTTTGTTGTCTACGAGTATCCCTAGCCTTGGAAAAGATGCCTTAGTAGCATACGCGTATTGACCCATTGCCAACAAGTGTCCATAGCCCTAACAAGTTTACTTGTACTTCCCACAATTTTAATAATATTTTTTCAAACTCCATACTTTATTCCACCTTTTCCCTATATGTATAAAATTTTTGCTTATGAAACAGGTGTAATGGAAATGGAGTGATATGAGATTCATTTTAATTAGAAAAAATTCGATTTATAAAAACCTAGCCAATTGATTATCTCTTATTTCCCAAATATTAATATTGTTGACTTAAAAAATATAAGATTAGTGGATCTCTTAAAAAACAACAATTAAATACATTTCCAAAAAGTGTAGACTATAAGGATAACATACAAAGGGCATAAGAAAACTCTTCATATTAAGACTTACTACATAACGTAGTTAATACTTAAACACTAATTCTCATGATACAAAATCATTATTACCTTATAATAGAGTACAATGTCTTCCAATGTAAAGTTACAGTGAAGTAATTGCATTGAAAAATAAAAGGTTAAAAAGAGAAAGTATAAATACTCAATCATGAATAAAGTGTGAAGAATCAAAGAAATATGAAAAAAATACAAAAAATAAAAGAAACAAACTTCCAAGAGTTTAATCATGAAAATAAACAAACAAAATAATTAAATCAAAGTGAATCATTATTTACAACTTAAATCAGGCCCTGTGGGGGCATCTAGATTGGAAATCGTTGTGATATGGTGTCTATGTTATGAAACCAACTCCAAAAATAGAAGAAAATAGAGATCAACGCCTTAGAAATAAGCCACTTCGAGGGGGAAACCTCCTCTACATTACATAAATGAACAATTCTTGGATGATACAAATAAAAAAACCTCCTTCTATATATATATGAGTCCATGGGCTCATAATATAATACTAGTCAACCTAACAATAATAATGTAAGGGCACAATAATAAAAATATTAGGGTTACAGGGGTACAACAATAACAATAAGGGGGTTACACTAATAACAATAAGGGACTATAATAGTAATATAGGGACCTAACATGCCCCTCTCCTTCGGAAAATTGTTGTCCTCAACGCTTGAGAAGCTCTGGATGCTTCTGTATAAAATTCTTATCCTCCCATGTAGAATCTTGAGTGGGTAAGTTCTTCGATTTGATGAGATACTCTGAAATGGACCGATTTCGTAGCTGTCGAGTTCTTGTAAGGACCATAGTACTTTGGTGATAATTTATTACCCTTCTTAGCTTTCTTGAGGGACATTTGTTTGTATGGTTTTAGTTGTAAAAATACCTAGTCTCCTACATCAAAACTTCTCTCGCTAAAATGTTGATCTTCCTGTTGTTTCATTCAATTTTGTGCCAAATTTAGGTTATTCTTTAAGATTTGGAGAACTTCTTGGTGAAGCTCGATGTGATATTCCATTGCTTGAACCTTAGAATTTTCTCTTAAAGAATATGTGATGGATGGTGGATGATATTCATAAGGTTCCATAAATGGGGTCATTTTTGCTGCAATATGGAAGGAAGTGTTATACTACCATTCAACGAGAAGTAACCACTTGACCCATTGTGTTTGCTTATCAGATACAAAAAAACGAAGATATCCTTTCAAACATTTATTCACTAACTCATTTTGACCATCGGATTGAGGATGATAAGATGAGCTATGAGCTAGTTGAATACCAAAAAGAGAAAATAATTCTGTCCCAAAATTTCCAGTAAAAATGGGATTTTTTTCACTTACAATAATCTTTGGGTCTCCATGTAGCTTTTAAATTGTTTCCGTAAATTCAGTAGCAAATGTACTTGATTTAAATGGATGAGATGATGCAAAAAAGTGTGCATACTTGGTAATTCTATCAACTACCACCATGATGACACTCTTTCCTTCGGACTTAGGTAAACATGTGATAAAATGCGTTGAAATTTCCTCCCAATGTTGACCTGGAATGGGTAAAGGTTGTAGAAGACTCGGGGTCTTAATTATCCCAACTTTATTTTGCTGGAAAACCAAACATTCTGCCACAAATATTTGAATATTAGATTTAAGGCCATCCCAAAAAAAATATTTCTTCACCCTGTGGTAACTTTTTAAATATCCTGAGTGCCCTCCTAAAGGAGAAGTGTGCAATTCCAAAAGAATATTTTGTTTTAGTTGGGAATTCTTGCAAATATATAAGTGATATTACCATAAGGAATCATTTTTCCAACTAAATTTATCAGATGTACTAGGATCTTGCTGAAAATTTTGAATGAGTGTCCACACTTCTTAGTCCTTCTTCCATTCATCCCTTGCTTCGGTTATCCAATCTGGTTGGATAGTAGAAATTGCATAGAGAAATGCTTCCACCTCTTCATCCTTTCTTGAGAGTGCATCTACAACAACATTTAGCTTCCCTTTTATGTAGATGATTTCAAAGTCATAACCCAACATCTTTGTGACCCATTTTTGCTGCTCTTCTGAAGATAGTCTTTGTTCCAAAAATTATTTAAGACTATGATGAGAAATTTTTACCTTGAAGTGTCTTCCCATTAGGTAAAGTCGCCATTTCTTTAGTTCATGTAGTATTGCCAACATTTCCTTCTCATAATTAGATTTCTGTAAATACTTTCCTTTCATTGTACAAATTTCAAAAGTAATGGGTCTTCCTTATTGCATTAAAACAACAACAATTCCATTTCCTGAGGCATCACATTCCACAATAAATGTTTTTGTGAAGTCTAGCGTAAATAAGACTGGTGCTAGGCACATT
The DNA here is from genome assembly GCA_034641835.2 of Pinus albicaulis. Taxonomy (NCBI): domain Eukaryota; kingdom Viridiplantae; phylum Streptophyta; class Pinopsida; order Pinales; family Pinaceae; genus Pinus; species Pinus albicaulis. Next base: position 570,319,740 of record CM076570.1, on the reverse strand, counting down.
GTCTCTTAAAGATGTTCAAAGGCCTTAGTTACTTTAGGAGTCCATGAAAATGCATCTTTCTTCAATAATGTTGTTAGAGGTGCTGCTATTCTCCCATAATTCTTAACAAACTTACGATAATACCTTGTTAACCCGAGAAATCCTAGCAACTGCAGTATGGTTGCGGGGACTTTTCATTCCTTAATGGCTCTAATTTTTTTAGGGTCTACCTTAACACCCTCATGAGATACAATATGACCCAGATATTCCACCTCTTATACTCCAAAGAAACATTTGGATGTTTTTGCATATAACTGTTTCTCCTCCAATAGTTTGAGCATCCTGTTAACATGTTGAACATGATCCTTCCAAGACCTGCTGTAGATTAGTATCTCATCAAAAAATACTAGCACAAATTTTCTAAGGAAGGGTTTGAAAATGGAATTCACAACCCTTGAAATGTAGAAGGTGCATTGGTAAGGCCAAAGCGCATGACCAAAAATTCATAATGACCCTCATGAGTTCGAAATGTTGTTTTCGGAATATCTTCAGTCTTCATTCTAATTTGATGATATCATAAATGAAGATACAACTTTGTAAAATAAATTGCTCCATGTAATTCATCCAATAATTCTTCAATCACAGGAATGGGAAATTTATCTTTAATAGTGAGCCTACTGAGCTCCCTGTAATCCGGACACATGCACCATGACCATCCTTCTTGTGCACCAATACTACTGGAGCAGATCAAGAACTTTGACTAGGTTGAATTATACCAGCCTCTAACATTTCTGCAATCATACGTTCAATTTCGCTCATTTGGACATAAGGATATCTATAAGGCCTGATGTTTGTAGGAACACTTCCTGGAATCAAATGAATAGCATGATCATGATCATGAATAGGTGGGAGTCCTTTGGGAGTTTCAAACACCTTGGAATGATTGTCCAAGACTTTTGGAGATCTAGAGAAATAGATGATTTTGATGTTGGAACTTCTAGTGAGCATAATTTTGCAATTATGCCTTGTTGTTCTTTCTTCAGAAGCTTTGTGATGACATCAGATCTTATTATCTTTCCCGGCTTCCCTACGATACCTTGTAATTCGATTTCCTTTCCTTTCGAAAAAACATTTCAAGAAAATTTCTTGAAAATTAAAAGCTACCGTCCCCAAATATTGTAACCATTGTACTCCTAGTACAACATCAACACCTCCCATTGGAATGGAAAGAATTGGACTATTCAATACATATTCCCCCATGGTTAGCTTGATATTATGGAATTTTCCAAAGAAATTTTTAGTTCCTCCATTTGCAACCATCACTTGACATTTTGGTGCTGGGTATAGGAAACAATTCAATTCCTTGGCTACCTTACAATGAATAAAGTTAAGGGTACTAACCAAATCAATCAACACTATTAAATTTTTCTTCCTGATATGTCCTTCTATCTTGAGAGTTTGCGGAGTGGTGATTCCTGCCAATGCATTACACGATATGTTCAGACTCTTTTATTCTTCTTCTAGGGTTGGTTCCTGGTGTATATCCTCTTCTTTTTAAGTTTCTTGTTCATTTTCTTCCTCCTCTTCACAATATATGTAAAATAATTTCTTATCAGCATACTTATGACCTTTAGTGTATTTTCTATCACAACTGTAGCAAAGCCCATTTTCTCTTTTTTCTTCCAATTTTTGTGGTGTCAACCTTGTAGGTTGTGTAATTCTAGGAGTAACAACACTTCCATATTTATAGATGTGAGCGGTAGGCTTCCTTGTCGCCAGAATTTTACATTCAAGTTTTCTTGCCAACCTACATGCCTTCTCCAATGAATCAGATTCCCAAAATGGAAATTCATGTTGGATGTTATCCTCTAAAGTCCCTATGAAGACATCAATCCTGTGTTCCTCTAGAATATAAGTTACCCTTATATTCAATTTTTGGAAGTCCTCAATGTGCTCCACCACTAAACCCTTTTGTTTGAGATTTATCAATTGGCTAAAGAAGGTGTTGCTATTTGTACCCTCATAATGTGCTATCATTTCCTCCGTAAAAATTGACCAAGTGATAATTATTTTACGGGAGAAAAGCCATCGATACTATACGAATGTATTTTGTTGTAAATGTAAAGTTGAAATGCATTTTTCATGTTTTGCATATTATTGAGATCAAAATATTGCTCCATTTGTAGTATCCATGTTACGGGATCCTTTCCATCAAACTTCCTCATATCCATCTTTCGAATATGGTGGTTCTTCAATCCAACATTAGAGTTTATGAAATCACGATTAACATTTATTTTGTTCTCATCATGAGTTTCCTCCACTACATTTCCGCCATTAAGAATCATTTCTTGTATTAACCTTGTCATCAAACCTTCCATGTCTTCTTTTAGATAATTCTTCATGTCTTCCATGTTGTCTTTCATTTTTCATCAATCTTAGCTTCCATGTCATCCATCTTAGCTTCCATGCCAGTTTCCATGCCATTCATCTTAGCTTCCATGCCATTCTTCAAACTTTCTATGCCTTTATTCAAACCATCCATCTTAGCTTCCATACCTTTCTTCAAAACTTCCATTTCATTTTTTGTTACTCATTGTGAGAGCGAAATTTGGTGCACTTGCTCTTGTAATTTTGATATGTCATGTTGTGCTTCTTCCTCTTCATGAGTCATAGTAGAGTCTTCTAAAGGCTTAATGGGTGTTGAATTATTTTTAGCTGGCATTTTAGAACCCAATACTGATATCTATGCTTCAATATGCCCTTGGAATCACTTCAAATTTATTTTTCATAGAAGACATATGCAATTCGAAAAATGAATACACACATTTTTCTTGTTTTCGAGGAGCTCGATATTGAAACTGAATTATATCTATGATTTCAGATCTTCAATATCTAAAAATTTGCCCTGTAATATCCCTCTGAATCTTCTTTCGAATGCCACAGGTCTGACATGATTTGGATTCTTCAAGCCAAAGTTATGCCCAATCTCCCACAATGACCTAATTATGGAATGGTTTAGTATAGAGAACTTGTACGACGTGCCACGTGTCACTGTTTCCTCCTTCGGATCCGAAATTGCTACACATGAAACTAAAGTCTGTATACTTGCGCCCACCTTTTACAGAATTCCAATCTGACGCTCAGAGAGAGAGAGTTATGAAAATTTCCCCATGGTCATCTCTTTGAGATGAAATTCAGGAGCCTCAAAAAACCCTAACGTCCACAGATAATATCTTTGAAACTGTTGCAAACCAAGATCTGAAATTTTTGCAAGAAGTTCCTCATGATTTCAGCTTTTCTCTGTAAAATTTTTAGCCTCTGAACCTTCATAGAAAAACATTATAGCGCAAATTCCATGATGACCTGTTTTAGGTGAAATTCGGAAGCCTGAAAAAACCATAATTTCCATAGATCATATCTCCGAAAATATTTCGAACCAAGATCTGAAATGTTTACAAGACATTCCTAAAAATTTCAGCTTTGTTTTGTAAAAATTTCAGCTTCTGAACCTTCTTAGAAAAAACGTTATAGATAAAATTCCACGATGAACTATTTGGAGCAGCGAAACCCTAGAATCCAAAGCTCTAATACCAAATATTATGAAACCAACTCCAAAAATAGAAGAAAAGAGAGTTCAACACCTTAGAAATAAGCCACTTCGAGGGGGAAACCTCCTTTACATTACATAAATGAACAATTCTTGGATGATACAAATGAAAAAACCTCCTTGTATATATAGGAGTCCATGGGGTGATAATATAATCCTAGTCGAGCTAACAATAATAATGTAAGGGCACAATAATAACAATATTAGGGTTACAGGGGTACAACAATAACAATAAGGGGGTTACACTAACAACAATAAGGGACTACAAGAGTAATATATGGATCTAACAGTCTATGTGAAGTCACTCTCTCTCTCTAAAATCATAAATTTGGTCATTCACAACGATGCTTTCACTCCCCCCCCCCCATGATTGCAAAATCTAAGTTGAAGGGTCGAGTTTCTTAGAAACCTAAAATGGGTAAAGCCAATGGTGTTAGCTATTTGAATACTTATCAAACCAATGTTTTATTATTAATTATGTTAAAGAAACTTATATTTAGTTTTATCTCTTTCCTCCAAGACTTAATAACACGTCAAACCATTTTTCATGATAGAGGATGAATTTTTTTCTAGTTGAGTGGAATAATTGTAAAGATGGAAGAAAGATATTGGGAGGTAGGATGAATTCGTTACCATAAACAAGTATGTAAGATGAATTTCCTAATGCCTTCTTTGGCATGATTCTATCTACTCATAAATAATTTTAAAGTAAATTGTGCTATTTTTTTAGTGTTCATGAATTTTTTTTGTAATAATCTGAATTAGTTTTTCATTCGTGAATTCTGATAAACCATTTGTCTCATGGTGATAATTAGTAGGAAATTTAATTGCGATTCCCTTATAAAAATCAAATTCAACTTCAAGGATGAAAAATAAGTTGCATTATCAAGAACCAATGATGTAGGGTTACTGAACCTAGAAATTATGAAATGATAAAGGAAAGAAATCACTTAATCATTATTGACATTTTTTAGAGGTATTTCCTTAGTCCATCTTGCGAAGTAATCTATGGTAGTAGAGATTTACTTATGGAGTTATTAAGACTTGGGATTGATTTCCCCAAAGTATCTTCAAACCCCATTATTCGAAGGTATTAATTCAACTAGCTACAATGGTAGAGAAAGTTTATTTTCCTTACCAGTAGATGTCTAAAAAAGCTTGCACTTCATGGCATAAGAATCCCTAAAGAAGTGGACCACAAATATCTAGTTGTTTAGAATTTTCTCACCAAAATGACCTCCAACTGGTTGATCACAACTCAAGTAAGGCCCCATCTGCATCATATTTAAAAAAAAAAAATAGTAATACATTATGATAATTTATTCTAAACAAAACTCCATTAATAAGTTGTTATCTAGCAAGATTTAACCTTAATGATCTTCTTTTTATAGGCTCTAAGTGTGAAGGACGAATTCCATGGGTTACATAATACTTAGTTTCATTGTACAATGAGTTTGTAGAGTATAGAGTATATAAAGAATCAAAATTGCACCATGGGTTAAATAACACTTAAATTTCATTGTACTATGAATTTGTAGAAAATGGAGTATAACAAATATTGGAATTGTTTGTCTTTGATTCATTCTCCCAACTTTCCTCACAACTTACCTACGAGCCTTCTGATTTTTCTACTAAAATGCATATACATTGTCCTCTAATAATGTTGGCCAATTTAATTTCAAGGTCATATTCCTAAAGTGTGACCATCCAATTATCTCTCTTATCTCCCAACTCCTTTTGAACAAGAAAAATATTGCATGGATGGATGGGGTCATATAATATTTGCATGGGACTTCAAATGAAAATGCATATTTCTTAAAAAAAAACATATGTTTTTTTAAATCTATGGATAATTTAGTTTTGCATCTTGAAATCCTAAACTCATAAAATATATCTTCACTTCAAACCTTTTTGGTTAGCACAATTTCATAAGAGATGTCAAATACAAAAATATACAAGATACATTATCTTTCAAAATTCGGACTCATAAGAATATGAGCCTGTGTGATTTATTGTCTAGTAGAATTAAAAGAATACTTTTATTTTTCTTCGCATTTAAACACATCCCTTTTTGTCATTTCCTATAGTGACTTCACTAAATTAATGAAGCTCGTGATTAATCTTCTAACAAAATTTGTTTTCCCAAGAAAACATTGCATAGTTCTTATTGTGTCGAAAATAAATGTGATTTTTTTTTTCTTATTTGGATCTATTATTATTATAAAGTTAGAAATGATAAAACCCAACCATTTTCCTTTAGTAAAAATAAATACGGTCTTATATGGATAAAAAAAAAAAAAAATCTATTTTACGCAACGATCAAATGTTTATCTTCAATGTTCAACATGTTCATTTTGTATGTCCATAATAATGTATGCTATCATCTAGAGAGACAATCATAGATTTATTAATTAGTCTTCTAAATGCAATGTGTATTTCTCTTTGAAATGTGGCACCTTCATTGATTAGTCAGAAATAAATTTTTCTATATGCGTAGGTGCCCCATTTGGTTATGAAAGTAGTTTTGATTTGGTTTGGTTGTGACAGTAAAATTTGATTATAACCAGAAAATCCATCTAGTAGAGAAAACATCTTAGAACTAGATACACAATGCAAAATTTGTTCCATAGGAAGAACACATTAATTATATTTGTCAGACACCTTGTTTATATTTTGGAAACCAATACAAATTATAATATCCCCATTTTTTTCCTTATTGGAACTAAATTTGAAACCCATAGTGAGTGTCTAATAGGAAAAATAATCTTGGCCTTTAAAATTTATTTTAATTCATTTTTAATATGTGGCTCAGGATTAGGATGTATTTTCCTAAATTTTTGTTGTATTGGATTGAATTCACTTTTTATTGTTATGATATGATGTACAATATTTGTATCATATAATTTAAATCATCATACATCTAAAAATTGATTCGTAAATTAACATTTTTGGGATTTTTATTAGTCCCTAAAATAGTTACTTCATATTTCATCAAGGAATTGTTTTGTCTTACAATTAGTTAAGCCTTTGAACTTGTTCTATAAATCATAAAATTTCTCTAGTCTAACGAATTATTTTGGAATGAAAATTTATGAATCAACCTTAACTTCTAGAGAGAAATCATGGATTTCATTATTATGTTGATCTTAATCAATGAAGTAACCCATAAAGGTACCTTATTGAGTAAGGAAGTTTATAATTTGGCCATCGTCATCAAATACCTTCCAATTAGTCACATTATGAGGAATTGAGGGTCTAGAGATTAAAATCATATAAAAGTTCTCATGGGATATTTTCTCTATAGGAATTAACTTGGAAGCAACACTTGTTAACAAGTTAGCATCTGAATTCTAGGAATGAGGATCTAAAACAATTTCAAAATTGTGAAAACTATATAATAAGTTCCAAACCTCATATTGATAATTTTAAATATTATCTCCAATTCACAAATTGCTTTCAATTTTTTTACTTCTAATTCAATTTTTTTTTGAGTCCTTGCAACAGGGTTTCATACACAACAATATTATTGTACATTTGAATCATAATCTACATGACAACATGAATTTATTACCAAGAGGGTATCTTAGTATGCACTCAATACCTTCACCCTCATTGGTTTTAGAACCATAAAAATACAATAATCATAAAACATTATTTACATTGTTTAAGGAAGGCTTTTTTGTATAATGAAGAATTTTTTTATTTTAAGGACAAACCTAGAAATGGTGATGTATCATAAAAAATTACCAAAATACAAGTCAGATGAATAGTTTCCAACAATAGAATTGTTGAACATGATAGGCTCATTAGGGTCATTTAAATTAGTTAGAATATGTTTCATATGATTTTTACTTTCAAATTTAATCTTATTTGGTTTCCCATTAAATGGCAACCACAAACATGACCAGACGGTCAAAAACTACCTATTTAGTTTATTTGACTAGTCCCTACTCAATATCAACCCATATTCCTCAAAGAAATTAGAAATAATAATGTCAATGAATTGATGTATTTTCATATTTGAAGCTAATATAATTAATAATTTGTTGACTTCCCCTAAAACTCTAGTATTAGATCTATCAAGTTGCATAATTTCCTTGGTAGAATTTTGAGGCACTAGTTTCAATTCTTTGTAAACTGAATATGGCATCACATTTGATGATGCTCCTGAACAAACTATCAAGAGGATAGGATATATATGAAAATTGAATTTATCTCTAATCAAGGTTGCATTAATTTCAGGTTTCTTCTTAAAAAAAAAATTTGAATACATTTTCTTGTATTTATTGCCCCTATATAAAAATATGTTGAGTGTGTGTTATATTCTTTCTAGAACTAGTTACACGCATTGTACATTGCACCGGGTGCAGTGAGGGGGTCATGGGGGGGGGGGGTGGGGGGGTGGGGGAAGCTACCCCTTTCGCGGGGTTTGCAAGAGGGAAGTAGCCCCCCTGCACAGGGTCTGAGGAAGCGCCCTAGGATATTTTTTTATGTGGAATCAAAGATACGAGTGAACCCAAATACGGTGGGAAGATATATCCATGGTTTTTTGCATGGTTTTTTCACATGGTTTTGGGAAAGATGAGTTTTTTCCCATGGTATTTTGTATATGCGATCAAGGGAACTACGGTTATGTTCTAATCCAGGGTTAGTGGATTGGGATTTATGAATTCTTTGGCATGTATATATATGTATTGTAACATTGAAAGGAATATAATGAAAAAAAAATCTAGTTTTCTCGGTATTGGGATCTGGGGGAAAGTATCTATGTATATTTGTTTTATATTCTCATGATTGTTTATTTTTCTGTTTTAATAATTTTTTTGTAGGTAATTTATGTATATGGTTAAAACCTACATTTGGTATTAGAGTCGTATCGGCTTCAAGGGAACACCTTTGCTGCTGAGAGGTTTTTCTCGGGCCTGTGGTAGACCCTATTTAGTGGGACATCTGTAGAATCAATTATTGCGGTGAAATAAGATTGTGAACAATGGAAAGATAGAGATTGATAAATTAAATGGAAAAAGTTTTGAGTTGTGAAAGCTCAAGATGGAGGATATGTTGGTGGAGAAAGATTAGTGGATCGTGACAGATTTAGGTGCTAAACCAATGGCAATGTCAACAGAATATTGCGCGAGGTTGGATCAGAAGGAAAAGAGCACAATACCATTGTGTATCTCAGATTCATTATTGTTGAATGTATCAGGGGAAGCTACGATGAAGAATTTGTGGTTCAATTAAGGGCCTTTATACTAATATAAGTCTTTGGTGAAAAAATTGTTCCTATAGAAAAATTTGTATAACCTGAGGATGAAGGATGGAAACTTAGTGACAGAGCATCTGAATGCCTTTAATACTGTGATAAGCCAATTGTTATCTATTGACATAAAAAGTGCAGATAAATATAAGTGCATCAATTTTCTATGTTCTCTACTGGATTCATGGGATAGTTTGGTGGTTGCAATAGGTAGTAATACAAATACCTTGAAGTTCGATTAAATAGTCTAATCCTTGTTGTCAGAGGATATGAGACGAAAAAATATGGAGGATCATAATGGAGTTTCCATGTTTGTATGAGGATGGACCCAGAATAAAAATAAAAATATTTTCGAGTGGGAGATATAAATCTAGAGGGAGATGTAAATATCTAGGAAAATCAATAAAATTGTGCTAGAAATGAAAAAAGGAAGGGCACTAAAAAAGGGTTTGTAGATTTAAATCTCCTAAGAAAGGAAAGGGATCTAATGATTTTATTTCTACAGAGGAAAAAACCACCTCAGATGAAGGTGGGAATGTGTACTTGGTTTCTTATTCAAGTACACATGCATATCACGAGGCATGGTTAATTGAATCAGGTGCATACTTTCACTTCACTCCCCATAGGGAGTGTTTTTATGAGTACGAGAAACATGGTGGTGACGATGTCTTCTTAGGGGATGATAGGAAGGCCAAAATCATCGTACGTGGAAAATTTAAGCTGAATTTGTAAGGTGGGAGGATTAGAACACTTCATGGTATTCTGCATATCCTTACATTGACCAGAAATATGATTTATATAGAAGATACCTGCAAGATGGTTTGGGGAGAACTGGTACTGATGCAAGGAGTTTGGATTGGACTCTATACAAGCTTCTTGGTAGCATTGTTACTGATGGGTGGAATAGTTTTGTGGTTCTTGAAAGTGGAGCATAAATTCTAGTGGTCTCTGCAGAAAATACCATGTTATGGCATCAAATGCTTGACATATTGGAGAGAAGGGCCTTTGAATACTGCATGGTAATGGTATGGTAAATTTCGATTTTTGTGAACATTGTGTATATGGGAAGCAAAATCAAGTGAGTTTCCCCTCTGGTGCTAAGAGGGTGAAAGGGATATTAGATATTATGCATAGTGATGCATTTGCAGTTGTGTAATTTCCATCACTAGCTAAGTATTTGTACTATGTCTTATTTATAGATGAATTCTCAAGGAATACATATATGTGTTTCCTCAAGAAGAAATGTGAAGTCTTTGACATGTTTGAATAATTTAAGGTTCTGGTATAAATTTAGATAGAGAAGAAGGTCAAGGTGTTGAAGACAGATAATGGTGGAGAGTTCTACAAGAAGGAATTTTAAGATTTCTGTAAGAAGTGTGTTATAGAATAGTAGAATACTATTCCATACACACCTCGGAAAAATGGAGTTGCAAAAATAATGATCAATACGTTGATGGAAAAGGAAACAAGCATGCTCACTGGTGCCAAGTTAGGAAAATAATTATGGGCAGAGGTAGTATATACTGCATGTTACATGGTTAAAAAATCACCTTCATTAGTGTTGGAAGATAAGACTCCACATGAGGTATCGACTGGTAATAATCCCTCTGTTTCACATCTGATGGTATTTTTTTGTGATGAATATGTACACGTTCAAAAGGAGAAAAGAACGAAGTTGGATATTAAATCTAAAAGGTGCATTTTTATTGGATATAAGGATGTTTTAAAATGTTATAAGCTTTGGAACCAAGAAATAGCGGAAACTTGTGTACAACAGAGATGTGGTGTTTAGAGAGTTGAAGGATGTTATTAAACAAGAAGTCGTACCAAAGGAACTTGAAAAGGTAGAGTTTCAACTGAAGAAGGAAGCATCAGAATCTACTTTAGAACATGAATCAGAAGAAGAAGAGCCACAAAATCCAATTTTAAGAAGATCATTTTGTGACAGAAGGAAGAAAGAGAGGTATATTCCATCTAATTTTTTCTCAAAATTTTATTTATCTATTACTGATGATGTTCCTAGAATTGTTAGGGAGGCAGTGAATTTAGAGCATTCAAAACTATGGAAAGAGGCCATGGTTGATGAAATGGAATATGTGGACAAAGAAGAGGCTTGGGATCTGGTGGATTTGTTGGCTGAAGGAAACCCATTGGAATAAAATGGGTGTTTAAGAAGAAGATAAATGTAGAAGTCGAGGTGGAGAAATACAAATCTAGGTTAGTAGAAAAAGGTTGTTCCTAGGTGTCGAGAATTTATTTCAGTGAATTTTTTTCATGTTTCCAAGATTCTATTTGATTAATTTTATTTGTTACTGATACTTTTGATTTTGAGGTAGAAAAAATGGATGTGAATACAACATTTATTCATGGGGATCTAAAAGAAGAGATCTACATGAAGCAACTAGAAGGATTTGTGATAAAGGGTAAGAAAGAACTGGTATGCAGGTTAAAAAAGTATTTGTGTGGGTTAAAACAATCACCAAGTATTTGGTATAAGAAATTTGATACATATATACGGGGAATTGGCTTCATAAGAGGAAAAGCGTATCACTATGTGTATTTTAAATTAATTGGTGACCATGTTATTTATGTGGTCTTGTATGTGGATGATATATTTTTTTATTGGAAATGACAAATAAATTATCTAGGATTTCAAGATCCAATTGTCCTCCAATTAGACATAAAGGATTTTGGTGTTGCAAAATTTATTTTGGGCTTGGAAATTAAACAAGATCAGGAAAATAGGAAGCTATGGTTAAACCAGAGGAAATCTGTTCAGATGATATTATATAGGTTTAATATGCAATATAGTAAACCGATGAAGGTTCCTATTCTTGTAGGTGTAAATTTATCTATTGAACAGCGTCCCAAGACACAAGAAGAGGAGGAAGACATGTCTTGTGTTCCATTAGCAAGTGCAGTTGGTAGCCTGATGTATGTTGTTAGCACTAGTTTTGATTCCTTTGAAAGTTGCCCTCTCCGTCATTTTATTTGGACTCTAGCGCCTTGTGCTTCATTTTTCCAAATGCTAAATTTCAACACAAAAGCATGTTTGCCCCCCACAACAAACCTTTAATATATATCATATATATTTTCTGCACTTAACGTATTGAAACCCTTACCTTTCATTGCAATCGGCATATCGCTAAGTCCTTTGATTACCTCTTCCAAGCCCTCTAAAATTCGATTTTCAGGATTAGTAGGACCCATATTTTCCTTTTATATGCCCAAAATGCTTTGAAATCCTTTATATTATGGTTCCAGTGGCTTTTATCATATTACCGTTACTTAACTAATTTTTCACTTTCTCGCCTTTAAAAGCCTACAATGGGGTCCATCACCTTTTCACATCGTAAGTTCGCAACATTACTTACCTTTTCCATTCACCTCCACCTTTCCTTTTTCCTGATTGCAATATAGTGGGACCCTTCCTGCCATGTCGCCCTTTCCCCACCGTCCATCACCCATCACAATTTTTATGTTTATTGTTAAGTTGCCGCAAGTTAAGGTTTTTATGTTGCAATGTGATATAAAGTGGGACCATCCCTCCCTGCCACATCATCTCACCTCCCATTTCAATTCAAAATCCGTAAAACTTACCTTTTTTGTTTTATGATTAACTCCTTTAATTCCCAAATTGCAATATATCCCGCAGCCTATTCCGTCTTGAGATCTTCCCCACTTATTTAATCAATGACTCTTGTTTTATTTTGACCCCCTTCTCCCAATCTCACTTTAACATAGTTGGGGGGTCCGAAATAGGCAATGTTATGATCCGACCCCGCTACAACATGTCTACCTATTGTCATTTCACACCCCCCTTCATTCAAACTACTTACCGCTTACATACCCCCCTAAAAACCATTCTTCGCTTTGTGTTAATGATGTCGACCCCGCCTTTTTCTCTGCCATTTTATCCAAAAGGTTTTTGGTTTCCACCATTTAGAAGGAAAACAGCGGAAGAACTCCTCCATAAAATATTTCCATTAAAACTGCGCCACCATTACTCTCAGTACTAGCACGTTTCAATAAGGCACTAGACAACATTCAAGAGACAGTTGGAAGAATTATAGGAACCTCGAAGATAGTTACTTAGGAAGTTAAGATAATATCGGTAGACCTTGTACTTCTTCACCTAAAGTTTAGGATTAAAAACTACCACGTTCACAATGTTGTTAGAATCAATAAATATCAGCCGAGTATTCTGTAAAGTTTTCTTGTTATTCTAATAAATTAGAAACAAAAGCTCCCTATTCCTTTGGATTGTAATAAAATCCTTGTCTATGGAGATATTCGAGAGTCTAGCATTTCTTGCAGACCATGGTAAATCTATAAATACAGAGTTTATAGATGTAGAAAGGGGAGGAGATGGTTGGTGGCATAGAGTCGAGTTCCCTGTTGCTGATTCTCATGACATTCCTGAAGCTGTGTAATGTTGAACACATAATATATTCCAGTTATACTACGAAGGATTCACAAATTATATGGTGTGTGCATTTTTTTCCCTTTTGTTTTTTTACATACTTTATTTGACTTTCCATATTTATCATGAAAGTTCTATCTTATGTTTTTATAAGTCTTGTGAACCTCCAAGTCATATGGATATGTTTTTGTAAGTCTTGTTCCCAGCTTTCCTGATTCAGTATGAATTGAAGATTGTTCATAAGCATTCCTTAAGGCGGACTTAAACCCTGTTTCATGTTTTTATAAGTCTTTTGATCTAGCATGCATGTTAATATTTTTTGTCAGTCTTGATTCACCAAGCATTCCTGTTTAATGAGGCCATGTTAGTCATAAGCGTTCCTTGTAATGGGATTCATTAAATGTAAAGTGAGATTCTTGTATGTATTTTAAAATAATTCTTTCACTATACATTTCAGATATGGAATTTGTGTCATTTTTTCCTCCCAGCAGTGGATTTATGTCCTACAGACCCACTATCTTTCTCCCATTCTTCCAATCATTGAACTACAAATTTTGCTACCACATCATATATACGAGTGCCCTTGTATGTGTCAGAGATTTTTTATCTGTTCAATGTTCATTTCAGAGTGCTTGAGATACAACCAATTCTTGAAAACCCAATCAAATCATAAGAAATATCCCTTGAGCTTAAGATGTGCCTTGTCAGGCGCTTGATGCAGTCCAAGTGCTGATTCCAGCACTAACATGTTTTGGTGCATCTGCCGAGAGACGAACGCCTTGAAATGAAGTACTCTCTTGAATCTCTTGTTTTAATTGCTGAAAATCAATTCTTGAAGGTGAGCGGGAATTGATAACTTGAAGAGGACTACAGTTTTTCACCTGGCGACTCCATTGTTCCGGATCCAGTAGCGACTTCATGGGGATGTAGAGATCATATTTTCAGTGGAGGTTTTGGATAAGCAATTACACCTTTCAGAATTCTGAAAGGGACATCATTGTAGAGGTAGAATTTAATGTTTTTCCTCATTCAGTAGATGATGATTTGGAGTCTTCTTATACTGTAGACATTCAATGCTTTATGAGTATCCTGCATTGTGATTATTTTCATCATGAGTTGCACTATGTTATGATATGGATTCTTTCAGTTTTACTTTTAAGATTCAGAATCCATATGAGGTTTTTCAGCTATTTGAATGGTTGTACGAAAAATTCCATATTGCATGAATATTTCCATTAAAATTAGATTCGAAGTATAAAAATGAATAAGCTCGTCATTTTGAGAATTTTCTATTAGTGTTCAGTGTTCAGTTTGAATCCAGTTTCAGTTTGGAGAAATAAGTTGCAAAATTGAAATGATGCTTTGACTCCATTACCTAATGGCTAGGCATGCTGGTTTTTTGAGTTAATGAGAAGGATCATTGGTTGGAGAAACAAGAGATGGATAAGGCACTGGAACTACAGTTCTTGATCGCTTGCAGGGGGCATATCATCCCCAATTAGAGCCACTATTAGCACTGGTTTTTATTCCTTTGACATTTTCCCTCTCTGTCATTTTATCTGGCCTCTAGCTCCTTATGCTTAATTTTTCCAAATGCTAAATTTCAATGGAAAGAAGCTCTGCCCCCCACGGGAAACCTTTAATATATATCATATATTACATATATGATATCATGTATATTTTCTGCACTTAACCGTATTGAAAGCCTTACCTTTCATCGCAATCGGCATATCACAAAGTCCTTTGATTACCTCTTCCAAACCCTCTGAAATGCGATTTTTCGGGATTAGTGGGACCCATATTTCCCTTTTATATGCCTCAAATTATTTGAAATCCTTTATATTATGGTTTAGGTGGATTTTACCGTATTACCATTACTTAACTAAATTTTCACTTTTTCACCTTTAAAATCCTGCAATGGGGTCCATCACCTTTTCGCATCATAAGTTAACAACATTACTTACCTTTTACATTCACCTCCGCCTTTCCTTTTCCCCAATTGCGATACAAAGGGACCCTTCCCGCCACGTCACCCATTACCCACCGCCCATCACCCATCACAATTTTTATGTTTATTGTTAATTTTTTGCAAGTTAAGGTTTGTATGATGCGATGCAATATAAAGTGGGACCACCCCTCCCTACCATGTCATCTCACCTCCCATTGCAATTCGCAATCCAAGAAACTTACCTTTTTTTTTTTTTAATGATTAACTCCTATGATTTCCGAATTGTGATATATCCCGCAACCTATTCCACCTCGAGATATTCCCCACTTCTTTAGTCAATGACTCTTGTTTTATTTCGACCCCTTCTCCCATTATAGCTTTAAAATAGTTGGAGGGTCCGAAATAGATAGTATTATGATCCAAACCCACTGCAACGTGTCTTCCTCTCATCGCTTCACACCCCCCTTCATTCAAACTACTTACCGCTTACATACCCTGCAAAAACCATTCTTCGCTTTGTGTTAATGACGTTGACCCCGCATTTTTCTCTGCCATTTTATCCAAAAGGTTTTGGGTTTCCACCAGTTAGAAGGAAAACAATAGCATAAATCCTCTAGAACACATTTCGATTAAACTTGCGCCAACATTACTCTTAGTACTAGCACATTTCAACAAGGCACCATACAACATTCAAGAGACAATTGGAAGCATTACAGGAACCTTGGCAGCAGTTACTCAGGAAGTTAAGATAATATCAACAGACCTTGTACTTCACCTAAAGTGCAGGATTTAAAACTACCACGTTCACAATGCTATTAGAATCAATAAATATTAGCCGATTATTTTGTAAATTTTTCTTGTTATTTTAATAGATTAGAAATAGAAACTTCCTATTCCTTTGGATTGTAATAAAATCCCTATCTATGGAGATATTCGAGAGTCTAGCCTTTTTGGTAGACCATTTTAAATCTATAAATACACAGTTCATAGATGTAGAAAGGGGAGGATATGGTTGGTGGCACAGGGCCGAGTGCCCTGTTGTTGATTCTCATGACATTTTTAAAGCTGTGTATTGTTGAACACATAATATATTCAAGTTACACCCTTGAGGATTCACAAAATCAGATGGTGTGTGTATTCTTTTCCCTTCTGTTTTTTTACATAATTTATCTCCCTTTCCATATTTATCATGAAAGTTCTATCTTATGTTTTTATAAGTCTTGTAAACCTCCAAACCATATGGATCTATTTTTTTAAGTCTTGTTCCAAGATTTCCTGATTCAGTATGAATTGAAGATTGTTCATAAGCATTACTTAAGGTGGAGTTAAATCTTGTTTCATTTTTTTATAAGTCTTTTGATCTAGCATGCATGTTAATCTATTTTTGTAAGTCTTGACTCCCCAAGCATTCCTGATTCATGAGGTCATGTTAGTCAGAAGTGTTCCTTGTAATGGGATTCTTTGAATGCAAAGTGAGATTATTGTAAGTCTTCTAAAAGCATTCTTTCACTATACATTTCAGATCTGGAATTTGTGTCATTTTTTCCTTCGAGCAATGGATTTTTGTCCTACAGATCCACTATCTTTCTCCCATTCTTATAATCATTGAAATAAAAAAATTTCTACCAAATCATGTATACAAGTTTCCTCATATGTGTCAGAGCTTTTTTATCCATTCAACGTTCCTTTCAAAGTGCTTGATGTTGGACATTGGGTTCAATGCTCCTTGTATGTTTCGCGACATGGACTAACCGTCTCTCATGGATCCTAACTTTGGCGATTTTAGCAAAGACTAATGCCTACGAGTTTTGGTCTAACGACAATTGTGATTACAACAAGTGGTATCAGAGCGATAGGTCTCGAGTTTGAAACTCACCTGACTCGCGTTGTGGGGGAGATCGTTGGACATTGGGTTCAATGCTCCCTGTGTGTTTCACGACATGGACTTACCGCCTCTCATGGATCCTAACTTTGGTGATGTAGTGGAGACTAACTCCTGCCGGTTTTGGTCTAATGGAAATTGTGAGTCCAACACTTGAGATCCAACCACTTTCCGAAAACCCAATAAAATCATAAGAAATATCCCTCGATCTTCAGATGTGTCTGGTCAGGCACTTGATGCAGTCCAAGTGTTGATTCCAATGCTAACATATGCAATGGTTTGTACTAGACCAAAAATTGTACATGTAGTGGGAGTATTGAGCAGGTTTATGTCAAAACCAAGGAAGGAGCATTAGACAACAGTGAAGCAGGTTTTCAGGTATTTGTGTGGCACTAACAATTATGGTATGTGCTAATGAGAAAGACCAAGATTAGATAGAGTTTTAGACATATGTGGATTTGTTGATGTAGACACAACTGGAGATCTAGATCAGAGAATATCTACAAGTGGTTATGTGTTTAACCTATTTGGAGGAGCAGTCAGTTGGATGAGGAAAATATTTTTTTTAGTGGCTCTTCCAACTATAAAGTCTAAATATATTGCAGCCACTCATGCAAGCAAGGAATATGTTTTTTTGCAGATATTGTGTTCATTTATGGGTTGGTACAATGAGTTATAAGGATATACTGTGACAAAAAAAGTGAAATTTTCTTAGAAAATAACCTTACTTATCATTAAAAGACAAAGCACATTGATGTTCAATAATACTTTGTGAGGGATATAGTTGAGGACAAAAAGGTGTTTCTGGTAAAGGGGGATACTTTGAGAATGTTGTAGAGGCATTGATGAATTCTGTGAGCACTGAGAAGTTATGGGTGTTGCAGGCCTGGAGGAAAGAATAAGCTATCATGTGACACCCTATGTGGAGATAAAAATAAAAGCAGTAGAATGTTGAGTGTGTGTTATATTCTTTCAGCACTCTTTATGATGCACCAGGTGCAGTGGGGGGTTCATGGACACGGGGTCCAAGACAATGCCTCGGGAAAAAAAATTTATGCAGACCCAATAATAGTTGGAAGACCCAAAGATAGTGGGTGAACCTACCCATGGTTTTATGCATGGGTTTTGCACATGTTTTTGTAAATGATGGTTTTGTGCCCATGGTATTTTGTAGATCATGTCAAGGGAACTATGATTATGTTATAATCCAGGGTTAGTGGATTGAAGTTTATGAATGCTTCGACATGTATATATATGTATTGTAACATTGAAAGGAATATAATTAAAAATCAATTTGGTAGTCCTGACTTTTCGATCGAGGGGAAAATATCTGTGTATATTTATTTTATGTTCTTGCCATTGTTTATTATTCTATTTTAAGAATTCATTTGCAGGTAATTTTCGTATAGGGTTAAAACCTACAAAATATTATTTTTATCAAATGTTGCTTCTAAGTATTATTATTATTTTTGTTGTTGTTTTTGTTGTTGTTGTTGTTGTTGTTGTTTTGTTGTTTTTATTGTTGTTTTTAGTTAGCTCATATAGGGAGATATTGGTTCTTTCCTTTTTTCATATCCTCCATTAAGTCATAATATAAAAGATGAGAGTTTTCTATAAGCTCATTTAAACTGGGATAATATTCACATGTGGTCGAAGATTTATTTGCAAGGGTAGGAAGAATGGTGTTAGTGTCTAAATGTTCAGTGATCAAACATACTCTTTCAGGTTTACTTCGTAGTGGTCCTAGGTCAAAATTTCATGTTTTCAAATCAATTTGCAAAATATATTTTTTTTCACTGAATGTTTTATAGGTATCAAATGCTACTCCCTTCACTCCATTCATGGTCATCATCATTTCAAGGTCATGTAATCCATTATCACCTACAGTCTTAAATCAGTCACCACACCTCCATCTAGGTCAGGGCGTAGCTCAATTTTGTTTTTCCACCACATTGTCCAATCATATCATAAAAGAAGGGAAACAAAATGTCATTTTCACCATAAAAGTCATTATCATTGGGAGTTAGCAAAGATAGGAAAATAAATTAAAGGCAATTTTCCTTTTATCAAATAAGTATATTACTTGATTAAAATTTTTCAAAAATATTTTATGATTGTATTAAAGGAAAAAAAGCAAATTGGTGATGTTATAAAAGGAAAAGAGGCTTATTGAATTCATTTGATTATTTTCTTTCCAATAGAGCTCCCCTCTTATCATCATCACACTCCACAACTGCCAAAGGGTGAAGAAAAACAAGAAAATTGTGCCAAAACTACTCTTGCTACGCTTCTGGAAGGTTGTGCTATGCTTTTAGAAGGTTGCGCTACGTTGTTACAGGACACATGACCTCCTCATTAGCTCATAGGAGAAGGAAACATGGAAGGAAGAAAATGACCCAGAAAGAAACCCATTTTTCCAAGGTAACGCACCCTAGAGACAACCAAGTCGAATTATAATGAATCCCAACCATTCAAAGGGAGCGTTAGTGCCTAGGTTAATGCACTGTCTTGCCTAAGGGGCAGCATTGCTGTTGGAATAGGGTCTCCTAACAAGCTGCGAAACTGGTCCATTTTGATTATATTTATTCTAGCGCAGGGGTTTTGGGGCGAGTCAAAGCCCTGAATGCATTGTAATGGGTCAAAGGGTAAACTAGGGGTCCGAAAACCATGGGTTTTGGACCATAGGAAAGTTGAGGCTAGATTGTTATAAATAGAGATGTATTTTGTATTGTAGAGGATAAGAAATGATGAGCTATTGATGCAATCTGTTGTTTAAGCTATCTGTTTGGGTTTTGGGGAACGGAATCCTACTGGTTGTGTGCACGGAGATCCTAGTCTAGCTATGTGTGGACCCTGCTGCTATGTGCGCAGGTTGGGAAGGGAATTGTAAGGAAAGATTGATGAATGAATGAATGCAAAGGATTATTAGAGATCTGAATCTGTGAGTACTTTTGTGTGAATTGCTAATAATTGTTGTGTTATGTATTTTCTGTCTCTTAGCTGCGGAGATCTGTGTAACTGATAGCTTGGATCTAGATCTATTTCTCTTTGTTTATTTAATACTATGTTGATGTTATGAAAAGCATATAACTATAGATCTAGTGCACGTGGATGCAAATATAAATGTAATTAACTCTTCGAAGAACAAGGTAATCTTGGAATGACAGAAATAGGACACAACTCTGCATGCCTTACCCATCCTTTCATAGGGTGCGGAAACCTGGTTCTAGCACCCACCCATAGTACTTCGGGTGAGACTTTGACCTGCACAAGGAGGTCACTTCCGAAAGGGCCAGTAGTATAGGGGTTTGTTGGAAAACCTTGCACACTAAACCTGGGTCAGGACCCCTCAAGCCAACAAATGGTTCCATTGTCAGGACTGGAAGAAGTCTGAGAGAGGAATTGGGAAATGACAAGAGAATACAGGAAGCCTGAAAGAAAATAGATCGAATATTTGGAAGACAGATCCAGGAATTCGCAGTAAAAGAAAATCACAGTGAGAAGTTAATGGCAGAAAGGTGGAAAAATAGGTATGTCCTTATTGAAATCTATGAAATATTATTTGTGACCTTTGCGATTGAAATCTAGGAGTGGCTGGCCAGACTCGTGGAATTCTAGAAGTGCTGGAAGGATGAGCAGGTCACACAGTGGACCCCAGAGTTGCTCGAGCAGCTGGAAAAAACTGATAATACTATCACGCGCATGGTGGATCACTGGGTGGATAGTGTGCTGGGAGGATTTGTGACAGACTTTGCCATTGATCAGTTTGTGTTAGCCACCTATAAAATTTGTTATAGCAAAAGGTGGCTAAATTTTTTTTGGAGCCTTCAAGGAAAAAATTTTATTGCAAAAAGTGTTATCTCTTGAAGACTCTTGAAGGCCTCATGCCTCTGTCCAAAATATTCCCTACTGTGCCCATTTTAAACTCTGAAATTTTGTTGATTTCATGAGGAAGCACTACTGCAAAATCATCCATTTTCCCCTACTTCCACTTGAAAGAACTAACCTCCATTTTGCTCCCCTTTTCCTCCATAAAACTCCCACCGTTGGTTGATGCCATCCAATGGCCACGCTCCTCCCTGCACCCTCTGAAGCACTAAAACCAAATAACGGAGGATTTTGTAATGTCATTTTGTATTGTGCAAGTGTTTAAATGAAATTTCATTTTATGAGTTAGGTTCTGTACTTCGTGATCGGCTATCCATCACTGGAAGGATCGATAGCGCTCCAGTATGGTACTGTAATGTTGTTGCCTGTAGAAGCTACGAACCTTGTCCAAAGGAAGGAACTCGCTTATAGAAGAAATAAATCGGGAATGAGTTAATGGAGCTACAGTTTCGAGAGTTGAACCTGAGTTTAGTGAAACAGAGTGAATAGGAGGAAGGGGGTTAACCCCATGGTCAATCACTGTACAAAACCAGAGCAGTTTTGATCACACCACCTTTGTGGGGTAAGCTGTATTTCCAATTCGAGTGCGACACATGCTAGGAGCTGACACGTGGCCTCAAGAGGTTTCGAGATACCGCCCTCCCTGTGCATTAAATTTTTACTGTGGGCTCAACGCGATATCGACGTACGCCGTCCGATCTGAGGCAGGCTCATTGAACGGTGATCGCGCTCAAAGAAGCTCGGGGGATAAATTAAGGTATGGCATGGGCCCATGGCCCACAATCAATCGCCCTGGTCCCCACGGCCATGACAGCAGCCAACAACCCACAGGACCAGTGGTCCCCAACGCTTAGTCAGCATACGCAGCAGCAACTAATTGCAGCAAGTCTTGTTTGGTTACTCGCATGGTCAAGAAACCCGGACCCGATACGCTTTAGGGTGGATTTGATAAATATTTCGGGTCACAAACACCTTGACATCAGCAAGCCCCAATCCAGACCCAGGGAAATTTATATGGCGAATTTCATAAAAATTTCGGGTCACACTTGTGTTGACATCAGCAAGGCCCAATCCAAACCTGGGGAACTTTATATGGCAGATTTTATAAAAAATTTGGGTCACAAACACCCTGGCGTTAGCGGGCTCCTTTTGTGACTCGAAATGGTTATACAGCTTGGTTTTATCGGAGTTTTTAAGTCTGGGGTATGTTATTTGGTAAAGGGTGTTTTAAATGGTTTTTTCCATTATACTAAAGAAGGGGATGAAGGCTGGGGTCTCAATTCTTGCACTTTCGATCCTTTAAAAGGAAGCCATTTGTGGGTTAAATTTTCACGTCTCATCAATGCTTCAAAGGCATTGATGCCTCACGATCCTTGCACAGCACTGCACACCAAAAAAACACAGTGAATAAATCACAAACAAAGAGTATCAGTGTCGAAGACAGAAAACGCCAGAACAGGAGATTGAAGACAGATCTGTGGGGATTACGGCTAAGATTGATTATCAAAAGCCTAATCCCCCAAAACTAAAAACACAGTTAAAATAAAATCACAAGTGTTTTATCAGATAGGAAAGCCTCCACCACCACATCTGAGGCAAATTGATTCCTCCCAGCTACCACAGTGCCACCTGTGCCTCAAAGCATTCAAACAGAGGCCGAAGTTATTGATCAAGATCAAATAATTGCCTCAGCGCAGCCAGAGAGTTAATTATGCAAATAAACTTAATGACAAAATATCAGCAGAGTTACTTTAACATAACAGAGAGCCTCAAAAGTCAATAAGAGCTTCTATCGAGCTTAATCCTAAATGAAAAAAATTAATACAGTCAGAAACCTCTTTACACTTCTTCATCGAGCCCCCCAAAGGCCGAGAAGCCATTAAGATTGTATTAATTATCTTTGGAGATCTTTTATCAGATCTCACCTCCTCATTCTTCTATAAATACTACTGGAGAAGATGAGGAAGGGGTTGGTTGCTGAATTTTGAAATATACTTGAGCTTGAAACTCCTACTTGTAAATAGTGTTCACTGGCTCTTGAAGCTCTGTTTGTGATAGATAAGTTAGTTTGGGAAGTGTAGATGATTGCTAAACTAAAGCATTGGAATCAAAGCTGTAACTGGTTTGGAGCATCAATACGAGCTGATTTATGGGATCCTGGTCTATGTCGACAGTGATGTTATTTCTTACTGTAAATTTCTATTTTGTTTCTATTTTCACTGTGTTCATATTCTCTTATAAAGAACAACATGCATAGAGTTAGGACCTACAGTATATCAGTACCCTTCTCTGACTGAAAATATTTATCTAAATGTTTTCTTCTAATTTGTGTTATTGAGGAATGATCTAATTCAATTCAAGCATAGGAATACTGGCGTTCCCTTGTCCTACTATCTGAGCTAGTTTTTATTCTTAAATGTTATTTTCAGTATATGTTATGTAGAGATGAACTAAGGAAGATATGGTGCGCCCTGGTCCTAGTTTTATCCCCAAAGACAGTCTGAATGTTTCCCTTGGAATGTGTTAAAAGCTGGCTAGTTTGAAAGTACTTACCAGATCTTAGGCCATTCTTTGTTATCTTTGTGTTTGTCTTGAATGTTACCAAGTAGAGTAGAGCTAGGAGAGGATTTGTGGTGAGCCTGGCCCACTAGTTTCTACTCCAACAGTTGCCTTCAAGTTTCCCTCTATTTTTATATGTTTTCTATCGAAAGTGTATAAAAGGCTGGCTAGTTTCGAAGTACTTACCAGATCCTGGATTTCTTTTATTTCTTTCTTAAGCATTTGTCAAAGGCTGGCTAGTTTCAAAGTACTTACCAGATCCTAGGCTACTCTTTGTTCTTCATCTGTTTAATTCCCCTTCTTTTTGTCTCATTTCATTCCATAAATCAAACTTTAAAGAGATCCTTAGATATAGATGACTTGCCCCATGGACCACTCTTGCCCCTTTTTGTTTCAATTAAACCCTATTATGACTCCATAGCCCAATGGACTAAAACCTGCAATTATCTATATTTTTGGCCGAAGCTTGTTCTATTTGCTTGCAACTTCACACCTTTGAAACTCTTTGCATTTAGAACTTTCCACCTCGAATAATAATCATGCTCAGCCATCCAAAAACAAAACAAAACCCTCGGCCTTCATAACTAGCCTAAAATCATTACACAAAACTCCCAAGACAAATCTATCTTTGCACTTATTGGAGATATCCCTCTCCGGATTCAGGAGGGCTAGATCGTAGAATCCCAAAGTGGTTGAAATAATGTTGTTTCTATGATTTGACTTTGCCAATCTTGCTAGTTACAGATTCCTAACATTTCTGGGGACTCCACTGGGGATCAAACCCAGAATCTCTGTTTCCCCTTAAAATTTTATACAAACATTGTTTAGTGAGTAAAAAGTAGCCTTTTCAAGCACTACCAAGAAATGGTAATCATGATGAAGCTTGTTTGAATCAGTGACAAACTAGGCAAAAACTAGGATTCTCATAAGAGTTGTCTAAACCTTGAAAAATCAGCCAGCTTAGCCATAAGAGTATAATGTCTTGTCTCGTAACCGTAGCTATGTTTTGAAACATATTTAGGACACTCTTAACAATGAATAGGACTGAAAAATAACTCAGAAAACCCAAAAATATTTTAGATTGGTATCTAATAAACATGGTAGTGGACCATAAAACCTTTTACCTCTGAAAAAGAGCTAAAAAATTCCACTTGGCGACTCCAAAATCGTGAACAAAACTTAGGACTCCACTGGGAAGAACCCTTATCATTATAATATCATTCATACTCAGTTAGAGGACTGTAGGATTAAAATTTGTGCAAACATATTAGTTGACCTTTTAAATACTGTCATACCTGGTTGGACTTTTCTTGTTTACTTGGGTCTAAAAAACACAGCATAGTGGCTCCTAGAAAGATTCACACTAGAGCCTATCCTGACCCTGATCCACCTGAGATAGTTGATGACCCAGAAAGGATCCTTAGGAAGTCTCCTAAGATTAAATTATCAACTGTTTTTAGATCACCCTTGAGACCTAATTCAGTTCCTGAAAATCTTTTAGCTCTACAACAATCACAATTTGACTTAGTAAATCCATTTAGGACTAGGTCATTTGATGATATAATTCAGCTAGGCTCTGAGTATCCACTTTCATCCCCGGAAACAAGTGAACATCCTGGTAGTAGAGAAACAACACCTCCTGATTTACATTTCCTTCACAATTTAGGTGTCTCTCATCCAAGATCAACTCAACAATCTATTCCTGTTCCATCCACATCCCTTCATCCTCCATTCACTATCCAAACCACTCCACTTCAGCCCACTTTTCCTTTTGCTAATCCACCTCTTTTGAATCCACCCCCACCCACATATCATGGCAGCATGGTATGCTCCCTTAGTCCTTCCTGTACCATTAGTTAATCTTCCGCATGACTATCAGTCCAAAATTCCACTATATGATGCTAGTAATGCTACTACTGCATCACAACATGTGGATAAGATGAATGACTACTTTGACAGAAATGAAATTGATGATGATTCTGTCAAGCTTAGATTGTTTTCTCAGAGTCTGGGGGGAGAAGTAAGAAAATGGTTCAAAGGCTTAACCCCCCATAGTATCAATGATCTCCAAGCCTTCCATCAGACATTCTTAAACAAATGGGAAGTAAATAAGAACCCTCTCCAAGTCCTTTCTGATTACAAGAACCTCCACAGAAACACTGGGGAAAGTGTACAAGCTTATTGTACTAGATTTAACAGTGTATATAATGCACTTTCCCCAAATCTAAAACCTCCACAAGGCTCAACTTTAAACAAGTTATCTGAAGGTTCCGACCCTGAGATGGCCTATCAGCTGAGAGAGAGAGATCCTGCAACTCTTAAAGAGATGAAAAAGGGTGCTCTTGCTGTGGAAGTCAACTTGATGGAGAAGAGAGAAAGAATGAAAATGAGAAGAGAGTGTCCTTTAGGGAAGAAAATACACCCTCTACTTCCAACTCAAAGATGGAGAGAATGATGGAGGAGATGATGAAGAAAATTAGTATCCTTGAGAGAGCACAAGCCTGTCAAAACCAAATTTCTCCTCAAAAAAGAAACCAGAACTAGAATCAGAATTTTAGAAGGAAACAACCTCCAAACAAGCCTAGGGAAGATGATCAACAGATCACCCCTCCCTTTCATCAAAACTACGTAAGTGAGGTTGAGGAAACAAATGAAATAACAGAGGAAGATGATATCAACATGCTGGGGGTAGATAATAATGACTTTGAAGTCCATTATGATAGAAAACAAGGTCTTTATACACCTTATGATGAAAAAAGATATGATGATGAAATTTATTATCAAGACATGGAAAATGTCATCATAGAGTCTCAAAGAGAATATGACCTTAGAAGAAAAACTAGTCAACAAACTCCCAACACCAAAACCTCTGAAAAATCTTCACAAAACAACACTGCAACCAAGCCTAAAGTTTTCAAACAGAAGGACAAAACAGTAGCTGTGAATTCTGATAAAGGTAGAGATAAAGGCACTCAAAACAATGAAAAACAGAGTGCGGAAATTAGTAGTACTAACACTTTAGCTAGTACTCCTGTTAAAACCATTTTGTCAAATGTAAATAAAACAAATCAGCAAACAAATGTTGTTGAAAGAGTGGCAGCTAGTAAGGCTGAGACAAGTTCTTCAAAGAACCAAATTCCTTTCAGCCTAGAGCAGGAAATTTCAAAGATCAAAATCTCTGTTCCCCTGACTGAGTTAGATGCCCAGAATGTATATAGGAACAAAATTTTGAAGGTTTTAAACATAGAGGACCATAATGACATAGTCAATCTTAACGATGACCAGCTAGAGCTCATTGTTGGTCCTAATATTGAAGGTAGATATCAAGAAGGACCTGTTCCTCCATTTTATCTAAGTTTAAATGTTCATGATAAGATTTTACATAACGCTATGCATGATTCAGGTGCCTCTCATAATTTAATGCCTAAAGCTGTCATGGAGACCCTAGGCCTTGAAATCACCAAACCTTACAAAGACCTTTACTCCTTTGACTCAAGCAGAGTAAAATGTTTAGGATTAATCAAAGACCTCTGTGTTAACTTAGCTCAAGTTCCAGCCAAATGTTTAGTCATGGATATTGTTGTGGTTGATGTTCCCCCAAAGTATGGAATGCTATTATCTAGGTCTTGGGGAGCTAAGTTACAAGGAACTATGCAGATGGACATGACCTATGCGACCATCCCTATTTTCAATCAGACAAGAAGACTTTACAAGGAGTCTCATATGCAATATATGGTGACTAGCCAGGACAGACCACAGAACTCTCCCCTTTATTCTGTAAACACAGACCTGGACTCATTTATCCTTTTCAATGATGAAACTTTTAGTGAACAAGTGACCTTGTCTGATTTAATGACAGAGAGAGAGGAGAAAGAAGATAATGTAGGAGTGTCAGAACAATTTGCTAAACCTGTAAACTCTAGCAAACAAAAACACAAGTCTTGAGATACAAATCATGTGTCCTTTCCTTTTAAACATTGAGAGTTAAGAAAGAAGTCCTCAACCCAATAAAAAATCTGAGGAGTTAAAACAAGTTCAACAGTGTGCTGACCTCCAAGAACAATTCGATAACACACTTATTAAGGAGCATATTAACCCAAATGATAAACTTGAGACTAGTCCTCTATGGAGTATGCACTTTGATGGGTCTTGCACTAAGACCAACACTGGTGCACGTGTGTGGATCTGCAACACTGAAAACAACCACACAAAAAGCATTTCCTGCAAATTAAACTTTTAGTGTTCCAATAACATAGCAGAATATTAATCCCTGCTTCTAGGCTTGCGTTTGTTGAAAAAGTTAGGAGCCAAGAGAATCAATGTGTATGGGGATTCAGAGTTAGTCATTAGGCAAGTCAATGGAGAATACAACGCAAATCATCCCAGACTTAGGGCCTACCGAAACGATGTCATGGACCTTTTAAAAATTTTCGAGGAGTCCAAACTAATTTTTGTCCCAAGAAAAAGAAATATTGCGGCCCACAATTTAGCCTTTGCAACTAGAACATGCTTAACACCATATGAAACCAAAGACTGCACAACTCAAATAAAATTCAGACCAGCCCTACCTGATAACGAAAAATATTGGCAAGTGTTCGACGGGGACAAACAAATAGAAGACTTCATGAAATTCAAAAATGAATTCGAACTACACAGTTCAAACTCAGATTATGATACAGACTGCAGTGAAGAAATTTTTCTTGGTGAAGAAGAACCGTCTCTTGAATTTGTTAATATTAATCTACTGTCAAGAAAACTTCAAAACAAAATAGAACTGACTACAAAATTAGAAACAGAAGAGTTAGAAACCCTGCAGTCCAAAGATGAAAGTTTGCCTAAGGGTCTAGCCCCCTTAGAAGAGTTGTTTGATTTTAACGATGTGGCCAGGAAGCCAAAAATGGAACCTATAAAGACTGAAGTGGAAGAGTGCAATATAGGCAGTGAACTTAAACCGAAAATGATTAGACTGTCGAAAACTTTACCAGCTCACATTAAACTCAAATACATAGAGTTGTTTAAAGAATTTTCTGATGTCTTTGCGTGGAGTTACGAAGATCTAAAATCCTATGACACTGAAATAATGCAGCAAAAAATTCCTCTCAAATAAAACCAAAAACCATTCAAACAGAAACTGTGCAGAATAAACCCTTTATAGCTCCCTTTGGTTGAGAAAGAGATTAAAAAGATGTATGAAGCTGGTATTATTGTCCCTATTAGATATTCTGAGTGGGTGTCTAATCTGGTGTCAGTTAGGAAGAAAACTGGAGAGATCAGGCTTTGTATAGACTTTAGAGACTTAAACGAAGCTTCATTAAAAGACAACTACCCTTTACCTAAGATGGATCATATTTTACAAAGGGTGGTAGGGTGTAGAAGAATTTCTTTGCTTGATGGCTACTCTGGGTACAATCAGATCTTAGTCCACCCTGATGATCAATTAAAAACAAAATCTACTACACCTTGGGGCACTTTCATGTATGTGAAAATGCCTTTTGGTCTAATGAACGCTGGGGCAAATTTTCAGAGAGCCATGGACATAGAATTCTCAGAAGAACTGGGCTTCTTCATCATTATATACCTTGATGATGTCACTGTGTTTTAAAAAATAGATGAAGATCACTTAGCACATTTAAGAAGAGTTTTCGAGAGATGCAGGAAGTTTGGGATATCTTTAAACCCTAAGAAAACACTATTTGGGCTCCAAGAAGGTAAACTTCTTGGGCACATCATTTTAGAAGAGGACATTAAGATAGATCCCAAAAGGATTGAGGCCATATTGCAAATCTCTCATCCTCGAAACATCAAGGAGTTGCAATCTTTCATTGGAAAGATTAACTTTTTGAGAAGTTTAATCCCCAACTTGGCTGAGCTTCTTAGAAATATCATAAACATGTTGAAAAAGGAGCAAGGGGTAAAATGGAACTTGGAAGCAAAGAAGTCCTTTGAGCTGGTAAAACAAGCGTTAACCAAAACATCGGTTCTAATAAGTCCTGATTTTTCAAAAGATTTTTATATTTTTTCGTTTGCATCAGAACATACCATAGCTGCTGTCCTTTTACAGAAAAATCTACAAGGACAAGAGCAGCCTATTGCATTATTTAGCAAGGCATTGAAGGATGTCCCTTTGAAGTGTGACATTATGGAGAAGCAAGCTTTTGCTTTGGTTAAAGCTTTGAAAGACTTCAAAGTATACATCCTTCACTCACACATCATTGCCTTTGTCCCAAATTCAGTTGTGAAACACATTCTAACACAAGACCCAGATGGTAAGAGAGGTAAGTGGATTGCTGTTATCCTTGAATATGATTTAGAGATAAAACTCACTAAACTTATCAAAGGCCAAGGTCTAGCTAGAGTAATGGCTGAATCAAATTTTGAAGTTCTTGATATAAATATGATTGATGCTTTGGATTACCAAGAAGGATTCTCGACTCCCATTGTTGAAGACCATTTTATGAATTCCTCTTGGTATGCTGATATTATTTATGTTTTGCTTAATTTAAATACACCTCCTGGTTTGACAAAAACAAAGGCAAGGTTCCTAAAGTTAAAAGTTGTAAACTATCGCATTATAGATAGATGTCTTTATCGGAAAACTGCAAGTGGTGTATTGCTTAAATGTTTGCCTGAGTATGATGCAGAGAAGTTTAAGCACGAGTTCCATGCAGGAGAGTGTTGAGGTCATTTGTACTGGAAGACAACAACCAAAAATTTTTTTAGGGCTAGTTTCTATTGGCCTACTCTCTTTCCTGATATACACAAGATGATCATTGCCTGTCATAAATGTCAAATTTTTGAAGGCAAAAAAAAACTTCTACCCCTACCTCTGCATCCAATCACTGTTGAAGCTCCTTTTCAACAGTGGGGACTTGAATTCATAGGAGAAATCCATCCACCATCTTCTGCTCAACATAGATGGATTCTCACTGCCACAGACTTTTTCACTAAGTGGATAGAAGCCATACCTTGTAGGCAGGCCAATGATTCTATTATTATAGAATTCACGGAGACTAACACTCTCTCCAGATTTGGCTGTCCTACCAAGATCATCACTGATAATGCAGCAACATTTGGATCAAAGAAGATGGTTGAATTATTTCACAAATATCAGATAACATTGGGGCATTCCACGACCTATTACCCTCAAGGAAATGGACTTGCATAATCCTCAAACAAGAGTTTAGTGAACATAATCAAGAAACTGTTGGAGGACAACAAAAATTCTTGGCACACAAAGCTTGTTCATGCACTTTGGGCAGACAGATTGACTTCGAAGAAATCTATTGGTATGTCACCTTTCCATCTTGTGTATGGTACTGATGCAATTTTTCCAACCAGCCTTGGTGTACCAGTCATGAAGTTGATTCAAGAGTTGCAAACTGAAGATAATTACATGATCATAAGAATAAATCAGACCATTCATCTTCAGCAAACCAGAGAGGAGGTTTATAACAAAGCATTGCAGAAATAGGACAGCATTAAAAAGCTTTTCGACAGAAGAACAAAAGCCAACAATTTCAATATTGGGAACAAAGTTTTGAAGTGGGACTCAAGGAGGGAAGACAAGGGCAAGCATGGAAAATTTGACAACTTATGGCTTGGC
This sequence comes from Pinus albicaulis, assembly GCA_034641835.2. Lineage (NCBI taxonomy): Eukaryota > Viridiplantae > Streptophyta > Pinopsida > Pinales > Pinaceae > Pinus > Pinus albicaulis. The sequence goes on along the minus strand of CM076570.1, from coordinate 570,288,594 downwards.
CCTTACTCTATCCATTCAGCTGCTGGTAATAATGCCTATTTCTTGTAATATTTGAATGGAGCAGAATTGTTTGGGGGTCCTGTCAATGGCAGGATGCTTAAGCATTACTTCTCTTGATCCATGTTATGTTCTGAAAACCTTTTTATCTTTTTTCTCATTGTAAATACTTCACCCATCATTGCATTCAAAGTTATAAACATCAAAAATACAAAAACAAATAAAGAAATAAAAAAGGGCAGATTTTAAACACAAGAAAGGTACAGCCCCATACCAAAAAGAGAAACAAATCTTAAAGTGTGCAATCTCAAATGCCACTCCTAAAGAACACGCTTCTAGTTAGTCAAACAACCTAATCTTGACTAATTAGCTTTAAATTTTCTGCTGATAGGATAGTGAATTCGATTTGCCAAACTGTTTAATCTTGGTTTATCAGTAGAAAGTTTAGGATAGAAATTAAAGGTTTAGACATGCTCAAAATCTGAACCTAAGTTTCCAAAGAAAATGACTCAAATCTGTTTCAAATTCTGAGTAAAAAAATATGTAAATCTAGTTCCAATTTGCTCAAAATCTGACGCAGAGGACAAGCAAAGAACAACTCAAGTAAGAATCAAAACAGAGCTGTAAAAGAGATGAAGGAAATGCTTTGAAATTTCAGATCCTAAGCCTTCCATTTTTGTTTTAATTTTCAGCAAAATAAGATCTATGTGCAGCTTGTTTTTTATGCCATAGATCAGAAACAAGTTAGACTGTTCAATCCTGACTTGTATGCTTTTAAATTTCTCTTGTAAAATTTAGTGAATAAAATCTGTTGGACAGTTTAATCTCAATAGATGGTAGTTTAGGTAGAGAATCATATGGACTCAACTGTTTAATCTGAGTCCATGGAGAAATAAGGAGTAGAAATAGATTAGATTTCCTGCTTTCAAAAGAATAAAATGTTGTAAAAGAGTTTTCTAATCCAATTGCACTCTAAATAAGAAAAAATGTTAGATATGTAGGATTGGGTAGGTAGAAATCTTGTTGATGAAAGATCCATTGTTTTTATGGCTGCTAATATATTTCCAGAGAAAAAGAAGATCCTTCGAGGAAAGAAAGGCAGCCCAATGGATGAGGCATTGATCAGCCTCCCAGAGAATGAAAGTCTGAAGTTCTTGATGCCTTCAAGAAGGCACCATCCCCAAGTGGAGCCACTGTTATCCACCTATAAAATTTGTTATAGCAAAAGGTGGCTAAAACTTTTTTGGAGCCTTCAAGGAATAAATTTTATTGCAAAAAGTGTTATCTCTTGAAGACTCTTGAAGGTCTTGTGCCTCTGTCCAAAATCTTCCCTACTGTGCCCATTTTACACTCTGAAATTCTACTGATTTCATGAGGAAGCACTGCTGCAAAATCATCCATTTTCCCCTACTTCCACTTGAAAGAAATAACCTCCATTTTTCTCCCCTTTTCCTCCATAAAACTCCCACCATTGGCTGATGCCATCCAACGGCCACACTCCTCCCTGCATCCTCTGAAGCAGTAAAACCAAATAACGTAGGATTTTGTAATGTTGTTTTGTATTGTGCAGGTGTTTGAATGAAATTCCATTTTATTAGTTAGGTTCTATACTTCGTGATCGGCTATCGATCACTGGAAGGATCGATAACGCTCCAGTATGGTACTATAATGTTGTTGCCCGTAGAAGCTGGGAACCTTGCCCAAAGGAAGGAACCTGCTTATAGAAGAAAAAAATTGGGAATGAGTTAATGGAGCTATAGTTCTGAGAGTTGAACCTAAGTTTAGTGAACTGGAGTGAACAGGAGGAAGGGGGTTAACCCCACGGTCAATCACTGTACAAAACCGAAGCAGTTTTAAGCGCACCGCCTTTGTGTGGTAAGCTGTATTTCCAATTCAAGCATGACACATGCTAGGAGCTGACATGTGGCCTCAAGTGGTTTGGAGATACTGCCCTCCCCGCGTGTTAAATGTCGACTGTGGGCTCAGCGCGATATCGACGTACGCCATCCGATCTGAGGCAGGCTCATTGAACGGTGATCGCGCTCAAAGAAGCTCGGGGGATAAATTAAGGTATGGCATGGGCCCATGGCCCAAAATCAATCACCCTGGTCCCCACGGCCATGACAGCAGCCAACGGCCCATAGGACTGGTGGTCCCCAACGCCTAGTCAGCACACGCAGCAGCAACTGATTGCAGCAAGTCTTGTTTGGTTGCTCGCATGGTCAAGAAACCCAGACCTGATACACTTTAGGGTGGATTTGATAAATATTTCAGGTCACAAACACCTTGACATCAGCAGGCCCCAATCCAGACCCGGGAAAATTTATATGGCATATTTCATAAAAATTTCGGGTCACACTTGTGCTGACATCAGCAGGCCCCAATCTGGACCCGGGGAACTTTATATTGCAGATTTTATAAAAATTTTGGGTCACAAACACCCTGACGGCATCGGGCTCCTTTTGTGACCCGAAATGGTTATACAGCTTGGTTTTATTGGAGTTTTTAAGTGTAGGGTATGTTATTTGGTAAAGGGTGTTTTAAATGGTTTTTTCCATTATACTAAAAAAGGGGCCGAAGGCTGGGGCTTCAATTCTCACACCTTCGATCCTTTAAAAGGAAGCCATCCATGGGTTAAATTTTCACGTCTCATCAATGCTTCAAAGGCATTGATGCCTCAAGATCCTTGCGCAGCACTGCACACCAAAAAAACACAGTGAATAAATCACAAACAAAGAGTATCAGTGTCGAAGACAGAACGCGCCAGAACAGGAGATTGAAGACGGATTTGTGGGGATTACGGCTAAGATTGATTATCAAAAGCCTAATCCCCCCAAGCTAAAAACATAGTTAAAAGGAAATCACAAGTGTTTTATCAGACAGGAAAGCCTCCACCACCACATCTAAGGAAAATTGATTCCTCCCAGCTACCACAGTGCCACCTGTGCCTCAAAGCATTGAAACAAAGGCCGAAGTTATTGATTAAGATAATATATTTGCCTCAGCGCAGCTAGAGAGTTAATTCTGCAAATAAACTTAATGAAAAAATATCAACAGAGTTACTTTAACATAAAAGAGAGCCTCAAAATTCAATAAGAGCTTCCACCGAGCTTAATCTTAAATGAAAAACATTAATACAATCAGAAACATCTGTACACTTCTTCATCGATCCCCCCAAAGGCTGAGAAGCCATTAAGACTGTATTAATTATCTTTGGATATCTTTTATCAGATCTCACCTCCTCATTCTTCTATAAATACTACTGGAGAAGATGAGGAAGGGGTTGGTTGCTGAATTTTGAAATATACTTGAGCTTGAAACTCCTACCTGTAAATAGTGTTAACTGGCTCTTGAAGCTCTGTTTGTGATAGATAAGTTAGTCTGGGAAGTGTAGATGATTGCTAAACTAAAGCATTGGACTTAAAGCTGTAACTGGTTTGGAGCATCAATACAAGCTAATTTATGGGATCCTAGTTTATGTCGACGGTGATGTTATTTCTTACTGTAAATTGTTATTTTGTTTTTGTTTTCACTATCTTCATATTCTCTTATAAAGAATAGCATGCATAGAGTTAGGACCTATTGTATATCAGTACCCTTCTCTGACTGAAAATATTTATCTAAATGTTTTCTTCCAATTTGTGTTATTGAGGAATGATCTAATTCAGTTCAAGCATAGGAATGTTGGCGTTCCCTCGTCCTACTGTCTGAGCTAGTTGTTATTATTAAATGTTATTTTCAGTGTATGTTAAGTAGAGATGAACTAAGGAAGATATGGTGTGCCCTGGTCCTAGTTTTATCCCCAAAGACTATCTGAATGTTTCCCTTGGAATGTGTTAAAAGCTGGCTAGTTTGAAAGTACTTACTAGATCTTAGGCCATTCTTTGTTATCTTTGTGTTTGTCATGAAAGTTACCAAGTAGATCAGAGCTAGGAGAGGATTTGTGGTGAGCCCGGCCCGCTAGTTTCTACTTCGACAGTTGCCTTCAAGTTTCCCTCTGTTTTTATATGTTTTCTATCGAAAGTGGATCAAAGGCTAGCTAGTTTCAAAGTACTTACCAGATCCTGGATTGATTTTATGTCTTTATTAAGCATTTGTCAAAGGCTGGCTAGTTTCAAAATACTTACTAGATCCTAGGCTACTCTTTGTTCTTCATTTGTTTAATTCCCCTTCTTTTTGTCTCATTTCATTCCATAAATCAAACTTTAAAGAGATCCTTAGACATAGATGACTTGCCGCATGGACCACTCTTGCCCCTTTTTGTTTCAATTAAACCCTATTATGACTCCATAGCGCAATGGACTAAAACCTGCAATTATCTATATTTTTGGCCGAAGCTTGTTCTATTTACTTGCAACTTCACACCTTTGAAACTCTTTGCATTTATAACTTTCCACCTCGAATAATAATCATGCTCAACCATCCAAAAACAAAACAAAACCCTTGGCCTTTATAACTAGCCTAAAATCATTACACAAAACTCCCAAGACAAATCTATCTTTGCACTTATTGGAGAGATCCCTCTTCGGATTCTAGAGGGCTAGATCCTAGAATCCCAAAGTGGTTGAAATAATGTTGTTTCTGTGATTGGAATTTGCCAATATTTCTAGTTACAGATTCCTAACAGTTTGTATCATACTCTTAGGCCAAACGAAGATTTTTCAAAGGGTTCCAGGGCAAATTTCTGAGGACGTTACCACTGCTAATCAAGAAATTATTGTGCGAAAAGAGCATTTTGTGTAGTCATACTGACTGAATGACCTCAGATCTGGAAGGAAGCATGACACACAATGGTAAATACTATCGAAACAACCTTGATGTAGGGAGATATGCCTATAATCTATTGTAAGGACCAGCTGCACAAGATCCCCCAGCTACACCGCCGCCTAGGCCGCACAAAGGTAAGAATTCACCCATACCACCACCTCCCCTAGACAGTTGATACAGGTGGATATTGGTGGCCACTCACCTATTCCACTTGGGGCCCCACCATTGCCTCTTTCAGTTTTTTAGTTTCGGCACAACTTACTATTTTTAGCAGTTTTTCGAGTCCTAAACATCCGGAGCCGTTTTGAGGCCCTAAATAATGTTTTTTGGGCATCACGCTTCTAGTGAATATCATTCCATTTCAGAATGGATATTCATGGAGAAATTTGTAGTCCTCGGATAGATATTTATAATGATGTATCATGTGCGTCAAACAGAGATAGTATGCCAAAGTTACATTCCTGGGAAGTTGAAACACCAATTTACCCAAACGGGGCCCATAGTTTTGGCGCTTCATCTCCTAGGGTTAGGTTTTTGGATGTTTAGAGTTCTCCATTGTTTATTAATATTAAATAGGCCCTAAAGCCTCATTGTACCTCAGTTCAGAGGCCTGTAGCCACCACATCTCTTCTTAGAGATAGCTACCAGCGCCCTAGCTAGTTTTATTTCCATTCTGTCTGTAAGAAAATTTCAGTTCTTTGATATTAATGAAATGAAGTGTCATTTCTGTTGCATATCTGTATTTATGGTTATGTGTTTATTCTATTGCGTTCTTGCATAAATTCGGATTAGTGGTATCAGAGCGGTTTGATTTTTCTCGATCCTTCTTTGCATGTCCCCAACGAGGTCGGGGTATAAGGAGTTAGGGCTCGATCTGGTGGAACCTTTGCAAGATCAGCCTCGCAAACCCCGACGGACGCCCATGGGGGACGAAAAGAAAGATGAGGGAGCAGGAGATCCTATCAAAATATTTCTCGAGGAGGCCCTAAAAAAATAAAGGAACACGATGATGGATAACTTTGCCCAGATCCTTCAACGGCTGCCCACCGGCAGTGCATCTGCATCCAGCAGCCACTCTGGAGGTGCAAATCCTTTTAAGGTACAAGTAAATTTTGACATTCCCATATTTGAGGGTCAAATAGATGCAGATGCCATAGATAGATGGTTGAATATATTAAAAGGATATTTCTCGGTTGATGACTTTTCCGACAGGGAGAAGATTATTTTTGCACTCCTCAAATCTACCCCCCATGTCAAGGACTGGTGGGAAACCCACTGTGAGAAAAAGGACGAGACAAAACCCTCTCTGTTCTCAGCCGTACCCACTTGGAATTCTTTCCGAGACGCCGTCAAGGAATAATACTATCCCGTGGGGAGCTATGAGGACAAGTACATATAATGGACCACGTTGCGGCAACAAAGGGATCAAGATGTGCATGAGCTGAAGAATTTGTTCCATACCCTGCGCACCAAGTTGGGTATCAAAGATTCAGAGAAACATCTGGTGCTAAAGTATCACAGTTGTCTGCACAGATACATTCAGGAAGAAATGGAGTTCCTCGACATCTCCTCGCTTGGTACGACATACCGGTATGCTGCCAAGATTGAGAAGAAATTCAAACAGAAGAAGCGAGACTTTGGATCTACGAATCAAAAGAAAGGGAAAGGTGCTCCCAAACCGCAGAACAAAGGAAAGAGCCAAGGCATGGTGACTCAAGAAAGCCTATCGAAGCCAGAAGCAAAGAACAACACATAAAAGCCAAGGAAGGAAACGGGAAAGTGGTGTGAGTTCCATAAGAGCTCCACTCACAACAAAAGTGAGTGTCGGGCCAAGCAGTCACTGGTGGCCGAGATGCGGGCTTCTGAGTCAGATGCATGCTCCAAATCTGAATCAAAACCTGAAAAGGGGAATGACAAAGGGAAATATATTATTGATTTGGAGCCCAATGCCACTGTTGCCACTACGAAGATCCAGAAGGAGGAACCGGAAGATCCGGAGGAGGAGGAACATCTCTTCCACTCCCAGATGTGGGTAAAGGGCTCCCCGGTATGGTTCATTGTCGACAATGGGAGCCAAAAGAACCTCATTTCGGTATACACCGTGAAGCAGTTGGGCTTTCCAACCACAACTCACCCACATCCATACACCATCGATTGGCTTCACCAAGGACGAGATCTCCACGTCGGCCAGCAGTGTCGCCTTCCCTATAGCATCAAGCCCTCCATGGATGAGGTATTATGTGACGTTGCTCCTATTGATGTTTCTGATGTATTATTAGGACAACCATACTTGTAGAAGTGTCATGCTGTGTATGAGTCTCGGCCTCGCGCTGTTATTTTTACTTTGGGAAATAAGTTGTACATGATACCGGAGGTACCACCTCCTACCGCTATCTCTTTGGTTACTAAAAAACAATGTAGTAAGCTCATTTCCCAAACTAGGAAATTCATTTTCCTGATTATCCACCCCCAGGGAAAGAAGAATACTGTGGCCATGACCTCCAGACAAGGCTCCTCTGCATGACAACAAAAAATGGATAAGTTCGTGGAGGATTACAGGGACATCTTCACCTCACCCATAGGGGTTCCTCTGCACTGTCAAGTCAAGCACCTGATTGATCTGACCCCAAGTGCACTGCTACCCAATGGACCGATCTATCAGTGCTCTGTTTTGGAGAACAATGAAATCAAGAGGCAGATTCAGGAGCTGCTGTAGAAAGGTCACATTCGACCAAGTTAATCGCCCTGTGGGAGCCTGATCATGTTGGTACAAAAGAAGGATCGAACGTGAAGACTCTGTATTGAATATTGGGCACTGAACAAGATCACTGTTCGGAATAGGTACCCAATCCCACGGATTGATGACCTTCTGGACCAACTCAAAGGTGCAAAATATTTCAGCAAGATTGACTTGAAGTCAGGGTATCACCAGGTACTGATTGAACCCTCTGATGTGTGGAAGACTGCCTTCAAAGCCAAGGAATGCCTTTTCGAATGGACGGTCATGCCTTTCAGGTTGAAAAATGCCCCCACAACCTTCATGAGGATGATGGACGACATCTTACGACCATTCACCAACTTATTTGTAGTGGTGTGCTTGGATGACATTCTGATCTTCAGCCAGACTTGGGAAGAGCACCTTCACCACATCCAACAAGTCCTCCAAACACTGCGACAACACAATTTGTGTGCCAATCTGGAGAAGTGCACTTTTGGCATGACCCAGGTTCAATATCTAAGATAAATTATTGATGAAAGGGGGGTGCATGTGGATCCAACCAAGATCCAAGTCATTCGAGATTGGCCAGCCCCAACTACTATAACAGAGCTTTGCAGCTTTCTGGGTCTTGCTAATTTCTACCAGAGGTTCGTGTTGGGATTCTCTCATATCACTTGGCCCTTGAGTCAAGTCACCAAGGGAGGAGTGAGAGAAAAATTATTTTGGTCAGAACCTCAATAGAAGGCATTCACAGAATTGAAAAATCACCTCTGTTCTGCCCAAGTGCTCACTTTACCAGACTTGCAACAGCCATTTGAGATCAAGACAGATGCCTCTGACTATGCTATTGGGGTAGTTCTTACTCAACAGGGACATCCAGTGGCATATCACAGTGAGACATTGTCTAACATAGTTCGCAAGTATCCCACTTATGACAAAGAAATGTATTCCATTGTGCAAGCTTGTCGAAAATGGAAGCATTACATTTTGGGGAAGGAAACAATCATCCACACAGACCATCGGCCCCTACAGTTCATACAGACACAAGGGAAGTTGCAGAATGATCGCCATCAGAAGTGGTCCACATATCTGCAATAGTTTCATTTGAACATCAAGTACAAGAAGGGTAGCACCAATAATTTTGCAGACTGCCTCAGCCGACCACCGATCGTGGCGCTCACCACCATGCTCAACTCTTGTGGGCATGAGACTTCTGATTGGCCACTTCTCTATGAGAGTGACCTAGAATTTAGCCACACTTACAAGGCACTCTTGGGGGGTACGCAAGTTCCAAATTTTCACCTCCAAGATGCACTTTTATGTCACTTGGGACACCTTTGTGTTCCTTCAAGCGAGCATGCCAAGATGATATGGGAAGCACCCTATAGTCGAGTCGCTGGGAATTTAGGGGTCAAGAAAACAGTAGCGATCCTGCAGAAGTATTTCTATTGGCCGGACCTTCGAAAGGATGTCGAGAAGCACATCAGATCCTACACTGCTTGTTCTAATGCCAAACCGACCATCAAGAAGCAAGACCTATATACTCCGCTACCTACCCCTAGTCAACCTTGGGAATCCATCTCCATGGATTACATGTCGGGCCTACCTTCTACTAAGCAGGGAAATTACTATGTTTTCATGGTCTTTGACAGATTCTCAAAGATGGCCATCATGGTGGCCTTCAAGAAGAATATCACAGCAGAAGCCACTGCTAAAATCTTCTTTGAACGAGTGTGGGTGTACTTTGGGATCCCACAGTCTATCATATCAGATCGGGATAGAAGGTTCCTCAGCACATTTTGGTCCAGCCTCTGGTCAATGTTGGATACCAAGCTCACCAAGTTCACAGCTTTCCATCCCCAAACAGATGGCCAGACAGAGGTCATCAACAGAATGCTTGTACACATTCTGTGCATTTACAATTCAAAGCATCCACGCACATGGGATGAGAGCCTCCCATATGTACAACATAGTTATAATCGGGCTCTCCATAGTTCAAATGGCCATAGCCCCTTTCAGGTGGGCTTGGGATTGCAACCACTATGTCTTATTGACGTAGCCATACCATTTGCAGCTGCTCAGGCCGATTCAGCTCATGTCCAGTCTGAAGTTGACAAAGAAAGTAGCTTCATCGAGTGCATTCAACACATCCGCCAACAGGTTCATGATATATTGGACAGAGCCAATGCCAAGCACAAGCAAAGCCATGATCAACACCGGGTGCCACACAACTTCCAGGTGGGCGAAAAAGTATGGCTAAATTTGCAGAAGGAGCGCCTCATTGGACCCCACTGCAAGCTTTGCCCATTCCGATACGGGCCGTATACCATCACCAAGGATGTAGGGAACAATTCCTTCGAGCTCGGTATTCCACCATTCCTTGGTCTACACCCAGTCTTCAATGTGGATCACCTTTGTCCTTACTTCCCACCTCTACTGGACACCTCAAACATTGCAGAACAAATCACACCAACAAAGTTAAACCCAGACTGCATGGAACAGGCCACCACAGATTGTATTAGGGACATGAAAATAAAGAGCACTCAACAACAGAACATCCAACTATATCGGGTTGTCAAAGCTGGCCAACTCCTGCACCAAGGCGAGTGGTTGACCAGGGACCAAGTTCAGCAAAAGTTTCCTCATCTCATGGAAGAACTCAACGCAATGGGGACCATTGCTTCCTAAGGAGGGAGGAATGATCCAGGTGGATATTGGTGGCCACTCGCCTATTCCGATTGGGGCCCCACCATTGCCTCTTTCAGTTTTTCAGTTTCGGCACAACTTACTATTTTTAGCAGTTTTTCAGGTCCTGAACTTTCGGAGCCGTTTTGAGGCCCTAAACAACGTTTTTTGGGCATCGCGCCTCTAGCGAATATCATTCCATTCCGGAATGATATTCGCTAGAGGTGCGATGCGAAAAAAATGTCATTTAGGGCCGATATTCATGGCGAAAGTTGTATTCCTTGGATAGATCTTTCTAATGATGTATCATGTGCATCAAACGGAGATAGTATGCCAAAGTTACGTCCCTGGGAAGTTGAAACACCAATTTACCCAAACGGGGCCCATATTTTTCTCGCTTCATCTCCTAGGGTTAGGTTTTTGGATGTTTAGAGTTCTCCATTGTTTCTAAATAATAAATAGGCCCTTGAGCCTCATTGTAACTTAGTTCAAAGGCCTGTAGCCGCCACATCTCTTCTCAGAGATAGCTACCAGCGCCCTAGCTAGTTTTATTTCCATTCTGTCTATAAGAAAATTTCATTTCTTTGATATTAATGAAATGAAGTTTTATTTCCACTACATATCTGTATTTATGGTTATGTGTTTATTTTGTTGCATTCCTGCATAAATCTAGATCAACAGTGATATGGCTGCACATCTGAAACTGCCTACTTTCAAGGGGGTAGGAGATGAGGATATGGACCGATTTTGGTTTGTGGTAGACTCTGTCTAGACTACGCAGAATGTGGCAAGGGACACAATAAATAGGGCGCAACTATATTTAACATTCAAAGACAGAGCTCTAGACTGGTATATGCGATACATTTCCCAGAATGGGAACACCTCCATTCAAGATATCAAAGATGCTCTGAAGCAACAATTCCGAAAGACGAAATATTATTCCCAGCTGGTAGCGGAAGTAAAGGACTTCAAACAAGGTGCGTCAGAGTCAGTATGGGAGGTTGATCAGCGATTGAAGAAGGTGATCAAGGAAGGAGGGTTCAAATATTATGATAGACAACATACAGAGTGGTTCATCACTATGTTGCTACCTCACCTACACATGCCGATGAGTCATCAGACCTTTTAATTGCAGGAGAAAGTTGTGGAAGTCGCTATGAAACTAGAAGCTGCACCCGGGGAGGATACATCAGCAGGGGCACAAAAAATCCAGGAACAACTTGGGGCTATGTATATGGAGATACAAAACCTGCAAAAGGAGTGAGGAAAGGACAACTACGCAAATCTCTGGTGCATACGTTGCTAGGTTTTTGGCCATACGAAGGATCAGTGCCCTCTGCTGACGGATTACATGCAAGCAAGAGGACCTAGTTTGATATGCCCAGCGGCAAGTAGGGAACCTGTCCTGTTGTGACTAGGTTCAAGCGGATTGGCGCTATGGCGTGATGATTGTCGGGTAGCAGGACTACATGATACGAATCATTGCCCTCGGCTAGGTGCGTATGTCCCAGAACTAAAGCAACAATGGTGCCAATTTTTCCGATCAGTGGGACATGATGATTAGAAATGTTGTATGTATGACTTAATGATGGATAGCAGGAACTTATATAGGGTACAATCAGACCCTGCATCTCCGAGACTTGCTATGCACTTTAGAGGATCACCGGCCTGAGGCAGAGGAGGTCGGGGAGGAAGCGCAGGCCGAGGACGTGGACAACTAATCTGTTATAACTGTGGAGAAATAGGGCACTTTGCCAAATAATTCCCTAATCCCACCAATCCATCATGAAAATATTGTAGACAGTTGGACCATGAGGTAGAGCACTGCCCAATTTTAATAGCCAAGATGCAGGAAAAGCAGCCCACCCCCACGCAAAAAATACAAAGAGTTAAAACTAAGCTAAGGAAGGTGAATCTAAGTGTAAAAGTCATGACACGTACTGGGCTGGTCACCCAGGGACTCAAAGGAGAGTTTGCCTCATGGGAAGGAGTATATTTTAAAGAACAAGCACCACTAGCAGCCCTCACGCAGCCTCAGATAGAAGAAGGAGTGGAGCCCTTTTTGAAGGCATGTCTGAAGTTTCTAAGGAATCCATAGGCCATAGGAAATCTCCAAGCACTACTGAATACCTATGCAGCTCAACCCAATTTTATCCCTAAGACCAAGAATGTACACAAACTATACAGCTATAGGAAATGCACCAGAAGAGAGATGCGATTAACTGCAAAGATCAGTGACTATGAGATAGATCAGGTTATCTTAGATCTTCGATCAGATGTGAACATCTTACCAAAGCATACATGGCAGCGAATGGGAAGGCCTAAACTAGAATGGTCCACCATCCAACTGCAAATGAAAAATCAACAAAAGATCATCTCTCTGGGTAGGTTACCGAAAGTAATGGTTGACATCGTAGGGGTAAGGGTCGTAGCTGATTTTGAAGTAATAGAAATTGTAGAAGACGTGGACCCCTACCCTGCGCTCCTTGGATTGGACTGGGAAATAGATATGGGGTGTGTCATCAATCTCAAGAAATGTAGCATGGTGTTCGAAAACAAAGGTACACATGTCATAGTACCACTAGATCCAACAGAATGTGCGTGGTATATAGAGCCAACCTATGAAAGGGAGGAATTAGATCACATTTACAAGTTAACTACGTAGGATGAATATCGAGTTAACCCCACGGATGAAGGAATGCTCTGTTGGGAAAAGGACAGTGAATTTTTTTCTGACTCTGATGAGGAACTAGAAAATTGGCAAGGTCGGTTGCATGAGGTCTCGGCACTGTGATATCTTCAGACCATCAGGAATTTTCATCGCATCTCTACCACAGAAAGGAACCTACCCTGCCAGGAGGACGTAGGTGATAGTCAGAAGACTGTCAAACCAAAAATTCCCACAGAATGCAGGCTAGGAGCACTACCACTAGCACTATGCAAAGCACCTACGCTAGGACCAGTATTCTTCACTCAGGGGAATTATTGGAGTAGGGTGATCCTGCACATAGGGACCCTGGTGGCTAGATGGGCTTCGAGGTCAGTCGACCTACGCAGATACTTGCTGACGTACAACACTCAAGGATGCGATCAGACCTTGCCTGGATAGACTGGCCCAGGTACCACTGACCTAGGCATGCATTGGATTATGGAACTACCTAAACCTACGTGTAACTGGGAAAATTTGCAAGTGATAGACAGCACGAGGATGCGTGATCCAGCCCTATCTCATAGGGATGTCCCGCCCACGGGTGAAGTAAAGGGATCAAAAAGACTGATGGCCAACTTGTAGATACACCTCGCGTCAACCTTCATTCAGGGTACGTGAATGACATATAGGTGTCATCCATGGTCTGAGATTCTGTGGACACGACCTCGGGCACGAAGGACGACCGTCAGCACATCCCGATTTAATAAGAAAATCACCTTACAAATATGAATAAGAGGAAAAAGATCATCAATACAACCATTTATAGCAGGAACGATCTAAATGATCGATGGTACGTGTCATGAACGAGCTACTTCACCATTAAATACTCCGGAGGGTGTGCGGTTGGTGGGATAACTTCGCATCAGGATATTTATTCACCCTACAACATGCTCCTACTATCTGCGTACTATTTTTTTGTGTTCATTCACATTCTCTGTGACACTCATCTCTTTGTTAAAAGGATGGACCCTAACCCATGGAAGGATCCATTCCTGGGCTACTCAGTACCAACAGACATCGTCTTGAGAGGCCTTGGGAATGATGAGTGCAGTCATAGGAGTGAGCACGAGCTTTCAACATAACTTATTGTCTGCAAGCCACACACAGAAGGAACACTGAGATACAAGGACATGTTGCGACTTCTCCACAACTCCCGAGCGTCACCCACCAAAAGAAATGTATGTTCACTCCCTCGCACTGCCCTAGTTAACACTACTGGCCCAACTACGGGGGATGTCCAAATAGATTTAGCGCAGCTATCTAGTACAAAGCTACAAGGACTATCCTCCAGAGTGTTGCAAGAGGTTTTCCACTGTGACTGGGACAGGCAACAGTAGTATGACATACCTCCAGAAGTACAAGCCCAACAGATTGCTATGGTCACAGACGCAATGCGTATTATTCAGGAGCAGCTAACGCAGGGAGCACAATTGGTCGAAATAGCTACGCAACTATGGATGGTAGTGCAACACCATTCCACGCTTCAACATGTCCAACAGGAATTATAGCAGGCAGAAGCTGTTCTGGATCAAGTCCGAGCCTCCACACCCTCCAACATCTTTGCGTAGTGCCTAGCTGCCATGGAAAAAATTGAGAACCTGTGCCACTCCAAGCAGGCTGTTTGAAAACGGTTGAAACCATGGTCTGACACCGCACTCCAGCTCGCCCATGATGCTCAGCCCGCCATCGCGTGCCTCCACTGGCTATTAGAACGGGTTATTGTGGCTACATATGGGCCTACCTCCCTGACGCTGGTCAACATTGCACAACAAGCTGCGGCCCAAAGTCAAGAAGTTCTCCCTCTGCTTGTCCGCACTCTAGATACTTTGCGTGCGCACATAGAAGCCGCACCTGTGCAGTGACTCAGGACGAGTCACAAGATTGTGTTGGGGGACTGTTGGAACGAGGTCTCCTAACAAGCTATGAAAATGCTCCATTTAGATTATTTTTTATTATATTTAGTCTAGCGCAGGGGTTTTGAGACAGGTCAAAGCCCCAAATGCATTTTAATGGGTCAAAGGGTAAACTAGGGGTCCGAAAACCATGGGTTGCGGAGCATAGGAAAGTCGAGGCTAGATTTTTATAAATAGAGATGTATTTTGTATTGTAGAGGATAATAAATGATGAAATATTGATGCGATCTATTGTTTAAGCTATCTATTTGGGTTTCGGGGAACATACTCCTGCTGGCTGTGTGCGCGGAGATCCTAGTCCAGCTGTGTGCGGACCCTGCTACTGTGTGCGTAGATTGGGAAGGGAATTGTAAGGAAATATTGATGAATGAATGAATGTGAAGGATTATTAGAGATCTGAATCTGTGAGTACTTTTGTATGAATTTCTGATAATTTCTGTGTTGTGTATTTTATGTCTCTTAGCTGCGAAGATCTGTGTAATTGAATGCTTGGATCTAGATCTATTCTGCTCTGTTTATGTAATACTCTGTTGATGTTATGAAAAGCATATAACTATAGATATAGTGCACATGGATGAAAATGGAAACATAATTAACTCTGTGAAGAACAAGGTAATCTGGAAATTACAGAAATAGGATGCAGCTCTGCTTGCCTTAGCCATCCTTTCTTAGGGTGCGAAAACCTAGTTCCAACACCCACCCATACTATTTCGGGTGAGAATTTGACCCGCAAAAGTAGGCCACTGCCGAAAGGGCTAGTAGTATAGGGGTTTGTTGGCAAACCTTGCACATCGAACCTGTGTTAGGACCCCTCAAGCCAACAATTGCCCTTGTTTTCATGAAGAAAAATGAAAAATCCTGCAGAAACTAACTAACATTTCCTGCATTTTCTTGTTAGAAAATTATATATTACAGAGCAATGCAACACATAAAATATGCGGAAAACAAAAGCACAAAAAACACATAAAATTAGAGAGACACAAATATACATGGTTCACCCAGTTTGGGCTACGTCCACCTCTAGCAGCCAATCCTTCCTTTCTATTATCCAGCAAAATGAAAAGACACAACCTATAGCAGATCTGTTTTAATATCCTTTGTTCTCTCTCACAGTCTCCCTATCTGTTTCTCGCTCTAAGAATACACATAAAATACACAGCTACAATACAATACCCTCATACAAGTGAGGGGTTTCCTTCTAGGGAAAAATAAAATAAAAGAAACATAACTTCTACCATCATATCATTCGCCTAATGAATGGCCCAGATTGACTAAAAATTACTATACTTTTACAAGGCAATTTTACATCTGTTTTTAGCTTCAGGGGCGCTGCCCCAAAAACCCCCCGCCAAGGGGGTAGGGGCACTCCATAAAGTCGCAGCCGCCCCCCTGGACCCCCCAGGCAGCATTTAATTATAGGTAGCATTTCCACCCCATTAAGGTGCATGGGTCCAATGCTGTGATACAAAATAGACAAGATAATCAGGCTCCACACCCAACAATCTCCCACTTGGAGACTGATTGTAGCAACTCCACTACTACTTCATTTGTTGGACAATGACTCCAATTTGGACCCAGCTATTTCTCATCTTCATCATCATACTTGAATACCAATTGAAATTGAGCATATTCTCATTTTCTCCCTAGTTACAACTTTTGTTAGCATATCTGCAGGATTCTGGTTAGCGTGTATCTTTTCCAGCTTCAACTGTCCATCTTTCAATATTGACCATATTAAATGGTACTTGAGATGTATGTGTTTAGTCCTGGAATGAAATGCTAAGTTCTTTGCAAGATGAATGGAAATTTGGCTATCACTGTATAACGTGCCCATATCATGATTCTTACCCAATTCATCCATAAACCTTTGTAACCAAATAATTTATTTACTAGCCTCTGTAGCAACAACATACTCTGGTTCTTTTGTTGAAAGTGCAACAACACTTTGAATTTTTGAAACCCAACTGATAGTTGTTCCACCTACAGTAAATACATATCCTGTAGTGCTACTCCTATTATCTCTGTCACTTACCATATTTGCATCAACATATCCCTGTAGTGAAATGTTTGAACCACCAAAGCATAATGTTTGATTTGTGGTACCTCTCAAATATCTGAGAATCCATTTCACTACCATCAAATGTTTTATTCCTGGATTGTTCATGTATCTGCTTACAACTCCCACTACATGTGCAATATTAGGCCTTGTGCATACCATTGCATACATTAATCTACCAACTGCTAATGCATGTGGAACTTTAGACATATAGTACATTTCTTCTTGGGTCTTGGGGAACATCTCCTTACTAAGTTTTAAATGGCTAGCAAAAGGTGTACTAACTGGTTTTTCATTCTGCATGTTAAATCTTTTCAACACCTTTTGTATGTACTCATTCTGAGACAGTGTTAATTTTCGATTTTCCATATCTCTAGTTATTCTCATACCAAGGATTTGTTTTACAACTCCCAAATCCTTTATTGAAAAGTAATTTTCCAATTTTATTTTGAGCACATTTATTTCCTGCATGTTATACCCTACAACAACATGTCATCTACATACAATAACAATATAATATACCTTCCATCATTTTTATTTTTCAAATAAACACAATGATCAGAGTGACATCTAGTATAACCTTGTTCAAACATAAACTTGTCAAATTTTAGATACCACTGCCTTGGAGCCTATTTTAAGCCATACAAGCTCTTCTTTAGCTTGCACACTAATTTTTCCTTCCCTTTGACGTCATATCTTTTTGGTTGCTGCATATATATCTCTTCCTCCAAAATCTCCATGGAGAAATTTTTTCTTTACATATAATTATTCAAGATGCAAATCTTCTACTGCTACAAGACTTAAAATAGTTCTGATTGAAGTCATATTAACAACAGGAGAAATTTTTTCATCAAAATCAATACCTTTCTTCTGTGCAAACCCCTTCACCACAAGTCTAGCTTTGTACCTCTGTTTTCCTCCATCTTCTTCCTTCACCCTGTAAACCCATTTATTCTGTAATGTTGTTTTACTTGTAGGCAACCTGACTAAGAGCCAAGTCTATTTATGTATTAAGGAGTCCATCTCTTCTTCCATGGCTAACTCCCACTTCTTACTTGTTTCGACCTACATAACATTTGAGTTCACCAGAATCATTCAACAATAAATAATATAATGAAGGAGAGTATCATTCAGGGGGTTTAGTTATCCTGGTAGATCTTCTAACACCACTTTCAGGTGTTTGAGTTGCATGTTGCTATTGTGGTGGTTGTTGTTGTTGTGGCTGTTGATTATTATTATTTTTAGGCACATTTAACTTTTTTGTGATTTCATCAAGCACTGTGTATTCTTTGTTTTCTTTTTTCCTGTTTCTTTTCCTGCAACTGATTCTTATACAAGACCTTTTATTGAATATTACATCTCTGCGCCTAATTATTTTGTGATTTTCATAATTATACAAGCGATAAACAAAATCATTAATACCATATCCAATAAAGGTACATTTCTTTGATTTTTCCTCAAGCTTTGTTCTATTTTCTTTATTAATATGGACAAAGGCCTCACAACCAAAAGGCTTTAAAAAAGAGTAGTTTACCTTTTTACCTGTCCATGCTTCCTTTGGAATACCACCATCCAAGGAACTTGAAGGTCCTTTGTTTATTAGATAAACAAAAATATCTACAACATCTACCCAAGATTGTAAAGGTAATCCTGCATGCAATCTCATGCACCTTGCACACTCCATGATTGTTCTATTCATCGTTTCTGACACACCATTTTCTTGTGATGTTCTTGGAACTGTCTTTTCTCTGCCAATTCCATGCTTTAAATAGTACCTATCAAACTCTTTGCTGGAATATTCACCTCCATTTTCTGATCTGAGACACTTCAAATTCTTTCCTATCTCAATCTCAACCAAAGCTTTCCATTTCTAGAAAGTATCAAATACATCAAATTTATTCTGAATACAATAAATCCAATTTTTTATAGTCATCATCAATAAAAGTAACATAATAACGAGAGCCACCGAGAGATGATACCTGAGTAGGTCCCCATACATCTGTATGCACAAGCTCTAAGTTTTCTCTCTTCTTTTCTTTGCCAACTCTGAGAAATATGACTCTCTTCTATTTTCCATAAACACAATTCTCACAGAAATCCAAATCAACATTCTTCAAACTCAGCAGCAAATTTCTTCAATGAATAATCTTCATCCCCTTCTCACTCATGTGTCTGAGCCTATGATGTGATAATGCTGCATCTTCTCCTTTGGAAGTTAAAGCATTAACAAAGTTAGAAATACCATTGCATATATACAATTTACCAACTTTTTTTCCTTTTGGTATTACCAGGGCTCCTTTGGTGACCTTCCAAGTTTTATCTGTGAAAGTTTTCACACAACCTTCACCACCTAAATTCCCTATTGAAATCATATTTTTCTTCAGATCTGGAACATGCCTTACCTCCTTCAATATCCATTGGTTTCCATTATGTTGGTTTACAAGAACCGTACCCATTCTAACAATTTTACATGGTTTATCATCACCCAAATGGACTTGTCCAAAATATCCTTGAACATAGTCATGAAAATATTTCTTATCAGGTGTGGCATGGAATGAGGCCCTTGAGTCTACTACCCAGGAACCAGTAAAATTTTCGAAATAAAGAATCAAATCATCTTATAACACATCACTTGTCACATTTGCTTCATGATTGTTTTCTTGTTGTGCGTCTCCTTCTTTTCCCTTCCAAGATATATAGTCTTTCTTCAGGTGTCCTTTCTTTCCACTTTCCATTTTTCTTCCCCTATACTCTGCACTCAAAGCATTACCTGATGTCTCACCGTATCTTTTCCATTGCATTTCCTTGCTAAGGATAGCACCGACAAAATCATCAAACTTTAAAGTACTAGATCAAGCGACATAATTACTAATGGCCATAAATAAAGCATTCTAGCTTTCTAGAAATGAGCACAAAAATAAAAGAGTCCTAACTTCATCATCAAATTTTACCCCTATAGAACTTAACTAACTGGTAATTGTATTAAAATCATTTAAATGGTATGCAACAGATCCACCTTCCGACATCTTCATATTAAATAAAAATTTCATAAGAAATACCTTGTTTGAGGCTGAGGTTTTTTCATATAGTTTTGCCAATGCCTTAATCAAACCCTCTGTTGTTGTTTCCTTCGAAATATTGAAGGCTACCGACACCGCAAGGCACAACCGTACTATTCCGAGTGCCTTTCTATTGAGAATCTCCCATTCTGCATTTGTCATAGTCGTCAGCTTCTTTGTTTTTCCTCTCAATGATAGGTACATATCTTTCTGATATAGATAATATTCCATCTGCATCTTCCACAACAGGAAGTTTTGTTCATTAAATTTATAGACCCTAAATTTATCATCCTCTGCCATTACTCCCACTCGAACTAGGAACCCTTCTTTGTTGTGAGTTTATCAACCAAATAGACCTTCGACTCTGATACCAGTTGTTATAAAATTATTTATTACAGAGCAATGGAACACATAAAATATGTGTAAAACACAAGCACATAAAACACATAAAACCAGAGAGACACAGATATACGTGGTTCACCCAGTTTGGGGTACATCCACCCTGAACAGCCAGTCCTTCCTTTCTATTATCTAGCAAAATGAAAAGACAACGTACAACAAATCCGCTATAATATCCTCTATTCTCTCTCACAGTCTCCCTATATGTTTGTCACTCTGAGAATACACATACAATACATAGCTGCAAAGAATACCCTCATACAAGCGAGGGGTTTCCTTCTAGGGAAAAAAAACCTAAACTAAACATAACTTCTATCATCAGATCATCTACCTAATGAGCGATCCAAATTGACTAGAAATTACTATACTTTTACAAGGCAATTTTACATTTGTTTTTATTTTTGAGGGCATTGCCCCCGAAACCCCATGCCAGGGGGGGGAGCTCCATAAAGTCATAGCCACCACCCCCCCCCCCCCCCCCTTGGACACCCAAGACAATGTTTAATTACAGGTGACGTTGTTGTCCCATTAAGGTACAGGGGTCTAACGCTGTGATACAAAATACAAAACATAATTAGGCTCCACACCCAACATTTATCAAAAGGAGTGAGTCCAAAAGTAGCAACCTATGGTGCAGGCCTCTTACTGGACGTTTCTAAACACAACTGATCATATATAGAGGGTAAAAGCAAGGAAATGCAAGGAAAAATCATGATTTTACCCCATTCAAACTGATTGACAAGTTTGGAAAGGTTTTTCCTCCCCAAATCCTATAAACTGGAGGCTTGGGCTCTTGGTCAAGGGTCGAAGGTTTGATCATATATAGAGAAAAGCTTTATTGTTGAGTGCAAGGCTTAAGGATTGACAAGGTCCATTGAGAACTCTTAGACCAAGTATCACTATACTTGGAGATAGAGGAGAGAGAGAGAGGATTCGGAAGACTGAGGGAAGCTTGGTCCATCCAACGGTTGTAATCTTTCTTCTTATATATTAATAGAACTGTATCTATTTTTTCCTTTTGATGTTTCAATTTCAATTTCACATTCACTATTTATTTTTCTATGAAGCATGATATAAATGGATCATATTTTCATATTTTAATGTTGATAATATGCTTTTTTAATTGCTAGTAAGTGATACAATTGTTAAGATTACATGTGTGCTTTGTTTTTTTGTAGGATCTAGACTTGGAGTCAGTGAGGAAGGACTTCAACCATACTGCTTAGCACTCTCCAATGGTTCTGTTGTCTACAAAGAGGTAATCCTTCAATATCTCACTTCATCGATTGTGCATTAGTATAAACATGTGTGCAATGTCTTTGTAACTATACAACTAATCTGACCATCTGCCTCAGGCACCGGGAAGCCTCGAGAGAGATTTACATCAGCTCCCACCCATGCATTTTACCCCTAAGAAGAATTGGCGACTATACTGGGGAGTGAATCCTTAGTTCCTGGATTTTTTTTTCTAAGCCTTTGGTTCTTTCCCTTTGTCATTTCCCGTTCTTCTCACATCCCCTTATGATCAGTTCATATGCTCTGTGACCATCTCAGTAGCTCACAGTGTCCAGAACAGACCCTCCCTAGCCATTTTTGCAACTTTTCCTTGAGTAATGCACCCCCTGTGTGTGTTCCAATGTGTTATAATGTTGTTGCTACTTAGGAACAGTGCATTAGTCATGTTATTAATGTTATGTAGCCTCTGCTACCCTGTGTTACCGAGTCAAAAATTTATTGTTACACCTCTGCTATGATTTTATTGACTGTGGAGTTGTTGGCTATATTATTATCTTATGTATTTTGGATCCCTGTGCTTGGTTTCCTGCTAGCATTTTAGTTTTCTTATTTGAAAATTTAGTGTTAGTCGAATTTACTTTTTGAAGAAGAAAAGTTTCTTTTAGTTTTTCTGAACATAGTTGTTTTCATTCTGAATTTTTTTATTAAATAGCTGTTAGTGAGGATAGATAGATGACTAAATATTTTTAGGTTGAACTATGTTATTTGGATGTTTTTTGTTGCACAAATGTGTGAAATATTTCTCCCTATAGAATAAGCTCTTCATCGAACTCAATATTAAAATCATTTTCTGCATGGTTTGAGTGAGAGTCTCATTAAATTTCATATTTCCAATCCCCCTCTGAAGACTAATAAGCAAGTACACTGAAATTCAAGTGCTAAGAAAATCAATCATATAAATCTTTTTCTGATCTTACACCAACATTAGTTCAGGCTAGGATCTTGGGATAAGAGAAGTGAGAAAACTTCCCAATATCACAAAACCTGAAACTAGAGTCATTAAAGAGTGAAAATCCTATTGCACTCATACTATTGGGACTGCTCCGCTACTACCAGAGTTAAGCGTGAGACAACACTGGGGTGCATGAGAAGGTAGCCTGCCTTCGCGTGCATAACAGTGGGCATTCTATGTATTGGGGTTCCCCTCGGGGATGTCGAAACTAGATTGGGGATCTAGGTGTTATGCCCATATATTGTGTTGCCTATGACTGTGATCCCCCTAATAATGTTTGTGATTTGAGGTATCTTTAATTTTTATACTTTTATGGATGTACACAAGGTTACTGGGGCGGGTTGCCTTGGTACCTGACACAGGTGAACCTACTCTGTCTTCGTTCTTTGGGATGGTACTCGTCTCCATGAGAGTGCTTACACCCATCATCTAAGGTTTGGGAGAAGCTCAAGAGTAACCGTAATTGTACATTTGACCAAATCTTTCTGTATGCTATTGTGATACTGTGTTTCATCTCCAGCAAACAGTAGTAATCAAACAGGGTCTTACCCCTTTGGCTGCTTGATTGATTGATTTTAGAAGTTCTTTTTTTTTCTTTTTTAGGTGTGTGGTTACTATCATTGAGACTTCATAATACATCACAATAAAACTTTGATAAAAATAACAGGTCATTGTGGCATCTTTAGACCCTCGTCATCTTTTTAGGTGATAGCAAGGTCTACCTCCATTGGCACTAGAGGAGGAGTCGAGTCTTGGTGACCCAGTTCCTTCTCCAGAATAGCAGTCTCCATTGTTGACCCCTGATTTTCACATTGATCCTTACCATATGGAGTTTCTCGAGGATCCTTTCACTAAAGGAGTTGTACCTCACAATAATCCTGTCACTAACCCATTGGGGCCATTGTTAATTCAGGTAGCACCAGTGCCAGCTATGTCTTCGGCTCCACCTACATCCATTTCAGAATCGGAAACCATTGGGTCAGTGCCGTTGGTGGCAAACTCAATTTCACCACAATCTTCCTCGCCAATTTTCAGTTCTACACAACTAATTGGCAACCCTAGTAGCCAGCATATACCCGGTCCTGGAAATTTAGTCACCACAACTGCAAGCGGACGTTTGAACCCTTCAGGATCTGCTCTTATAGTGACTGCACCTGGACCCCAGGTTTCTGCTTCTGCTAGCGGGGCTACTTCGGTTCCTCTTAGTGATCCTTTTGGTTAGAATCCATTGATGATTTCAAACCACTTGGCTATTATGCCAGGGGGTAGTGTCACCAACACCTATATGCCAGGGGGAACTTCGATACCCCTACATTCAATAAGACAAGCAGGACCGTTAATTGTTAATGCCATTCCTCTAAGTGGAAAAACTTCAGGTGTAGGGTCTATGACAATGGTCAACTATGCGAATAGCAACATGCCACACGCTAACTCTATCATGTCCATATGGGCGACCCTTCCCAAAAAACAATTGGGGAATGGGGGAAACTATTACACTATACAACATCCCCTACAGACAGAAACCATACATCCCTACACCTCCACTCACTAGAAAATTTTATCAACAAATTCGTACTTATCCCATTGGTAACACATTGATGGGAAGACTCTATGGTCCAAATGGTCAACCAACACCTCCTTGGCTATACTTGGGGGAAATCATGCAACTGCCATTTTTGGTAGTATTAGACATCCCCGAACTCTACAAATTGACCAATGATCCTATCAACCACAACCTGCTTTGGCCTCCAGTACCACACAATATTTCTTCTGACATCCCTAAGTTCAAAGGGAAACAAGGTGAGGATCCAGCTACGCACATCACCATCTTTCATCTATGGTATTTTTCTAACTCCATGGTGGACGATAGTATCCAGCTCAGACTTTTCCCCTACACTCTCACAAGCAATGAAATTTCTTAAGAACTTTCAATTACCTTTCTGAAACGAAATCGGAACTCAACTCTTAACCTCACTGTGCCAAGACACTGCC
This sequence comes from Pinus albicaulis, assembly GCA_034641835.2. Lineage (NCBI taxonomy): Eukaryota > Viridiplantae > Streptophyta > Pinopsida > Pinales > Pinaceae > Pinus > Pinus albicaulis. The sequence goes on along the minus strand of CM076570.1, from coordinate 570,264,049 downwards.
ACCCATATCTATGATCACATTCATGAATCGAGACGTAGGCAGAGGTTAGTCAAAGCACGAATCCCAGATAATCTATTATCGAATTGGTTTTCTAAGTCACTCTTGCCACCCCTTGCTAAAGACATTCTCTTGTCTGGTGCAGTCACGGAACACCAATCCATCCACCATGAAAAACATCTAGATCTCATCTATTCACAATCTGGAAAGCTGTATGAGTTACTCCCCCATGCCCCTGGCAACCCGAATCCTCCCTCTACTTAGTTACCTAGAGCGCACACTGACGGCCTCAGAGTAGCTGTAAAATAGCTCAGTGGGCAAGCTTCCCAGCCATCATCAGCTGCCACTGCCCCTACCCACTCGACTGCTCTTCCCACCGCTGAGGTACACTCTATGCAGTCTATACAAAAACCTAGCGGTAAGAACAAGAAGAATAAGAAAAATATCACTCCTTCTGGAGAACAGCCCAATACTTAGAATAATCTCCATTAGAGAAATGCTGCTAAAAACAAAAAAGGAAAGGAGAAACCAATGGGTTTCCTTACAAAATTTGTGTGGAGGACCACTTGACATATAAATGTCCTCAGCTACATGAAAGCACAAATTTTATTACGCAAAAGGAGTCTAGAAGGACACATGACGTCCTTCACAACCTCTTCCCTAATCCACAGTAGCAACAAAAAACATAGTTGGAAACCCACCACAACCCCCCCAAAGGGGAAACAGTGGTGCTCATCCTTCTATTGAAGGATCGTTTTCCATTTATGGCATGGAGAATATTGAACTCAAAACTCGAGCTAAAATATATGAAAATTGAGACATTGAGACTCAAGAAAATGGTTCAAGTTCAAATCCACTACCGCCTAATGATCTGCATATCGAAAGGCCTGTTGCCGACCTTGTTAGTCGTCCCCCCAAAGGGACCCTTTGACGCACGACTCATAACACCTCTGCATGTGCTACCCAGAACTACAACATTGTAGAAGACTTGGCGCAAGCACTATTAGCTATGTCTACACTCGAAGTGTTGCAAACCTGCCCAGCGCAAAGGAAATCCCTGCTTTCAGCCATTGGTGGAATTGACCCCCCGGATTATATGCTAGTTGTCTTCGACATGGAAAAATGAAAACCTCTCCTTTCACACCAGGTTTCTTTCCAGGTTCAAGTTGTGTCGAAAGGGAGACCAATCCATCGCATTATCATATACGAAGGTGCTTTTACCTATGTAATGTCAAATGCATGCTGGCTCGCTTTGCGTTCTCCCACTTTGTCTCCACTGTCGAATTCCCTCAAAGCTTTCGATGGGCACACTTTCCTCCCAGAAGGATACCTTGGTAGCTACCCCATTACACTTAGTGGGAAAACGATAATTGTGGACATAGAAGTCATAGATCGTCATATCGACTATAATATTTTTTTGGGTCGCAGTTGGTCTTACGCGATGACTGCCATTTTCTCTTTGGTTTTTCGACTCATCCTTTTTCCATTGAATGGGAAGATAGTTACAGTGGACCACCTATCCTTTTTCACCCATGATTATTTGGAATTACCTAGCAGAACTGTACCCTTAGTAGGAGGCATTCCTAACTCTTACATTAGTGTTGGTACTGGTCTTCTGAAGGCATCTTCACTAATGGGTTTTTTTCCTCTCCCGCCGCTTGAGGTTCCACACATGATTTCAATGATATCCACCATCTCGGATGGCTCTATCTATCTTTGGATCCTACTGGCGCCTTCAAAAATTGATTCCTACGGATATCAGATGCCACTATCACTAGATGAGTTGGCTTATCAAGCCATCCAATTAGCATCTTAACCCTCCACTTCTTTGGTTTGGACCAATGGTACCACCCTCTCACCCACCATAGTTCCTTCTAAGGATCTCCTCAATGAAGTCCCGCCTATGAACAAAGCTATTCGAGAGATGATGTCTCTAGAGGAACAACCTTGGGGAGATTTTCATCATCGTGCTTTGATTCCTGATTCGAACAAGACCATTATCCAAATCTCATTTTTTGACCCACCCGAGATCGTTCATTTTACTTACACGATTTTTCAAACTATCGATGTGGAAGGGAATATGGGAAATATTTCTAAAACTATGCTCATAGATATTTTGGTTAAAATAGGTATCATGGAAAATATACATTTTGGAGCGGATTGCAATCTTGAGTAAATGGCATGCTTCACATCCCTTTTTAAGGAGTTCCACGATTTTTTTTCTTGGTCTTACAACAAAATTCCTGGCATAGATCCTTCTATAGTTGAGCACGAAATCAAGATTTATGACAGTTCCAAGACTATCTGGCAAAGGCTCTGACCTTTCCACCCTTGCAAAGCAGCAACTATCAAGATAGAATTCAAAAAAATCTTACACGCTAGTTTCATCTATCCCGTTCCTCTGATGGAATGGGTATCCAATCTGGTTCTCGTAGATAAAAAATAGGGCACAATCCAATTCTTTGTTTACTATTGTGATCTGAATGCCAATTTTCCAAAATAAAATTATCCTACTCCATTCATAGATCAGATTCTCAACGATTGTGCTAGATGCAAATATTTCTCCTTTATGGATGGCTTTTTGGGATATAACCAGATAGCGATTAAAAAGGATGACTAACATAAAGCCACCTTCATTTGTCCTTGGGGCACATTTTCATATCATAAACTCCCATTTAGTCTGAAGAATGTGGGAGAAGCTTTTCAAAGGGCCATGGAATATGAATTTCAAGATATCAGACACACTGTACAATATTACTTGGATGACCTTCCAACTCACTCCAAGAAACGAGCTCATCCCCTTGCGCATCTTAAAGAAATATTTTCTCGGTGTAGGTTCTACAACATACGTCTGAATCTGCACAAGTGCATAATTTTTGTCGAGTCTGGACATCTTCTCGGTTTCATTATCTCCAAGTACAGGATTAGGGTTGATCCCGATAAGGTTAAGGAAATTTTTGAATTACCTGCACCACAATCCATTCTACAACTTCAATGTTTGCAAGGGAAGGAAAACTTCTTATGTCATTTCATTGTAAACTATGTCGAGATGATGAAAGGCTTCATGCACTTACTGAAGAAATCAGTATTGTATTTGTGGGATGATCAAGCTCAACTATCGTTTGACACCCTAAAACGGGCACACATTTCTACCCCAAATCTTAGTGCCCCCAACTATTCACACAACTTTCTCCTCTACTTAGTAGCCTCACCTTCCTCGCTAGGAATGATTTTGGTTCCAGTTCACGATGACAATAGTGAGCATGTGATTTATTAGCTATCTAAAAGTATCATTGGACCTGAATCACGATATTCACATGTGGAGAAACTATTTCTCACGGTGGTCTTCACTGTCACCCGCCTCCAAAACTATATATTTCTACGACAAACTACCATAATTTCTTTGGATAATCCCATGCGACACATCTGGTCTTGTCATATCATTGGAGGAAAATTTTCCAAATGGATTGCAATCCTCCAAAAATTTGATTTGGTTTTTGTTGTTGCCAAACCAAATAAATCTCTAGTCTTTTTTGAATTACTATTAGACCTTCCCAGAATTGACCCAAAAGAAGTAGCTCATGATCCATTTCCTAATGAATCTTTTTATCTAACCGATTATTCTAATCCTTGGTATAGGGAAATTCTGGTCTACCTCCAAACTCAATGATTCCACCCAATTCTCACATCAGACGACTATTGTCGCATTCGTCACCAAGAAAAACACTATCTCATGTTGAATGATACTCTATATTGTCACGGTGTTGATATATTTCTTCAACATTGTCTCACTCTTAACAAGGTATAATATGTTTTAAATGACTACCATGCTGGGTCATGCAGTGGTCATCTTTCTCGCATAGCTATTACCCATAAAATATTGCGTGCAGGATACTATTGGCCCACTTTGTTTAAAGAATGTGTCACAACATTCTAGAAGTGCCATCCGTCTCATCCAGTTAGCTCCGTCGGTCCTTTCACTAAATAGGGAATAGATTTCATCACATGCAATCCTACTTCTGTTGATGGACACAACTACATCATAGTTGCGGTTGACTACTTCACAAAATGGGCTGAAGGTATTTCCACTTTTTGGGCTGACGGAGAAACTATCACTCTCTTCCTGTTCAATCAGGTCATCTTTCATTTCGGTATACCCCACTCGATTTTCACAAATCATGGTACACACTTTTAGAAGAAAATGATGACGGAGTTAACTTCCATGCTAGGTTCTCGAAAAGATCATTCTTTGTCCTATTATCCACAAGCTAATGGTCAAGTCGAAGATGTAAATGGCATCCTCAAGGCCATGATTCATCAGTTAGTCAACAATAATAAAAACACACGGCATCGAAAACTATACTCCGAGTTATGTGCATACTGAACATCAGTGAAGACTATTACAGGCTTCACGCCATTCCAACTAGCATACGACCTAGAATCATTTCTTCCAATAGTGTGGGATTCCATCACTTAAGCTAGCCGTTGAACTCCTACCTGGTACCACAGCTAAAGAAGAGCATTTTCTCTCGCTTGATCGATTGGAAAAAACTCGTCAAGATGCTACACTAGCACTCGAAGCTTATAAGCATTGAGTAAAAGCTCAATATGACAAATCTGTCAAGCCTCATTCTTTCCAAGAAGGCAATCTCATTCTACTCTACGATTAAAGGCATGACCTCTTGGGGGCAGGAACACTCTAGCCATTATGGCTTGGTCCATACTTCATCACGAAAGTCCTTTCAAATGGAGTTTATGAATTTCAGGACTATAATGGGATTCTACTCACTGAGCCCCGCAATGGGCTATATCTGAAGAAGTATTTCACCTAGTGTCCCACTGGCCATATCCTTTGTAATTTTATGTATATAAGTTTTGTTTTTTTTTCTGATGTGTCTAGATATTTTTGGTTTTTAAGTATTTTTTCTCATATAGGCACTCTTATTTTACACATATGTCTTCGTCATCCTTACCATACGTTGGATATGCAGATGGTGTCAGTCGTCACACACGACACATTGCATCAGTTGCTTGGGTCTTATATACACCTAATTCGGAACTACTTGGTTCCAAGGGAATCTTTCTTGGCAAAGCCACCAAAAATATTACTGAGTACATGTCGGTGATACAACTCCTCACGAAAGTTGCATCTCATGGAATCTCCAATCTAGTGGTCAGGTTCGATTCCCAGCTAGTCATTATGCATTTGAACAACTTTTATCACGTCCGTCATCCAATCTTATTATGTTATTACTTAAGCGTATGAGTTCTGGAACATCAATTTCAATTCATCGCTTTTTAGCACATTCCTAGAGAAACTAATACATTAGCTGAATCATTGGAAAATTATGTGTTAGATTGGCATTTGTCGCATTTATTATAGAAAGATTCATACATGAGTGTATATTTTTCCATCATAAAAAATACATAAAAATTAAAAAATACAAGATCAACATCACTGAAAGATGTCTGTGTGTGTGTGTATATATATATATATATATATATGTCGTGTCCAGTCAAGTTACATCAAAAAAATCTTCAAAACATGGGTATTTTACACAAATAGAATCTACATTTTGGGTAATAGGAAAGTTGTAGTAAGAAGGGTTGTGAAATTCATGGAGGATTGAGCCTTCAGAAGATCCCATGAAATTCCTACCAAAGAACAGTCTGAAGGTGAATATATTATCCAACGACAATTAGGAGAAGATCTAGCAAATGGAAATCCATCAGTATCTAGCACTGTGACCAGTACTAGTATTTCTTCAAGAGAAGAAAATACAGATAGCTCATAGCAGATGGGACAATAGGATGAAGATATAATTGAGCCACCCACTACCAATGGAAAAATCAACAGATAAGTAAGACATATGTTGAGGGATGCAAAGGAGTTTGTTGGGGCTCCAAGAACTGAGAAAAGGCAACGTAGGCAGCATGACAGATACCAAGCTATGGTAGCATAGGTTTTCGAGCCCTCTAGCTTTCAAGAAGCCATTTAGCATCAAGTCTCGGTAGATGCTATGGTAGAGGATTATAACTATATCATGACCAATGATGTCTGGGAAGTCGTACCAAGACCTTAGGACATATCAGTTGTAGGTTCGAGGTGGATCTACAAGATTAAGTATGCTACATACGGTAGCATAGAGAAGTAAAAGGCTAGGTTCATGGCTAAGGGATATGCTCATAAATAAGGGATAAAATATGAATTAAAATTCACTCCTGTAGCCAAATATACCTCTATAAGATCCATTATATCCATTGCAGCACAGATGGAATGGGAGATTCACCAGATGGAAGTCAAGACATCATTCTTGAATGGGGTGATAGAATAATAGGTTTACATCAAATAGCTAGAAGGCTTCAAAACACATGAGAAGAAGTCTCATGTATGTAGGCTGAATAAAGCCTTGTATGGACTCAAACAAACACCTAGAGCATGGTATGGTCAAAATGATGGATACTTGCATCAGATGGGATTTGTTAAAAGTGATGCTGATCCAAATCTCTTCTATCTCACAGTAGAGAATGAGCCTCTGATTTTGGTATTGTATGTAGATGATATATTTCTAATAGGATCATCTAGGCTCATCAAATACTGAAAGATGAACTTTACAGAGGAATTTGACATGAAGTATTTGGGGATGATGCACTATTTTTTGGTATTGGAAGTTTGGCAGTATAAGGGAGAAATCTTCCTTGAGCAAGGAAGATACTCTAAAGAGATTCTAAAGAGATTTACAAGGTAGGATCATAGACCCATGGCTGCTCCAATGATCATAAATTGGAAGAATATTGATGCATATGAAGATAAAGAATTGGACACTGTTAGTGCCCTATAAATTATAGGATCTCAAGGTGACTCGATATTTCATATTTCTGGCAAGGTTTTCATTATTCAAAGGATTTTTCAAAATTCAAATGATTTCAAAAAAAAAAAAAGAGAGAAATAAAAGAGGGTATAACAGAAAAAGACAAGTGAAAAGAGAGAAGAATGAAAAGAAAAAGAAAAAAGAGAAAAAAAAGAAAGAAGAACCCTTAAAAAGAAATAGAACTGAAATGGCACTACTTTTTAGGTCTATCCAGTCATACAATTTAATCATGGCTGGAAAGTTTTCAATTTATGTTGACAGGTTATAAATAAATATTTTCCAAACTATTTAATCTTGGCTTATAAGTATATAGGTAGAAAATGAGATTGGTTCAACAACTTAATCTGAATCAATAGGAGAAATAAGGATAGGGGTTAGGTTAGAAAGTTAAAAGAAAATGTTTAGGGTCTGCACGTCTAAATGCACCCTACAAAGGAAGAAAAAATGTTAGATGAGTAGTTCGGGTAGGTAGAGATGCAAAGGAATAAGAAGTGAAAGGAAGAAATTAAAGGGTAACTTCAAAATCCTATGAGGGGTGTCCACTTCATTTAAGGAGCTGTGTAGGTCCCGCTAGGCATCAAAGTGCACTTCACAAATTCAAATGGACAATGCCAAAATAAATGCTAAATATTGTGATCGGCGGGCTACGGGAGGTCCCAACTTTCCTACCACATCACTTCCTCGTCCCTGTGCTCTGTACTTCACAAGTTTCAAAGGGTAACGCTAAAGGAATTAGGCAAAGATATGAAATATGTGATGAAATCGAGCCCCATCATCCATCGTCCCATTTCCCCGCATGCCACACTTTGTAGGTTTTAAAGTATAACTCCCGCCAATTGTAACAAAAATCTAAGATCTATAGTCTGCAGGTGGCGGCTGGTCCCCACCTTTTCCCTCCATTGCATGCAGCACTGCATGAGTTTAAAGGTTTTCCCCTAATGCAGATAACTAAATCCCCTTAAGCACGATCTTTGATAGTTGTGGGGTCCTCCCTCCATGTCACCTTCTCATTCCCTGCACTTCGCACTTCGCTAAATTTAAAGTTTATTTCTTCCGCACATAGCTTAATCCTCCAATATGCGATGTGCAATAGCTACTGGGTCCCATCTCCTTGCCACATCACGTTCTCCCCCCTGTGCTCATCCTTTGACCCAGGCCCATGATCATGTCACCCTGTCGCATCACCATTAAACATCCCCTTCGTTTCCCTCCATCTCCACCCCTCGCCTCGCCATCAATGGCCACCGATCCATTTTAGCCCCCTTTCAGCATACAGGCATTAACAAAGGAGGGGGAGGGGGTCTAAAATGGGAAACATCCATTACCGCATCCCCCTCCATGTGTCATGCTCCCACTATTTCACACCCCCCTTCCTCATTACTGCTTACCGTCAGAGCCCCCTATGAAACACGGTTTCCACATTCCCCAAGTCGTTGTCGCGTCATGACCGTTACCAATTCTTCCACACTGCGTCCTCCATCACTTGTCCATTCTACCATGTCACATACCCTCCTCCCAATAGCGTTTTTGCACCATGAATGGTCGAGTCGTCATCCAACATACCCATGCCAAATCAACGATACAACCACATGTTAAAGTCCGATTTCACCGCGGCACCAAAGGTTACTTTGTAGTTTCTATTGAATTTCCACTGGCTGTGACACTTACAAACTTCTTCAAATGAGACGATGACCTGCTACTATGGCTGAAGGGTGAACTACGCATCAAACAAGGAACATTAGTGCTCTGTGAGCCATATTACAATCTTGGTTCAGGTAATTAAGTTCCGATCCCAATCCCCTTCGGTCTTACCTCATTCCCCAATACCATTTCATATAGTTTCTGCTTCTTTATTCCCATTCTCTTGCAGCCCATTCTCCATTTCAAGTGTGTCAAATTGTAAAAATAAAAACAATTCATGCCTCCCAAGGCAGGTCATCAGTCGTTCAATCTCATGGCCTTCACCCAGGTGGACTTAAACCATATCTCCATGGCTGACAATGATTACAAGATACACGAAATAGAGTCAGACCTAGACATGTTCAATGTTTACTGTGGGCTCAAGGATAAACAACTTGACAGAGCAGATGGCATCAACTTATGGCAGACCAAACCCCCTTACTATAGCTTCCCTAGGACCCATAGCTACCGTGAGCTAATTACAAGATATTAGTCCTACTACGACATTAAGAAAAGGTCCATAGTGAATTATGCACGAGATATTTTGTTCCATGTGAATGCCCCATCCATCCAAGAAATGTTGCAGGCCCCCATTGTTGAGAACACTGTCCCCTTTTCGTATGAGGCCCTTATAATATTATACCAAGATTTATATTATGCCAGCAGGACCAAAACCATGGAGTTTTGCATGACCCACCATGCCCCAATACTTTCTAGAAATACCCCATATCCATCATACTCCTTCCGAGGAAGGACCTAGCATATTATAAGTATCCTGTCATATTTTCTATGTTATCATAAATATCAGTGGATATATGAATTTATAATTGGTTTCTTGCCCATCCTCTATGTAGAAGCTCAACCCATTTTTATGTTCAACTATGCTCAGTTCCTTACTGATGTAATCCATGATCAGTTCATGAATTTTCAAGCAGAAGGGGTATTCAAATACACATCTGTGTTGGTGCACATGTTCACCTATTTTCAATCTAGCAAGTTCGAATTCAACATGACAAAGCAAGGTGAAGACTCTCAAGCCCAATCTGTCATTTTTTGGACAACTCTATTGAGAAAGGAGCAGGAAGACTATTCATACAAGGACTTTGTGGATTTATTTGTTCATCTGGAAATCAGTGCACTTAGTAGCAACACAGAACCTAGGGTCAGTGAATAAATCAAGAAATTTATGCAGCTGACATATCAGATCAGGACAAGAGACTGGTATCTCTACCATAACTACAAATAGATCAGGGTTTATAGCATTGAATTGGCTCCCTGTAAGCTACCCAAATACCTCACCATGAGGATATTTTCCCTTGAGTACATAAGGAAAATTATAGATGCTGAGGAGCTGGAATTTTTTTTGGCCAAGAAGAAATCACAATTCAGGATCAAATTGAAAATATGCCCATTCATCTGCAACAACAGGGCAGCAGGGGGAGAGGTAGATGGAATACTGAAAGAGATTAAATTCACACCTAGTTTCACCTAGTCCTATGATCCAATGGGGATCATCTCCACGAAGAGGGTAGAAAACAAGTCCACTCCCTACATCCATACCCACAAACTAGAGATAGAGAAGTACATGAATCAAGAGGAATGGCTAGTAGACACAGTCCATGAGGCTGAATAATGGTCCATCTCTACTTTAGGGATCGAAACACTAGCTCCAAAAGAGAGGAAGACAATAGGAGTTCAAGAAGACGAAGGAAAGGAGTCTGAAAGGGAAATATGGAGCAATAGGACTAGGGAAGATCAAATTTACATGGACATCTATTCCCCAACTAAGGAGTTCATCATGAGATATAGAAAGAGAGCCAGGATTAGCATGGGCCTTGACCAGGAAATGAGAAAAACTAGCAAGCTTCCATCATAATTGGAGATTCACCAAGTTCATCTTCAGCAAGTGGCCACCCAATTTACTTCACATCCTCTGCCACCATGCCATTCCAACAACCAAATGTGGAAAATCCCACACCTACTTCCACTACATAACAATAGGAGGAGGACATCTATGGCACATTCAGGGATATCAAGAGAAGGAATGAGATTATCAATACCAACACCTACAATCAATTTTTGAAACAAACATGAAGCTCCCAGAGTAGGCTCCTATCATCTTTTGACTATGAGAAGGGAAGAATGAATATCGCATTCTTGGAAGCACAAGTTCCTTGGTCCAAAGGTGCAACGGACTAAAAGAAGACATCATTTGGGTTTAATGCAAAGCACATCCACCCCATAGAACAGATGGAGATGCACAAGAAAAATGGAGAAATTGTCTCCTCCACCCTAACTAGAACAACCATGAGTCTCTCAAAACTATAGGTGACATTGTCCAACACACAATCACAATTAAAGTTGGAAACGATCTCTGCCATGGCCAAATATTCTAAGATAAAATATCTAGAGGAATTGGTGATGCACCTCGGGCATGATCCATCAAAAATAGCAGTGGCACAAATCCTTGTGAGGAAGAAGAACACAGACATAGTTGCTTTGAGAAGGCAGCTTAAGATGCCAGTAATAGAAGACCCTATGGCCAAGGAGATAGAAGTGACTGAGGCACTGAAAGAAAAGATGTTGCAATTGATTGTGGAACAAGTGGAGAAAATCAAGAAAATGGAGTATGAGATGAGAAATATGATCAAAGAAAGACAAAAATTCGTAAGGTACGTAGTGAAGGGGGAAAAAAGAAGGAACTAAGGCCATGATTCCCCTACAAGAAGTTCCTCTCACAGTAATCCCAGCAGCCACAACATCCATAGGAGCACTAAGGGAAAGTACTGAACAACTATCCAAGGAAATGGAGAACATGTTTCTACAGTCAGCAGAGATCAAAATGCTATGGAATCAACTCAATGATCTGCTGGAGCAACTCAAAGGAAAATACAATGCCATGCCACAAAATTGCAAATTAGAAAAAAGATAAATGACGGGAAGATTCAATAAAATCATGTGGTTGGACATACTTGAGTCTGTAAATGACATATGGCCCTCAATTCAGATAATGTTTTAGTAAAGGGATCCGATTGATGTAGTGAAGGTGGCCATCGAGAAAAAAAATGAGGAACTTGGAGATAAGCCCCGAACTGCAAACACCATCATAATATTCATGAATTCCAAGAGCAGCTATGAATTCGAGCAACTAGAAGTGGCTGACAGAACCGCCTCTATTCTCAAAGTGAAAGGGGTGTTGAATAAGAAGAGTCTGGTCATACAGCTAGAAGAAATATGCCATCAGCTAGAGGTTGGGGTGATTAAATTTTTAAACAGGATCGAGCCATTATACAATAGAGGTTTTCCTTCCTTTTTTGTCATCAATGATAAACTAATATCCAGGATATATTATGTAAAGAAGTTCACAGAGATCTCAGAGGATGAAACCAAATTCGTAAATATGAAAAACACCATGAGCGGGAAACCCTTCTATGAGATCATCAACAATGATGTCTTCATACAATGCAAGGTGAAGCACATTTTCTAGTAGAAACCAACATTCGTGAAGTACACAAAGATTGATGAATTATACAGGTAGCTGAACAGGACCAAGATCCCAACTCCATAAAGTCAGGAAAATCTATGTAGGCTCCAGGAAGTATGACAACTCAATTTAGTGACTAAGATGATAGCTCAGTGAATTTTCAACAACATTGCATCCAGTGTATTAGATCCTTTAGCACAGCAAATCACCACAACATCAAATAATGGGTCCACGAGGACATTTGGCACCTACCAGAGAGCCATTCCAACGAAGGGAGACTTCCACTTCTACTTTGGACACCTATATAGAAATAGTCACATGCGTCCGTGCTTGAGATGTACAAACCCATTTTTCAGTTATACCTATTTGTAAATGAGCTGATTTCCTTTCGAATAATGGAAAGCTAGTGAAAATAGTTTAAATAAAAGATTTTATTCTATAACAAGGGTTGGACCCTAGTTTTGTAAACAATTTTCATTGCAAGTATTCTCATTTTTCAAGTTGGAGCATCAATAAAGAGATTGTTTTGCAAGATTCATGTGTTGTGTGTGCTGGTGATGTTTTTCCCCTCATTCATGTTTAATGTTGTTCTCACAGTAATCTCTTCATGTGCCCATTTATAATTCTATTTGTAAAGCAAGAAGGTTAGATTAAGATTTGTTGTTTCAGAGTACCTTCTAACTATATTTACAATTTAAATGTTTTCTTCTAATGTATGATTTAATAATTCTTAATTTCTCTTAAGTCATTGCTGAAAGCACTTTCCCCATCCCATAATTACACTCAGCTATAAACACCCATATTCGCAGCTAGCTTGCCTTGCAGCCACTCTGGGATTTGATGTATAAACCCAACCTATTTTGAATCCATATCCCAATGGAAACTGTTTCGCAAAGACCTCTTTTATCCAACCAAGAACAATAAAAAAAACAAAATCTTACGATAAATTTAACTAGCCTGGCATTAGTAAACTTAAACAAATATAAATCTAATAGAGAGATCCTTCTCTGAGTCTAGGAGGGCTGGATCCTACGCTTCAAGCAGTTTTTTTTAGGTCCTTATATCACTAGTATAGTCCCTTATTATTGTTAGTGTAAACCCCTTATTGTTATTATTTTACCCTTGTAACCCCCATTTTGTTATTATTGTGCCCTTAAATTATTATTGTTAGGTCGGCTAGGATTACATTATGGCCCCATGGACTCCTATATATAGAAAGGAGGTTTTGTAAATTGTATCATACAAGAATTGTTCATTCATGTAATGTATTGGAGGTTTCCCCCTCGAAGTGGCTTATTTCTAAGGCGTTGATATCTCTTTTTTTCTCTCTTTGGAGTTGGTTTCACAACATTTGGTATCAGAGCTTTGGATTCTAGGGTTTCACTGCTCCAAACAAGTCATCGTGGAATTTTCACTATAACTGTTTTTCTACGAAGTTTCAGAAGCTGAAATTTTTAGGGTGCGAAGCCGAAATCCTGAGGAATAATTTCTAAAAATTTCAGAGCTTGGTTCTCAATATTTTCGGAGATATGATCTGTGGAAGTTAGGTCTTTTTTCAGGCTCCTAAACAGGTCATCATGGCATTTGCGCTATAAATGTTTTTCTACTGAGGTTCAGAATATTAAATTTTTATGGTGCGAAGCTGAAATTCTAAGGAAACTCGTCAAAAAATTTTAGAGCTTGGTTCGCAATATTTTTGGAGATATGATCTGTGGAAGGTAGTGCTTTTTCAGGCTCTCGAATTTCATCTCAAAGAGGTGATCGTGGGAAAATTTCAATAACTCTCTCTCTGAGCATCGGATTGGAGTGTCGTAAAAATTGGTCGCAAGTTCACGGATTGTAGTTTCTTGGCTATTAATTTTAGAGGCGAAGGAATGCTTTATAAATTATAAAGCACTCCCCCGAAGAGAGTGTGCAAAATTACTGTGCTAGATTCAACACCTTATATAATGCACTCCCGATTAATATGAGACCACCCCAGGGGATAGTCCTACTCAAATTCCCAGATGGATTTGACCCGGACATGGCCTACCAACTGAGGCAAAGAAACTCATCAACCTTAGAGGAAATTTAGAAGAATTTTGTGAGTGTAGAGGAATGAGAGGAGAGTCACAATAAGAAGAGCCCATAGAATCTACGTTTGATGCCAAAATTGACAATTTGGTAAGGACCATGGGAAGGATGATGGAAAGGATGAGTTTTAATGAAAGGAAAATGCCTAGAGAAAATCAATCAACACTCCAAAAAAAAAATTAGAACCTGAGGAGAAACACTCCACAAATTAGACAGAGAAATAAAAGAGGTCCTAATTAGAAAATTAGACCCCCTTTCCAATAAAACTATTTGAATGATGATGAAGGAACAGTGGAGGAAGTTGAGGAAAACCATATTAATTTAATGGGGATTGATGGAGATGATCATATTTTCCTCATTGAAGAAGAACAAGAGTTGTTATCACTAACCCAAACAAACCTCAGATCTAAAGGAACTGATGATTAAAAAATGCGTTTTGAGAATGCCATAATGGAGGTCCAAAGAAAATATAACCTAAGGAGCAAGAAAGGTTTAAAATATTCAGATAAGAAGGATTCAGTAAGTCCTGCAAAGAAAGCATCTGAATCCAGAGTAAAAAAAACAACAAAAAACAAAAATAAAATGCAACTAACTAAAAAAAAAAAAAAAATATAGAAAGAAGTACCAATAAAACTATATATATTCCTGTCAGGAATGCTCAAACATATATCCCCAGTACCAGCAAACAACCTGAGGTTGCAAAAATAACATAGGCTGAAATAATTGAGTTGTCAAATCCCCTAAAAACTCAAACACCATTCAGTATTGAGAGTGAACTTGCCAAAATGAAGATTTCTATCCCTCTCACCGAATTGATTAACAAAAATGCCTACAGATCTCAAGTCCTCAAAGTGGTTGATATAGGGGAATCTACAGATACTATAAACTTAAATGACGATCGGCCTCAACTTTTTTCTGGGCTAGAGGTTGAGGGCAGACCACAAGAAGGAGGTGTCCCTCCTTTTTATGTCAGCCTAAATGTGCATGACAAGATACTTCATAATGCCATGCTGGATTTGGGTGCCTCACACAACCTTAAGACAAAGGCTATCATGGAGAAGATTGGCCTCGAAATGACGAGACCCTATAGGGATTTATACTCATTTTATTCTAGAAAGGTCAAGTGCCTAGGGCTGATCAAATATCTTTGTATCACTCCAGCCCAAATACCTGCAAAATGCTTAGTGACAGACATTGTTGTGGCTGGCATTCCCCACAAATACGAAATGATGCTATCTCTCTCATGGAGGGAAAAATTACAAGGGAATCTGCAACTAGACATGTCTTACACTACCATTCTGGTGTTTGGTCAATGGAGAAGACTTTATAGGGAAACCTTGATGAAGTAGATGATAAGTAGCCAAGAGACACCTCAAAATCACCCTCTGTACTCGGTTCACACTGACCTCGATTCTTTCATTTTGTTTAATGATGGAGACATTGAATTGTAGTTTTCTTTTATAGGAGAGGTTCTCACATAAAATAATTACATTCAAATAAAATTATAGCAACCCAATCCAGAAAATGAACCTCTTTGGAAGATAAGTTTTGATGGCTCATGTGGAAAATATAGCTCAGGAGCAGGCATTTGTGTGTATAACAAAGGAGATAATAGTGCACAAGGTCATTCATACAAATTAAATTTTCAGTGCACAAACAACATTGCTGAGTAAGAAGATTTGCTCTTGGGACTACAAATCCTGAAAAAAGCTGGGGCAAAAAGGATCTTTGTGCATGGGGACTCTGAATTGGTCATAAACTAGGTTAAAGGTTTGTATGCAGTGAAACACCCTAGGTTAAGAGCTTATAGAAACACAGTCCCTGATTTTTTGAGAACCTTTGAGGAATATGACATAGCAGTAATCCTCAGAAACCATAATGTGCTAGAAAACAGCTTGGATTTTTCAACCAGTACCTATAAAATTCCCCACCCAAACAAGCAGCATACAATTGAGGTCAAACACCGAACTTCAATGCCATACAACATGAGGCATTGGAAAGTGCTTGGTAGCGATAAACAAATCGAAAGCTTCCTGAAATTCAAAGTTGAATTCAAAGACAATAATGTGGACATGGATTATGAGGGAGAAAACCTCCCTAATGAAGCAAGTACTGAAGGAAGAAAAAATATTGATCTGGAAGACAAATTTTACAAATCCTTGGGGAACTTTTATGCATTTGAAAATGCCCTTTGGACTAATGAATGCTGGAGCTACCTTCCAAAGAGCCATGGACATTGAATTTGTTGATGACATTGGCCATTTTATTGTGATTTATTTGGATGACATCACGGTGTTTTCTAAAACTGATGAAGAACATCTAACACACTTGAGAAGGGTTTTCAAGAAACACAGAGAATTTGGACTCTCCCTAAACCTAAGAAGACATTGTTTGGCTTAGAAGAGGGAAAAATATTAGGCCATATTATCTCTAAGAATGGAATCAAAATTGACCCTAGTTGAACTGAGGGAATACTGAAAATCAGCCATCCCAAAAATATGAAAGAACTCCAATATTTTATTGGCAAAATCAATTTCCTAAGAATATTAATACCTAACATGGCAGGACTTTTAAGAAACATCACTAACACGCTAAAAAAGGGATCAGAAATAAAGTGGACCATGGAAGCAAAAATATGTTTTGTCCTGGTCAAGCTAGAACTAACAAAGGCCCTAGTACTAATAAGTCCAGATTTCACTAAATATTTCATGATTTTTTCGTTTGCATCTGAACACATTATTGATGTTGTTTTGTTACAAAAAAATGATGAAGGAAAAGAACAACCAATAGTCTTTTTTAGCAAGGCATTAAGAGATACCTCTCTGAAATATCACATCATGGAAAAATAGGCTTTTGCATTGGTTAAAGCACTGAAATATTTCAAAGTATATATTTTACATTCACATGTCATTACTTATGTTCCAAATGCAGTGGTCAAAGACATCCTAACACAAAATGGTCCTAATGGAAAAAGAGGGAAATGGATTGCAATGACCCTAGAGTATGATTTGGAAATCAAGCCTACCAAGTTTATCAAGGGAAAGGGGCTAGCTGAATTTATGGCAGAGTCTAATTTACACGCACTAAACATCAACATGGTACACGCATTATAAAATCAAGAGGAATTGGTGATTCCACCGGTCGATGAAGCATTCCTAAATTCTCCATGGTATGCCAACATCTTGTATGTACTTTCAAATATGAATGGTCCTCCTGGTTTATCTAAAACAAAGGCTAGGTTGCTGAAACTCAAAGCTGTTAAGTTCTACATTTTGGAAATTTTTTTGTATTGGAAATATATGGGAGGCATTTTTCTTAAATTTTTACTAAAGGATGATGCATAAATAGCAATACAGGAGTTCCACGAAGGTGGCTATGGTGGCCACATCTGCTGGAAAACCACTACCAAAAAAATCATGAGAGTTGGTTTCTATTGGCCCACCATTTTCACTGATGTCCATCAGATGGTTACCGCCTGTCATAAATTTCAAATCTTTCAGGGAAAAAGGAAACTACTACCCTTGCCCCTGAAACCCATTTCTATAGAAAACCCTTTCCAGCAGTGGGAGTTAGAATTCATAAGAAAAATTCATCCTCCATCATCTGCTCAGCACAAATGGATCATTACTGCTACGGATTATTTCACCAAATGGATAGAGGCCACCCCTTCCTGGAATGCCATTGACTCAATCATCATAAAATTCCTAGAAACCAACATCCTATATAGATTTGGTCGTCCTAGTAAAATCATTACAGATAATGTTGCAACCTTCAGATCCACAAGGATGGTTGACTTCTATCACAAATATCATAAAACACTGGGGCATTAGACAAACTACTATCCTCAAGGTAATGGACTGGTTGAATCTTCCAATAAAAGCCTGGTCAGCATCATCAAAAATATTTTGGAGGAGAACAAGAAATCATGGCACAAAAAACTGATCAATGCTCTGTGGGTTGATAGGCTCACCACTAAGAAATCAATTGGCATGTCTCCATACCAATTGGTTTATGGAATGGATGTAGTATTTCCTTCTTCCTTGGGAGTTCCAGTAATGAAACTAATCCAATAAATCCAAGATGAACCAAATGGCATCCAAAGAAGGATTAGTGACACCATTCATTTGTAGTGGTCTAGAGAAGAAGTTTACAACAGAACCCAAGTGATGCAAGAGAATATCAAGAAGATCTTTGACAAGAGAACCAAGGCGAATGATTTCAGCTTAGGTGACAAGGTTATGAAATGGGATTCCATGAGAGAAGATAAGGGAAAACATGGAAAGTTTGATAATATCTGGCAAGGGCCATACATCATTCATGCTTTTAGGGGAAAGAATGCCTACTTTCTCAAAGATTTGGATGACACCGAAGTACCGAGAGGTCCTGTCAATGGCAGGATGCTAAAAATTTATTTCTTCTAAACTCAGGATTAAATTATCATCATTGTAAATACCACAGTATTATAGTTTCAATAATTCATTGGATGAGGTTGAAGCCCGGAGTGAATATCCTAAGCCTAGTTCGATGAACAGACATAAAATAGAAAAGAATCAGTTGAAAAACAAAGGAAAGAAGGTAAAGATTTGCAGAAAAGGGAGCATCCAAGGCTGCTGGTCTCAAGTTATTGACACTTCTTTTCAAGAAGCGCCATCCCTAGTTGGAGCCACTGTTATTACCCTATAAATTATAGGATCTCAAGGTGATTGGATACTTCATATTTCCAGCAAGGTTTTCATTATTGAAAGGCTTTTTAAAAATTCAAATGATTTAAAATAAAAATAATAATAAAAAAAAGAGAAAGAAAAGAGGGTATAAAAGAAAAAGAAAAGACAAAAGAGGAAAGAATGAAAAGAAAAAGAAAAAAGGGAAAAAAGAGAAAGAAGAACCCAAAAAAGGAAATAAAATTGAAAGTGTTGCAAGCCCAAATGCCACTACTTTTTAGGTTTGTCCAGTCATACAGTTTAATCATGGCTGGAAAGTTTTCAATTTCTGTTGATAGGTTAGAAATAAATATTTGCCAAACTATTTAATCTTGGCTTATCAGTTGATGAGTTAGAGAATAAATATTTTCCAAACTATTTAATCTTGTCTTATCAGTATATAGGTAGAAAATGAGATTGGTTCAAGAGCTTAATCTGAACCAATAGGAGAAATAAGGATAGGGGTTAGGTTAGAATGTTAAAAGAAAATTTTCAGGTTCTGCAAGTCTAAATGCACCCTACAAAGGAAGAAACGATGTTAGATGAGTAGTTCGAGTAGGTAGAGATGAAAAGGAAGAAGAAGCAAAAAAAATAAATGAAAGGGTAACTTCAAAATCCTCCAAGGGGCATTCACTTCATTTAAGGTGTCGTGCAGGTCCCACTAAGCACCAAAGTGCACTTCAGAAATTCGAAAGAACAATGCCAAAAGAAATGGTAAAGATTGCAATCTACATTGCTGCAAGAGGTCCCACCTTTCCTACAATGTCACTTCTTCCTCGCCATCCTCCACGCTTTGCAAGTTTCAAAGGAGAGCGCTAAAGGAACAAGGCAAAGATATGCGATATGTGATGCAGCCAAGCCCCATATTCCATCCTCCCATTTCCCCGCACGCCGCACTTTACAGGTTTTAAGGTATAACCCTCGCCATTTGTAACAAAAATCTAAGATCTGCGGTCTGCAGTCGACGGTCAGACCCCACCTTTTCCCTCCACTGCACATCGCACTGCACAAGTTTAAAGGTTTTCCCCTAATGCAGATAACTAAATACCCTGAAGAATGATCTGTGATAACCATGGGGCCCTCCCTCCACGTCACCTTCCCGTTCCCCGCACTTTGCACTTCACTTAATTTAATGTTTATTTCTTCCACAAATAGCTTAATCCTCTGATATGCGATGTGCGATAGCTTCCGGGTCCCATCTCCTCACCACGCCACATTCTCCCCCCAGCCCTCATCCTCTGAATCGGTCCCACGATCACGTCACCCCATCAAATAACTATTAAACATCCCCCTTGTGTCCCTCCATCTTCACCCCTCACCTCGCCATCAATGGTCACCGATCCATTTTGGCCCCTTTCCGCATACAGGCATTAACAAGGCGGGGGGGGGGTCTGAAATGGGCAGTATCCATTACTGCCTCCCCCTCTACGTGTTTCACTCCCACTGTTTCGCAGCCCCCTTCCTCATTACCGCTTACCACCAGAGCCCCCCTCTGAAACACGGTTTCTGCATTCCCCAAACCTTTGTCGCCTCATGACCGTTACCAATTCCACCGCGTCGCGTCCTCCATCACTTTTCCGTTCCAACATGTAAAATCCTCTCCTGCTAATACCATCATTGCACCATGAATAGTCAGGTTGTTATCCAATGGACCCTCACCAACTCAACAGTACCCTCCAGCCACCTATTAAATCCTGATTTCACCGCAGTGCCAAAAGGTTACTTTACAGTTCCTGTTGAATGTACACTGGCTGTGACACTTACAAACTTATACAAAGGAAATAAATACTTGATACTATGGCTGAATGGTGAAATACACATCAAATAAGGAACATGAATGCTCTGCGAGCCTGATTACAATCTCAGTTCAAGTAATTAAATTCTGATCCCAATCCCCTTCGGTTTTACCTCGTTCCCGAGTACCATTTCATACAGTTTCTCCTTCTTTATTCCCATTCTCTTTCATCCCATTCTCCATTGCAGGTGAGTCAGAGTGTAAAAAGAAAAACAAGTCATGCCTCCCAAGGCAGGTCAACATTTGTCCAATCCCATGGTATATCCCCTGTGGAATTATTCCATATTCATCTAGCTGACAGTGATTTCAAGATACACAAAACGGAGTCAGACCTCGACACGTTCGATGTCTACTATGGGATAGAGGATAAACTCCTTGATGAAGCATATGGAATCAGCCTGTGGTAGACTAAAATCCCTTACTACAGCTTCCTTATGACCCATAACTACCCTGAGTTAATTAGGAGATGTCAGTCCTACTACGACATTAAGAAAAGGACCATTAAAAATTATGTAGGATATATTTTGTTCCATGTGAATTCCCCATCCATCCAAGAAATTTTGTAGGCCCCCATTATTGAGAACACTATCCCCTTTTCGTATGAGGCCCTTATAGGATTATACCAAGCTAGATTTTGTCAGGAGGACCAAAACCTTGGAACTTTGCATGACCCACCATGCCCTAATACTTGCTACAAATCTCCCATATCCATCCTACTCCTTCCCAAAAAGGACCCAACATATCGTCAGTATCCTGTCATATTTTTTAGGTTATCATAATGATCAGTGGATAAATGAAGCCATAATTTGTTTCTTGTCCATCCTCTCTATAGAAGCTCAGCCCATTGTTACGTTCAACTATGCTTAGTTCCTTGCTGATGCAATCCATGATCAGTTTGTGTATTTTCAAGAAGAAGGGATATTCAAATATACATCTATGTTGGTGCACATGTTCACCTATTTTCAATCCAACAAGTTTGAATTCGACATGACAAAGAAAGGTGAAGACTCTCAAGCCCAAGCTATCATTTTTTGGACAAATCTATTAAGAAAGGAGAAGGAAGACTATTCATACAAGTAAATTGTGGATTTATTTGTTTATCTGGAAATTAGTGCACTCAAAAACACCATAGAACCTAGGGTTAGTGAAGAAATCAAGAAAGTGATGTAGCTGGCAGATCAGATCAAGACAACAGACTAGTATCTCTACGAGAACTACATAGAGATCAGGGTTTATGGCAGTGAATTGGCTCCCTATAAGCTACCCAAATACATCACCATGAGGATATTTTCCATCGAATACATAAGGAAAATGAAAGATGCTGATGAGTTGCATTTTGTTTCAGCCAAGAAGAAATCACAATTCAGAATCAAATCCTAAATAGGCCCATTCATCTGCAACAGTAGGGCGGTAGGGGGAGAGGCAGATGGAATACTAAAAGAGATGAAACTCACACCTAGTTTCACCTAGTCCTATGATCTAATGGGGATCATCTCCAAGAGGAGGATAGAACACAAGTCCACTCCCTACATCCATAACCATAGACTGGAGATAGAGAAGTACATGAATCAAGAGGAATGGGTAGTAGACACACTACAGGAGGCTAAAGAATTGGCCATCTCTACTTTAGGGATCCAAAAACCAACTTCACAAGAGAGGAAGACATTAGGAGTTCAAGAAGACGAAGGAAAGGAGCCTGAAAGGGAAATAGGGAGCAAGAGTACCTCGGAAGATGAAACCGGCATGGACATCAATTCCCCAACTAAGGAGTTTAGAATGAGATATAGAAAGAGAGCTAGGATTAGCATGGGCCTTGACCAAGGAAATGAGAAAAAACAGAAAACTGCCATCACAATTCGAGATTCACCAAGTTCATCTTCAGCAAGTGGCCACCCAATTTTCTCCACATCCTTTGCCACTGTGCCATTCCAACATACGAATGTGAAAAATCCCACACCTACTTCCACTACAGAAAAACAGGATGAGGACATCTTTGGCACATTTATGGATATCAAGAGAAGGAATGAGATTCTCAAGACCAACACCTACAATCAATTTTGGAAACAAACAGGAAGCTCTGAGAGTAGGCTCCTATCATCCTTTGACAACAAGAAGGGAAGAATGAAGATGGAATTCTTGGAAGCACAAGTTCCTCAGCCCAAAGGTGCAGTGGACTACAAGAAGACATCATTTGAGTTTAATGCAAAGAACATCCACCCCATAGACCAGATGGAGATGCACAAGAAAATTGGGGAAATGGTCTCCTCCACCCTAACTGGCACAACCACGAGTCTCTCAAAAATATACGTGACATTTTCTAATGCACAATCATAATTAAATTTGGAAAATATATCTGCCATCGCCAAAGATTATAAGATAAAATCTCTCGAGGAATTGGTGATGCAAATTTGGCATGATCCATCAAACATAGCAGTGGCACAAATCCTTGTGAGGAAGAAGAATGCATACATATTTTATTTGAGGATGCATCTTAATATGCCAGTAATAGAAGACCCTATGGCCAAGGAGATAGAAGTGACAGAGGCATAGAAACCAGAGATGCTACAATTGATTGTGGAACAAGAGGAGCAAATCAAGAAAATGGAGGATGAGATGAGCAATATGATCAAAGAAATACAGAAATCCATAAGGGATGTAGTGAATGGGGCAAAAAATAAGCAGCTAAGGCCATGATTCCCCTACAAGTAGTTCCTCTCATATTAAGCCCAGCAGCCACAACATCCACAGGAGCACTAGGGGAAAGTACTGAACAACTAGCCAAGGCAATGGAGAACATGTCTCTACAGTTAGCAGAGATCAAAAGGCTACGGAATCAACTCAATGATCTGTTGGACCGACTCAAAGGAAAATACAACACCCATTCCACATAACTGCAAATTAGCAAAAAAGCTAAATGAAATTTTGCAGAAGTTTCTTCAGGAGTCATTAATTGGCATCATGATGGTAAGAGTCAAGCAAATCATAGGGTTGGATATAATTGGTTCTGTAAATGACATATGGCCCTCAATTCAGATAATTTTTAGCAAAGGGATCTGATTGATGTAGTGAAGGTGGCCATCGAGAAAAAAAATGAGGAGATTGGAGATAACCCCCAAACTGCCAACAACATCATCAGATTCCTGAATTCCAAGAGAAAAAATGAATTGGAGCAACTGGAAGTGGCTAACAGAACCACCTTTTTTCTCAAAGTTAAAGGGGTGTTGAATAAGAAGAGTCTGGTCACACAGCTATAATAATGATGCCATCATCTAGAGGTTTTGATGAGTAGGTTTTTTAATAGGATCGATCCACTATGCAAAATATATTTGCCATCCTTATTTGTCATCAACGATAAACTGATATCTAGGATGGATTATGTAAAGAAGCTCATGGAGATCTCCAAGGACACAGCCAAATTTGTAAATCTGAAGAACACCATGACCGGGAAAGGCTTCTATGAGACCATCAACAACGATTTCTTCATACAACACGAGGTGAAGCCAGTGCGAATAGTTTAAATAAAAGTTTGTATTCTGTAACAAGGGTTGGACCCTATTTTTGTAAACACTTTTCATTTCCAGTATTCTCATTTTTCAAGATGGAGCATCAATAAAGAGACTATTCTGCAATATTCATGTGTTGTGTGTCTAGGTGATGTTTTTCCCCTCATTCATGTTTAATTTTTTTCTCACTATAATCTCTTCATGTGCCCATTTATAATTTTATTTGTAAAAAAGGAAGTTTAGATTAAGATTTGTTGTTTCAGGGTACCTTAATTCTGTCTGTCTACATAATTTCAATTTTTTCTTCTGATGTATGATTTAAGAATTCTTAATTTCTCTTAAGTCATTACTGAAAGCACTTTCCCCATCCCATAATTAGACTCAGCTATAAACAACTGTATTCGTAGCTATCTTGCCTTGCAACCACTATGGGATTTGATGTGTAAACCCAACCTATTTTGACTCCATAGCCCAATGGAAACTATTTAGGAAAGACCTCTTTTATCCAAACAAAAATAATCAAACAAAAAAACTCTTAGGATCAATTTAACTAGCTTGACATCAGTAAACTTAAACAAATATAAATCTAATAGAGAGATCCCTCTCCAAGTCTAGGAGGGCTAGATCCTAGGCTTCATGCGGTTTTGATGTTGTGATTTATAGTTTAGTCTTTCCAATCTTCTAAATTCTAGAATGATAACAGACACCACCTTATAAAGACAACTCATAGGATCTCTCATGTATTTGGTAAAAACCATGCTAGACATTTGCTACGATGTTAATTCTGTCAGTCAGTTCATGGTAGAACCAAAGAGGTCACACTGGGAAGAAGCTAATCACATTCCAATATATCTGAGGAACAATCAGATATGGATTAAAATACACCCGAGGAGATGAAATCATTCTGCATGGATTCACAGATGTAGATTGGGTAGGAAGTTCGGTGGATCGGAAAATTACCATAGGGTACTGCTTCAAAATTGGATTAGGTATGACTTCCTGGTGTAGTAAGAAGCATAATTCTATAGCACTGAGCACAACCAAAGTAGACTATATGGTAGCCAACACAACTTCGTGTGAGGATATATGGCTTTGAAAATTGCTAGTGAATTTATTCAGAAGGAATATGGAGGTGACCAATGTTTTATGTGATAATCAGAGTGCCATGAAGCTCTCTAAGAATTCATTTTTTCATGATTGGTCGAAACACATCGAAATCAGGTGTCATTTTATCAGATACTATGTTCAGCGGGGACAAGTACATTTGCAACACATTCCCACAAGAGAACAGATAGCAGACATTCTCACCAAGGCCCTAGGAAGAAATTTTTTTTTTTAATTTCAGGGAAATTATGGGGATGATTGAGAATATGTTATAGTAATGGATGAAGAAACACCTACGAAGGAGTTGTAGTATAGATGCAGCAGTGGCAATGGAAATTTCATGAGCAACAATATAGTAGCAACAACAATGCAGTGATTGATGGAAAAAATTTCAGATGTCAATAGGGCAGAGGATGATTCAGGATTAGAAAAAGTATGAAACAGGAGTATTGTTAGAGAACTTTCCTCGCTGAGAGGGAGTTTTGATTTTTGGTAGCATTGGAAGCGCTCTAAGTCTCAAATTTTTTAAGGAGTCTTAGACACAAGTATTCCAAAGAATCCATAAATCGTTTGTGGAAATTCCATTCAAAACATGTTTTATTAAAATAATTAATTATTTTAATTGTGACCCTAAGTCTAAACTTAGGGAAATTAAATAATTAAAGGCCATTAATAAAACAGAGTGTGAATCTTCTAGAAAACACAGATCAAGTCAAGTTATGATATTAGTCGTTGATTAGAGATCTAATATCAGTTATTGATATCTCAATGAGAAGATTATAAAGAAGAATTGATGGTCATTTAGACGACACACCAGTGTAGATACTCAATTGCCCAAGTAAAATCAATTTTCTTAGTGGCTAAAGTTCGGCAAGAGAAATTTGAAGCAGAGAGAGAGTTGCAGGTGGAGGAGAGATAGAGAGGGTTCAACATCAATCTAGGGTGCAGGAGTAGGTGATGCAGTGGTAGGAAGGGACAACGTAGTGGATGGAAGGGACAATAGGAAAGAAAACGTAGAGGTGACGTAGATTTTCACAGTCTTCAGCCAGAGCCAGTGTAGGGTGATGCAGGAGGCCTAGGAGAGTCATTACGAGGTCATTTCTCATCAGAAAATTTGTGAGGAACTTCTCCAGTATTATCATAGATCATTTCTCTTCATTACTTCTGATTGTAAATTGTACAAGAATATTTTTCTAAAGAATAATAGAAACCCTCATCTACCGCATGATTTTTCCCACATTGGCTTTTTCCTAGGACAATTGTCCAAAATATTTGTGCCACTCTTGTGCTAGTATTTCCTTGTTGATTTTCTTAGTAATTGTGAAGTCTGCATTTGAATTTATTTTGATACTTGTTAAAGACATTTCTGCAAATAACTTGTTTCTTAATAATAAGTAGAAGAAAAAATATCAGATAATGTAGTAGGATTTCAAGTTGAAATTTTCAGAGTGCGCACATCAAATTGTAGGAAGAGAAGAAAAGACCACCATCATTTCCCCATTCCCTACCAATTGAATTTATTTCTAATAAAGTGCTTGATATTCTACCTTGTGATAATATTTTGGCATATGCACATAAATGTTATGATGCTATCCAGAAGTTACAAAGGATGTACAACCGACATGACTCACAAGATGTGCATATATATAAAAATGTTAATTGTTATCACTAAATTATACATTATATATATTATTAGTTTTTATCATATCACATTTATATGATTAATTTTATGAAAATAAATAGAAACAGGGATATATGTATTATCTTATGAGGTCATATGAGGTATTAGATAATCGTCTAGTGCAGGATCCATCAATGCATATGGCCATGGAGTCTCTGATACCTCCACCTCCATGTCATCACACTATGACACCCTTGGTATTTTTTCCATGATTTTTGTAATGTAATAATGTAATGGCCTGAAGTATGGGACGACAGATCCATGATCTAAGAGGGAAGAGGAAAGACGAAGCCATGTGGGATTTGTTAGCACCTTAAATTAATTTTAAGGTGAAAATAATGAAAAATAAAAGAAGAGGAAGAGTCTAAGAGGAAAATAAAGAGACCCCTGGGGAAATAACAAAAAAGGAGAATGCACAACAATATGGGGTTGGATCTCTTCTTGGTGGAGCTCATGAGAAAAGTTAGAATAAGTTATGAGCGAAGGGAACGAGATTTACCTAAGAGAAAGAAGTTTAACCATGATAGAAATAAGAAGTGGGTTTGAGTTCTTATTGTAGGTTGTAAACCACTCATGGAGATCTTGACACAGTTGATAAACCACTTAGGGTGCTTGTTAGGGTTGATAAAACACATGTATAAAGGTGCTTGTTGTGAGATAATAAACCACTCTTAGAGTGCTTGAAACAACTAATAAACCACCCTGAGTTCTTTTTGGGGTTTGATAAACAACCCTTAGAGTGCTTGACCCAGTTAATAAACCATCCTTAGCATGGATTTTGTTCCTCTTGATTGGCTGATAAACCACCCACTGTCATAATTTCCCTACCCTTTTTGTCCTAAAAAATGCTTTTTGTGCAAGGTTGTTAAGAAATAAATTCCCCTTAGATTGTTGATCTAGATCGGGGGTGACTAATGTAAGTACTCTTGGCTACAGTAAGTCTATGGTTGGGTAGAAAATTAAAGTCCCATCATAAATTTCCTTTATTTTCTAATTTATAAAAGAAATTCTCTAAGTTGAGAGCTATAAATTTAAAGAAAATTATTTATAATATCTTGCATGATATTTTTGCATGAGTCTTACTAATTGAATTACTTAAATCTTTTATGATTCTTGTTATAAGCCTTTTTCATGCAACTGTGTGGTTCTTTCCTGGAATTCCTATCCCTGAGAATGAAATTATTGTAGGCTTGTAATAATATTGATTATGTACCTATATATATATATATATATATATATATATATATATATATATATATATATATATATATATATATATATATATATATATATATATATATATGCCCATAGAGGGACTATAAAGAGATATTCCCTATTATTTTGTGGAATGTTGATGTTCTGGTATCCTTCTTGGCACTATTTGCCTTGCAGCTATTTTTATAAGTTTTTATGATTATATTTTTTTATGAGATAAATCTTATAGATCTTAGAGCCCAAATCAATCTATTCTCAGTATGAAATTGAGGACTAAAGACACTGTAGAAATTTAAGAGGGTGAATGGGCAAGTCCTTGGCCCGTATGGAAAATTCCCTGAACCATGTCTTTTATTCCTATCATCAAGAAACTTGAGATGGTATTATTGCAAGAAGTTCAGGAGGGATAGCATTGGGTGTGCCTCATAAAACAAAAAGGGAAAGATTCAGAGCTTGGAACAAGTACAAACTCTTATATAACCACCATGATTGAGCCATCGATGAACTCATAAAAGAGGGATAAATTAAGCCTTTGTGTATGTTGTGAAATTTTATATTGACATGCATTGTGGCCATCCATGTGTGTAATTTGAATGCATGACTATTAGTAACATGATTGCATGTTTTATTTTTTGCTAAGGTGGTTGAAGAAGTCCCCTGAGCTTGGTAAGGTCACTGAGGCACTTCCTTCAATCCATTGTGGTGATAATTCTAGTGATTGATACTCTATAAACCAATGAATTCAAGTTCAAGCATGTCTCTCATGGCTCAAGATCTAGGAAGAACCACCACATCCGAACCAAGTTAAGTTCCCTTACAATGGCTTGGTATATCCTAAACAACATATTATTTTCTTGTCTCGCTTGTAATCATTATGGTTGACCCATGGTCGGATCCCATTCACAAATGGAATCGATGAAAGCCTTATCCCTAACCCCTTCAAACCTAATTCATGGTCAAAACAGAATTTATCGAGCCAAGTGTGGTCTAGCTCCAAGGAAAAATCATTAAGTCATAAGACTGTGATTCATGACCAAGAGTGAAGTGCATATAATGGTTGGTAGATAAACAATAACATATATCAAAAATCTATATTGACTTAGAGAGATCAACAGTCAAATGGAGACCTAGAATGACGCCATCCCAAAGGTCTTATTCCTAGATGATCACAAGAAGTCATGCAAGAGAAGGTTCAAGCTGACAAGGGTCCAGGTTGGGTTGGAAAGGTTGTCAGCGTGGAGCTAGCAATGGGATAATCAAAAGTGAGTGGCATGTTGGGAGGTGTGGCCCATGTTACACTTAATTCTAGAGGCCATTCCCTAGAAGCATGAGAGGAGTGCACAATAAAATGAGCAGGATGTTATAATATTGAGCCATCGTGGTAGAAATGCAAGCCCAATAGACCATTGGTGTAGATTTTCAGGGACACCAATGGGTCATCCTTGAGGGTCAACCCCTAATTAGTCTATGGAATTGCGAAGAAAGAGGAATCAGGTTAGTGGGCCCAAGAGGCAAGGAGGTTGGCGACATATAAATACTTGTCATGTTAGTCAGAGCAATATGTTTAAATATATAGGCATAAATGAATATGGTATGCACATTATTTCATAGCAAGAATTCATGGAATCTAAACCCATGAACAAGCTGAAAACCAATAATTAATTTCCAAGTGGTACTGGGAGATTAGTTGGGTGGGTAAAGCCACGTGTCCAAGGCATTGAAGGGCACTCTTTAATTCAGTGGAATTTTAATGGTCACATGTCCTAATCCAAAGTTCGGATTGAGGTAAATTTTTATATCACTGGAATCATCTTGATGAGATGAACACAATGGTGATGTCAAACCAAGGCTCTAAGTGAGTTGAAAAGATCAAAGTTTTTAGATCCCTTTTCCATAATGACACCTTGTATTTTGGGTTAGCATAGTAACCACCTCATTTTAATGGGTGTATTGGTAAGATTTATGAGGGGGCACATTACAATGTGGTACCAGAGAAACAAGTTCAAAAACTAGACCTATAAAGGCTCATATGCACATGCTAGATGATTGACTGATATCCATAATATGCATGATTTGTTAATTTTTATTTTATGATGACTGTAGAATACATATTGCATGGGTTATATGCTTACTGATTGAGCCTGTTTACATGTTGATTGATATGTGATGGGTAATTAGTAATGTAGACCGAGGAGAAAAAGTAATATGTGTCAAATGCGTGTTTCCCTAGTAAAATCCAAGTAAAAAATATATATAAGAACACAGTTGATGGGACATGTATTCCAAGATGAATGGTGGGTAATACATCCTAGTGGGATTTCATTTTGGCTATTATGGCTAAAGGAAATTGGCAAAGGCTTCGAAAAGGAAAGTGGCATTTATTGGCAATTATTTTGGCTATTATGGCTAAAGGAAATTGGCAAAGGCTTAGAAAAGGAAAGTGGCATTTATTGGCAATTATTTATGAAAATAATGGAAATTAGGAGAAAAGGGAGGTGAAAGGTCACAAGCTATATGTGAGGATAAAAATGAAGGAAAATAATTGAAAATGAAGAAAAGAGAGGCCTAATTAATAAAAAGGCTAATGCGGATTAGTTTGTAGGTTTTTTCTCAAAATATTTTGGTCAGTAAATTTTTGGAGCTCTCTCATTACTCTCTCTCTCTCTCTCTCTCACACACACACACACACACACACACACTTTTGGTTACTTAGAATTTTATTGGATCACTCTTGGAGAGTGTGGCATACGTAATCATTTGGAGCAAGAAGGTAAAGGAATAGAAGGAAATTGTAGGAGGAAATCAGGATGAACATATACAATAGGTTTTGAGTGCAAGTATGGAGTTCCATATATGTTTTCCTCACTAGTTTTTGCATGCATTGTGTATGCATGTGGATTTTACTAGCCTTACCATTTCCTGGATAGCAATGGTGTTGTGGGTTTATTTCCATTGATTGTTTTCTAGTTGGTTCTCGTGATTCCTTTAGTTGTGAGTTGAGTTATTAGTTCCTGGAAGCCTTGGTTGGACAAACACTCTAGAATCTCGATAGACAATTGTTGGTCGAGTTAATAGTCCTTGAAGCCTTGGTTGGACAAATTCTCTCGAAGCCCTAGGTGGGTTGAGTTACTAGTCATGGAAGGCTTGATTGGACAAACACTTTGGAAGCCCTGTAACAAGTGGGGTTGAGTTACTAGTCTTGGAAGCCCTGGTTGGAACAAACACTCTGGAGCCCTAGAACAACTTGAATATAGAATAATCCATGATGGTTGTGATGTTCGATCGTGAGGTAGAATCACTGGTTGAGGGTTGAGATGGTTTGGCCTACGTAAGCCCTGGATTGATTGTGATTGATGTGTTTGATGAGATTCCACATTCATGCTTGGAATATGGTGTGGGGGTGATTGAATGAAATGAGACTAGGTTAAGCCAATCTACAGTCAGGTGGAATGTAGAGAATCCATTTCCAGTTGGTTTTTACACTCATTAATTAGAATTTCATTCCTTTAGTATTTGATGTATAATTTCATAGTTATTATGTGTATTCTATTGTTGTTGTATCTACGGTATTTATATTGTTATTATGTTGGTTATAAGAATTTATTTTATCAGTGATTATGTATGGTTATATACATGTTTTTACATGTAAATGAATGAAAAATGTATATATGGTAAAATAGATTGTATTGTAGCTAATGATGTAAGGGAGAAATGCTTCTTAGCAATTCTCAGATAAGTATGAGACTCGTATGCTTAAATATGTTATTTACACCTATAGATTAAATGTTTGTGACATGTTTGACAAAATTCCTGTCTTGGCTAACATGGGTTTGGTTGATTCCTTGATGATATGTTTGCTTCTACATCGTTTTCATGTTGTTATTTATCATGTCTTAAATTTTCATGAATTTCTGGGCAGTGAACTGGGCTCTGGGCCTGAAAAGGTGTCTTAAATCCCAGATCCACGGTCACAAAACTGAGCATTTGGGGCACTCACTACTAGCATGCAACATCTAGCCTACAACTATAGCCTCCCAGTTGTTGGCATGTGGTTTTATGCCTACGAATATGTCTCAAAGAGGCCAAAATGTTAGTGTGACCTAGGGGTGAGAGGTCTGGAAGGTTGGGTTAGCTCCTGGGGGTGTCTTTGATAATGTAAATGGTATTTGTATTGTGCTTCCATTAGTTCCCCTTCCTGAAGGTCACCTAGGAGGTTGAATCACATTATATTTGCCCCTCGTTGCATGTCTATCCCGGTTGGCTAGTTGCTTGGGTAGATGTGGGAAGGGGGTGTTACAGAGTGGTATCAAATCATGGTTGCACTCTTCTTGGGAAGTGTCTAGTTTCCATTCTCTTTGAGTGATGTCTAGTTTCTTTTCTCTTTGGTTGATATCTGATACCACAAAGTGGTATCAGAGCATGGTTCTACCTTTAGAATGGATGGGCAGTGTGTGTTGAGATTCAACAAGAAGATCCTAGTGAAAATTATGCACCTACACTAGGATGGAGCCTCAGGCTATTTTTAGGTAGATGTCTATTTATATATGCATGAGATAATTCTATTTATAGATGAGGTCTATTTATAGATGTATGTGCAAGTTATATTTATATACTGCATGTCTATTTATATATGCATGTCGGCTATTATTATCCCTTAATATTAGTTGGACAATAAACAATAATATATTCTTAATGAGCACTTGGAAAGAGTTAACTAAAGTGGAAAATCAGTTAGCTATAGGAATTTTGAGTTCAGTAGTTGATTTGTGGGACATGCAAGTGGAATTAGTTGTAACTGAGTGATTTTAAGTTGTAACAGAGTTGGAAGTGCAATTATGAAATTTGTAAAGTATTTTAACTCAGTTAAGTGAGTTAATATCAGTTGTGATAGTTGTAACTAAAGATACACTAGTGAGATATCAAGTGAATTAATTATTAATTAATTCACAATTAGTGGCCTCACATGCAATTGGAGATTTACTACTATTAATTGCATGCATGTAAGATCTAGTGGGGAAACAATTAAGTTATAGGTGAAAGGGCAGATAACTATCAGTTGTGACATTATTTGGTTGCACACATGCAACCGCACACACATTGGATGTGCCCATGAGGGTTTTGTAGTCAAGGAAATTAGGATTCCATTCATCTAGGGATTATTATCAGTTGGGATTGCACAATGGAGGTAGGGTGTCTGGAGACAGTAAATTGGCTAAGGAACTTGCCAATTTTTGTATGATAGTGTGACACAGTTAGCTCATGTACTGAGAGCTCTTGGATTGGAGCTTTGTATGTATTTGTTTCATGATCCATGATATAATACATAATAGAAGGTAGTGGGTTTTTTTATCTATATGCTTTCCCCGGGTAAATTATCTGTGTTATGTGTGATTGATCTTTCCTCATGATATTGTGATTGGCGATTGTGTTTCAAATTCCACAAAGATTTTGTAGAAGCGATTATGTATTTAAAAATATCATATTATTGTTAGATCAAAAGAATCGAGGTAATACATATTTTTTATTAAATAATTACATGGTATCGGAGCATAGGAAATTGTAATTTTGAAGCAGGAGCTAAGTTTTTTGGTGTAAAGGATTCGAATTTGTAGAAATACTTTCTTGGCACTACAGTTGATTCAAGATCGAAATGAATTTCAATGTAGGTTAGAGTATGCACTTGAGGGAAGCTTGAACCACATTTCTTGGAAAGACAGGATGGAGGCAGTACTCGAAGACAATATCTTGAAGGAATTCATTGAAAAATATGTTCCTAAGCTAGATGCTGCAGATGCTGCTAATCTTGATGCATGACAAAAGAAAGTGGAAAATGTGAGGAGGATTCTGTTGGAGGGAGTACAAGACCACATTGTCTCAAGCCTCCATGCGAATGCCACACCATATGCTATGTGGAAGGCTTTGACAGATCTATTCCAAAGCAGCAACAACCATAGGAAATTGACGCTAAAAAATAAACTCAGAAAGATCAAGATGGAGAAGGGCGACAACATTCCAAAGTATCTCACGAAGTTTGTCCAATGTCAAAATGAACTGGGGAGTGTGGGAATAACTATTACTGATGATGATTTGGTGATATTGGCTCTCTTGGGACTTCCTAAGAGTTGTCATAGTTATGAAGACTTTGTCAACAGACAGGAAAAATTTCCAGATTGGGAATGGCTGTGGTCGGATCTGATGTAGGAGGAGTTCAGGTGGAACACCAGAGATGGCTCTTCATCAAAGCATGATGATGAAGAGGATTTTTCTTTGGCTGCCAAGGTGAAGAAGGGGAAGGGGAATAAATTCCATTCTAAATCTGAGTCTAAAGGCAAGAAGTTGGATATGTCCAAGGTGAAGTGTTTTCACTATCACGAACATGGGCATCTTGCTACTAACTGTTCGCAAAAAAAGAAGAACAAGAAGGCTATTGGACCTACAACTGGTGAGGCCCTTGCCTCGTAATTTGAGCTTGACTTCTCCTTAATCGCATGCATGGTGTCAAGTGTATTGGGATCAGTGTGGTATTTGGATAGTGATGCTTCCTTTCACATGACAGGAGATAAGGAAATTTTCAGTGACTTGGAGGAGAAAGATCTCCAGATGCATATAGAGATGGGTGATGATGGACGATACAATGCAAATAGAATTGGTACCATTACCTTTCAGAGGAAGTCACGTAAACAATTTCAATTGAAATATGTTATGCATGTTCCAAGTCCGAAGAAAAAATTGGTCTCAGTTCAATGTTGGAGGACAGAGGCTATGACGTTGTTTTTAGCGATGGAAAAAATTTCTTGCAACATAAAAAAATGGGTCAATCCAAGAGGATAGGGATTCAATTTATGAATATCTACAAGATGTAGGTATATGGCTGCGATGCAATGATGGGAAAGGCGGAAAAAGTGGTGAGCCGGGACGAGGGAGAATTATGGCACATGCAATTGGGCCATATTCATTGTGGAACCTTGAAATTCATGCAACAAATATCTACTGGACTTCTTATGGGAAAAATTTCTCAGTTAGATCAGTGTAAGGGTTGCACCATGGGGAAGTATGTAAAGTCTAACTTTCATGAAAAGGATAACCATGCTTTAGGTATCCTTGAGAGAGTTCACATAGACGTGTGTGGACTGTTCTTGGTTTCTTCAAAAGCAAAACATAAGTACTATGTTACTTTTGTTGATGAATTTTCTCGTAAATGATGGATATTATTCATGTAGAAGAAGGATGAAACATTCTCAAAGTTCTGTGAGTTTAAGGCATTGGTGGAGAAATATTTGGGGAATCAAGTGAAGGCTTTGAGGAGCGATAATGGTGGAGAATACATCTCTAATTAATTCAAAAAATTTTGCAGCAAAGAAGGAATTCGAAGAGAACTCATAGCGCCTCATAACTGACAGCAAAATGGGGCCATGGAGAGTAAGAACATAACGATCATGGGTGCAGCATGAGCGATGTTGCATGATAAGGGCCTACCAATGCATTTGTGGGTAGAAGCATTCAACACTACGGTTTATGTGTAAAAGGTTCCTCATAATTTACTTTGCATAAGTACACCTGAAGAATCTTTCACTGGTAAGAAACCAGATGTTTCACACTTTAAGATTTTTGGCTCATCTGTTTATGTGCATGTGACCAAGAACGCCAGGAAGAAGTTGACGCTGACTGCTAAAGTTGGGATTTTCGTGGGGTACACAGAAACACCCCATAATTATCATGTGTATTTTCCAAATAGTCCAATAACTGTGGTGCGACAAGATATAAAATTCGATGAGGGGAAAGCCATGCAGTTGTCACTTGAGAGGGAGCTGGACTTGCATGTGGAGGAGGAACTGTTGGTTCCAAAATATGAATCTATAGATGTGGATCAACCACAAGAGGAGGTTCATGGAGTGGAGGAGTCCACTCACGTAGAGCCAACCATCAGAACTGGTAGAAGGCGTACCACAAAAGTTGATAGGCTGAGACTTGATGCTACACAGAATGTAGGAGTTCCTACTTCATAATGCAGACAAAGGTAGTCTCCTGACTAATTTACTGGATACATTTCTCTCATGAGAAAGTGTATTGTGATTGAACCATCTTCATTTCTAGAAGTAGTGCAGGAGCCCACATGGGTAGATGCAATGGTGGAGTGTGACTCCATTTTCAAAACAATGCTTGGGAAATTGTTCCAAAGCCGGTTGATAAATCAGTGGTAGGTTCGAGATGGATCTACAAGGTAAAGAAAATTGTTGATGGGAGTTTTGAGAAATAAAAGGCTAGAGTTATGGCCCAGGGCTTCTCATAGATCGAGGGGATAGATTATGAAGAGACCTTTGAACTTGTCGCAAGGTATTCTTCCATAAGGACCATCGTTGCTCTCTCAGCGTAGATGGGCTGGTGAATTCATTAGATGGATGTGAAGATTGCATTTCTTAATGGGATAATTGAGGAAGATGTGTACATAGAGCAACCTGAAGGATTTTATATCTTCAACAGTGAGTTGCATGTGTGCTGACTCAAAAGAGTGTTGCATGGGTTGAAGCAAGCACCCCGTGCTTGGTACACTCAGATAGACAGCTATTTCACCAGACTAGGCTTCACCAAAAGTGAAGTATATGTAAACCTATACGAAATTGTTGTGGAGGGTAATATTTTAATCATTTCTCTTTATGTTGATGATTTAATATTGACCGGTGATGAGCAGCTGATACACTCATGCAAGGAGGATATTGCAAAGGAGTTTGAGATGAAAAATATGGGGCTCCTTCATTATTTCCTTTGATTGGAAATATGGCAGCGAGATGGTGAAATTTTTGTGTCTCAAGGAAAGTATGCAAGGGAGATACTAGGTAAGTTTCACATGGAGGGCTACAAACCCATGGATAATCCTCTTCCAGGAAATTTTAGGAAAGAGGATTATAATTCTGGAGAGGTACTGGATGCTACTGTCTATCGACAGTTAGTGGGTTCACTAATATATCTAGTGAACACGAAACCGGACATTTTCTATGCGGTTAACTAGCTGAGTCAAGCTATGGCTAAGACTACCAAGCTCTTTTGCAAGGTGAGAAAGCATGTCCTGAGATACCTTAGGGGCACATCAGAGTATGGTCTATGGTACAGACAGATGAATGAGGTGAAATTTCATGGCTTCATAGATTCAGATTGGGTGGACATCCCATCTGATAGAAAAGGCACATCAGGGGGGATCTTTAGTGTTGGATCTATAGTTGTTTCTTGGTACAGCAGGAAGTATAGATCCGTGGCACTAAGTTCAACGGAAGCACAATACATGGCAGAGATTCAAGCTACATGTGAGGCTATCTGGATGAGAATGGTCTTGGTTGGTTCTTTTGGTTCTCATTTAGATTTGATAGTGTTTCATTGTGATAATTAGAGTTGCATTAAAATCTCAATTAATTATGTGTTTCATGATTGATCTAAGCATATAGATATCCGGTACTATCATCTCAGATATTGTGTATAGAGGAGGATCATGTTGCTTCAGTACATTCCTATAGAAGATCAAGATGCAGATATTCTGACAAAGGTGCTTACGAGGAGCAAATTCAAATACCATAGAGAGAGGATCGGGGTGAAGGATAATCCATTTATTGTTGAGAGGGAGTGTTGAGATTCAACAGGAAGATACTAGTGAAAATTATGCACCTACACTAGGATGGAACCTCAGGCTATTTTTAGGTGGATCTCTATTTATAGATGCATGAGAAAATTCTATTTATAAATGAGGTATATTTATAGATGTATGTGCAAGTTCTATTTATAGATTGCATGTATATTTATAGATGCATGTCGGCTATTATTATCCCTTAATATTAGTTGGATAATAAACAATAATCTATTCTCAATGAGCACTTGGAAATAGTTAATTGAAGTGGAAAATCATTTAGTTATAGGAATTTCAAGTTGAGTGGTTGGTTGGCGGGATATGCAAGTGGACTTAGTTGTAACTAAGTGATTCGAAGTTGTAACAGAGTTGGAAGTGCAATTATGAAAGTTGTAAAGTAGTTTAACTCAATTAAGTGAGTTAAAATCAGTTGTGCTAGTTGTAACTAAAGATACAATAGTGAGAGATCAAGTGAATTAGTTATTAATTAATTCACAATCAGTGGCCTCACATGAAAATGAAGATTTACTACTATTAACTGCATGAATTTCGGATCCAGTGGAGACCCAGTTGAGTTATAGGTGAAAGTGCAGATAACTATCAGTTGTGATATTATCTAGTTGCACACATGCAACCACACACACATTGGATGTACCCATGAGGATTTCAAATTCAAGGCAAGCATGATTCCATTCATTCAGGTATTTATATTAGGTGGGATTACGTAGTGGAGGCAGGCTGTCTAGAGACAATAAATTGGCTAAGGAACTTGCCAATTTTTGTATCATAGTGTTAGACAATTAGCTCATGTACTGAGAGCTCTTGGATTGGATCTTTGTATGTAATTGTTTCATGGTCCATGATATAATGCATAATATAATATAGTGGGGTTTTTAGCTATATGCTTTCCTTGGGTAAATTATCTGTGTTATGTGTGATTGAAATTTCTTCATGATATTATGATTGGCGATTGTGTTTCAAATTCCACAAAGAATTTTTAGAAGGGATTATGTATTTAACAGTAGCATATTATTGTTAGATTAGGAGAATCCAGGAAATACATATTTTGTATTAAATTTTTACAGTGTGTTGGTCATTTTTTTCTATTGGTTTCATATGTTTTTCTCATACATATGGTGTATGTGCTTGTTGCATCTTTTTTGTGTTGGCCATGGTGGTAGTGACCATGTCGCCATGGAAGTGTTGATTGTGTTGTTGTAGCATGTTGTCATGAGTGTATGAGTGGTTATGTGTTGCTCATTCTTGTGTATTTTTTGTGCAAGCTTGATTACATATTGTTACATATTGTACATGCATTGCTTGCTTATGCTATGGTTATATATTAGTCATGCTTCAATGTTATTTGTGTATGATTTCTTGTGTGATATCATATGTTGAACATGCATTGGTCATTCATGACTGGTTATACATGTCAAGTGGGTGCATTTGGTCAAGTTTTCATTGGTTTGATTGAGGTTGTTGTGCATAAGTTCATTGCATGAAATTATGTCATCATTATGATATTGGTATGTTATGATGCTAATGTGTTGGTTAAGATGGAGCACGAGACACATACCATCAAAGTGAAGTTGCATCATTGGACCTAGAGGCAAGATCATGTCGTCATACAGGTTTGGATGTTGGGCATGCATGTATGAAGGTTAAGGATTGTTATATGAATTATGGTTATGAGTATTCCCTTCATTCTATTGATGTTATGGTTACATACATTATAGATGCTAGTTGATTAGTGAGGTCATATGTACATGTCTTTGGTAGGCATGAACGATAGCAACCTTTGGTGGCATGCATTGATATTATTTTTTATGTTAGTTAAATTATATATTATGGATGAGCATGTTATAGGTTAACTTTTGTTGTTGTTTGATAGTTATCTCGATGATTAGGTTACATGTGATATAGAACTCATTGTTGTTACAAGCTAGTGAATTGATGATTAGGGTTATTTCATTAACATATTGATGTTATATGTATTATGAAAATTTGTGTTGGATCATGCAAATGGTTAGGGTTATGACATTCAGGCATGAGTCGACCCAATTATGATAGTGAGTTGTATTATGCCTAGAGTGCCTGCGTGTATGTGATTGTATGCATGAATGACAATTGTTTATGAGTTTAGGGTGTGAACATGTTAGCTAGATATTTTTATGGATATCATGACCTTATTTATGATTGGGTTGATATGGTGTGAAATTATATCATGTTAATCTAGATTGATTTTGCAAACAATATAGCCTCCCTTGAGATATATTAAGTTATGACCTTACTTATGTCATCTACTTTGTACTTGAATGTTTGATTATGTCATTTTTTTGGTGTTTGAGTGTTGGTGTCTATTATTTCATATATTTACTGTTGAATTTTTTATTAATCACATGATATGAGAATATTTTTGTAATATTGCATGAAGTAATGATCTTTTTTTAAGACCATTGTAATAACACGTTTGTGTTAAGACACTTGATATGTACTTGAGTGTAAGTAGGTGATAGTTGTAGCATCATGTATTATGACTCATGACTATAAGTAGATTATTGATTATGACATGGTTTTAGACTTGGTAAATGTTGATTCCAAATTAATATATGTGTTGTCTTGAACTTTGGTACATAGGCTGACATATGTGTTTAGTTATAAGGCAACATGATTGGCACAACAAGGTAATATAATTTTCATATTGTATATCTATTTATGCGCTGATAGTTATGTGTTTATGGAGGTATGATGTAGGAGATTGCATGGAAAAAGAGACTTCCATGAAATCTTGGAGAAGGATCGGGTTGCGTTTTCCGTTGGAAGCTTTGGGAACCCATGGGGATTGAGTCATGGTGTTGTTTGAGAGTCTTGTGCTTCTAGTATTTTAAGATTTCTTTGTGCTTGATTTGCAACTTTGTTTATTTCTGGTGCAAGGCCTTGCCACTTTGTTTTTTGTGTCATATTGCTATTTATTTTCATGGTTTTCATCTTGTTGTTTCTTCTTCTTTCCTTTTTTTTGAGAGAGTCTTGGGAATTTATTTGGGAAAGAGAAAAGTTAATGGAGCTCCGTAATATTCTTAATTAGCCCAGGCTAATAGGAATATTCAATTTTGTTTTGTTTTTCATGCTTATGAATAAAATTGTAAAGGAGGACCAATAATGACTCCTAAAAATCAAAATAAATCACTGCTCAATGTGAAAAAAGCTAAATCTGAGCTACTTTCATAAACACACTTAAGTGTGAACGAGGCTGGAACAATTTTCTGGGTCAACAAGATCAAATCAACATCGCTGTCTAGGTGCAATGTATCTCCAAAAGGCACATCACAATCCATATTGGAAGCCACTCATGTGAATGAGGCTATCATCAAGATGGTTTAGGGTTTGGAAAGGCTCCCACATTATAAAAGAAGGGTGAGGACACCAAGAGAAGGGTTGATCATTTGATATTTTTGAAGGTATTTTCTATTTATGCAAACCTCATTCTCTAGCTTTTTAGCTGAGAATAGTGTTGTTTAGCACTTGGGTGTTCCTGGTCGGGAATCCCACCTCCTTTCTTGGGTAGCTCTTGGAGGAGACTTGTGCTATCTTGTCCACTATCAGGCTTGGGCCAAGCTTCATCTTCCAACCACAATTCAGATCTTATTGAGGGTTTGATTATTTCTGTAAGCTGCAACAGTGGAAGCTAGATCTATTCAGATCTAGGCAACTCTAGTGCCTCTTCTTAGTGAGTGTGTCTTTTAACCTCCTGGAAGAGTGTATTGGATCATCAGAGCTGCATTTTCAGATCAAGGAATTAGACCTAATCACTACTAAAGATAACATCACAGTTTTACCTTCCATACTGCATTATCTACAAGAGGAAAGTTGTCGGGTGTTTTGACTACCATTTGGAGGAGAGATCTCCGATGATAGGATTCTCCCTTTCATTGTAGTGATCGATGGATTGGCCAAACAATCCATGTTTGTTTCAGATCTGATTTACTTCTGTATTTATTTACCGTATAATTTCTAAATATTGCTGTAGAATTTTAATTCTAGATCTCAGATTTACTCATGTACCTTCATGTTTTGATCAAAACCCCAAGGGGAAATTGTAGAGGAACTCATCTAGTGTACATATCTGATATAGATCTATATTTTTGTACATAGATCTATTCTAGATCTAAAATGTAATGTTCAGCTGCTTCAGCCTATAAAATAACGTTGTCAAGCTTTGCAGTCTCATCTTGTTGTTGCAGCACCTCAATCTTGAGGGTTTCTTCATGTGATTCTTATGTTTACCTATTGTAAATTGTATGAACCATGCTATAGATATGATTTACTGAATTCCATACCATATTTCATCCACCACCTTCAGAAAATCACACTTCCTGTGCTTCAGTAATTTCTTCATACCACAAGTCATGGGGATTGGGCATTTTTAAGCTATATCGGGAGTGGTAGATATTTTTAACATAGCTAGAGTCATTTTTTTAGGATGAAATTTGATATTTAAGTTTCTTATGACCCAAGATAAGATATACCACCGTCTCTTGCCATTATTTTTATGCTCATCTCTGAAATTAACCATTTTAGGGCATAAATTGCTGCTTTTCCCCAACTTTTGGCTCATAAAATGAAGTACAGTTTGTTTTTGTAGCTTGGATTGATGGCTATATGTTTCTAACATGTCATATGAGCTTATTTGATGCTGAATATCCATTACTAAGTTTATATATTGCTGCAGTCCCTCTTTGGGGCATCTTTTCAAGGAAACTAGGTGTGGGAGATCTGTTTAACCCACCTAGAAGGATTCCTTTTTGATACCCTCTTGGATTTAGGACTTAGATACTCAAATATAAGGGATCCAAGTGTTGGTTTTCATTTTTTTAGCATCCATTACTAGAAAATGCGTTTTCCAGTCATGCCTTGCTAGCTGTTCCAGATTTGGAATATTACAGTGGTATCGAAGCATGATCTCTGACTCAGCCTGTGAGATCTAGCCATCAAAAGAATAAATAAGAATAAAAAATAAATATTACATATAGGACAAAGAGGGGAAGGGTGAAACCCCTTTACTTGGAAGGATTGGAAGAGAAGATTTTTTCTAACACTCTCTCTTAAGCCATGCATGAATTGAAGGAAGAAATCAGGGGAATGAGGGGAAGACATGCAAATCCATCAAGGAGTTCTTCTCATGAATAAATCCACAGTACTTCTTATGCTGTGTGTGAGAATTCAGCCACACAATCTGATCTACAATGTTGTGACATGCCTACTTTCTTGTTGAGAGAAAGAGGAGAAGGAGGAATGACAGAAGAGGAGATCTCCCTACTTCTTTTCCAAACCTTGGAAGGTATTAAAGAAGATCTCAAGGAGATAGAAGGGGAGGAGTGTAGAAGATTTCTGTAAGGGTTTGAAACAAGCCCTAGCTATTCACATGATGTGTGTAGGTATTCAGCCACACATGCAGATCCACATCACAGTCTATTGCCCAAATTGACTGCAATAAGGATGAAGGAATAAGATGCACTCTGGGAGGAGACCTTGAGTGACTATCTTCAGGAGTATGAATCTCAATCATGGATATTCAAAGAGAAATTAGACTTCCAAGGGTTTTTCAAACTTAAGGAGGTAAAATCCAGCAGCCACAAAAGACGCAAGAGAGGTAGAATCTTCCTATCTCATTTTGATGGATCAGAAGGGTGCACAACAAAAGCTTGGGTAGAAGAGCTAGATTCCTATTTTCAGCTACACCAAGTTTCAGAGAAGGATGTCATTAGAGTAGCAGCGCTGCACCTCAAATGCATGGCCCATGATTGGTGGTTTAATGATTCTACTTCATTTTTTCATGCAAATGTAGAAACTTATGTTGATTTCACTAAAGGATTGATGAGGAGATTTGATAAAGAAAATTATGAACCATCATTTGTTAAAAGTAAAGACTCAAACACTTTGCATGAGTTGGAGAGACCTATGGAACCAAATCCACTCCATAATTTTAAAGGGGATAAAAACATGCAGGATATCTTGCCAAGGGCAAGATCCCCATTTATTGAAGAGCCCTCTTCTATTTTTGAAGACATGGAGTCTTTTTCTTCAAGGGATGACTGAGATCAAGTGTCTCTCATTGAGGATGAGGCATTCTCACACATGGAAGAAGAGGAGAAGGATCAGCATAAAGGGATGATGAGCATTCACCCTCATATATTTCAGAATAATTCTACACAAGGGAAGGATACTGCACTATGCAGACAAGAGAGGGATAAATCAACCCACTCATACATGCAGTCCACTTCAGATTTTGATGTCTCACTACATGGAGACATTCCACCTGGGAGGCCACCAGATCTAGAATTGGTGAGAGACATCTTGCCTCTTGGATCACCATTATTGGATTCCATGGAGGTGAGGAGTTTGGAGGATGACTTTGGCATGAGGGATGTCAAAGTAGTAGGTAGCAGCACAAGGAGAGCTTCATATGCTAGATCACCAATGCTGTCTCTTAGGAGGATTGATCCCTATTGGAGGTCTCAAATTTTGATAGAGTACTCCAAGGATCTTTGCGCATGCATGATTTTCGATGATCCGGATGGAGGTGATAGATACATGGTAGATGATATGGTCATCTATTCCTATGGTAGGATTTTTTGGGCTAGATCTTCTAGTCTCAAGGAGAAGCTGCTACATGCAGCACATGAGGACTTCTCCTCTATGCACTTTCATGCATATTCCATTTGAAGGAGGAGTTCACTTGGGAGGGAAGCTAGCATGACATATTTCAGCATATGGAGAGATGCATAGCCCGAATGGTAATGGAGAGGAGGTC
The DNA here is from genome assembly GCA_034641835.2 of Pinus albicaulis. Classification (NCBI taxonomy): domain Eukaryota; kingdom Viridiplantae; phylum Streptophyta; class Pinopsida; order Pinales; family Pinaceae; genus Pinus; species Pinus albicaulis. The sequence goes on along the minus strand of CM076570.1, from coordinate 570,219,521 downwards.
ACAGCCACTTCCATACTCATTGAAGGTGAGGGAGGAATTCCAGTTGAGCCATTTCAGCTCAAGATCTCAAGTACATGATGGAGGAGGTATAATTTCACATTTTGTATTGTACTTATTTTCCTTGTTTGAGTAGCATGATGTATCGAGAAGAGTTGCTCCTTCTTGCATGTTGTATAATAATGTACTTGCAGCCTTTTGTAGCATTGAGATTGGCTATCTCATTGGTGGTTTGTGGGGGAAGCCACATGATTCTTGGTGTGCACCATTGACACCATATTGTAATTTCATGTTTCCATCTTATGAGATGGCTGTGGCAGCAAACAAGTGGCTGGTGAAGCAATTTTCATTTCTTCTTTTGATGCAGGCAAAGGATGCACTGCGCTGGTTCCATGAGTGGAACTATGATTCACTCTCTGGTTGTCATGTGACAGCTTGTTTTCAATTGTTTTTGCTTCCATATATTGCTGATGTTTCTATGTTCATGGGAATATTTGTTTGGAGAGTGGGATATGTGATGGAGATGCCCATTGGGAGTATGATTCTCCCTACTATTCATGCTATATGTTTCAGGAGGAGAAATGGGCAAACCACGATTGCCACATCTCAAATCTTTTCTTCATATGGAGTGAGCCATTTGGAGAACTTGAGTGCCTGGAGGAGGCACTTCATGGTTTAACTATTTTATGGGGTAGCTTGGGCCATACTTGGAGGCCATATTTTTTCAGCCCAAAGACATAAACAACCCCACACTTATCATAAATGGATAGAGAAACTACTTGGATGGAAAAATATAAACTCTCCATTCAGCCCCAACACATTACATAGATCCGGGGTTGAATTTTTCTTTGATGAGTACCTAAAATGGATCATTTCAATTGGATGACTGCATGGGTGAGGGAGTCACTCATTGGGAACAATACTTCCCATGTTTTCATCTCTCCTATCTTGAGGAGGCCATTGAGCACCAAGGATATCACCACTTGTACCTTCCATTTCCTCATGATGTACACCTTGTTATCTTACACTTGGAAGGAATCATTGGAGGACATATTCATTGTCTATCATTTTTAGCCATGGTGGGATCCATTGATGAGGCCACAAGAAGAGGGAGGAAGAAATTTTGCTGTACATTGCAGTTTTTTGAGGACAATCAACATTTTGAAGGGGGAGGACTGTAATATTCCTAATTAGCCCAAGATAATAGGAATATTCAATTTTGTTTTGCTTTTCATGCTTATGAATAAAATTGTAAAGGAGGGCCAATAATGACCCCTAAACATCAAAATAGATCAATGCTCAATGTGAAACAAGCTAAATCTGAGCTACTTTCATAAACACAATTATGTGTGAACGAGGCTGGAACAATTGACTAGGTCAATAGGACCAAATCAACAGTGTTGTCTAGGTGCAATGTATCTCCAAAAGGCACAACGTAGTCCATATTGGAAGCCACTCATGTGAATGAGGCTAATTCATCAAGATGGTTTAGGGTTTGGCAAGGTGCCCACATTATAAAAGAAGGGTGAGGATACCAAGAGAAGGGTTGTTCATTTGATATTGCTGAAGGTATTGTCTATTTAGAAAAACCTCATTCTCTAGCTGTTTAGCTGAGAATAGCACTGTTTAGCACTTGGGTGTTCCTGGTCAGAATCCCACCTCCTTTCTTGAGTAGATCTTGGAGGAGACATGTTCTATCTTGTCCACTATCAGGCTTGGGCCAAGCTTCATCTTCCAACCCCAATTCAGATCCTGTTGAGGGTTTTATTTTTTTTGTAAGCTGCAGCAGTGGAAGCTAGATCTATTTAGATCTAGGAGAATCTAGTGCCTTTTCTCAGTGAGTGTGTCTTTTAACCTCCTGGAAGAGTGTACTAGATCATCAGAGCTGCATTTTCAGATTAAGGCATCAGACCTAATCACTACTAAAGATAATAGAGCAGTTTTCCTTTCCATATTTTGTTATCTGCAAGAGGAAATTTGCAGGGTTTTTTTACTGCTATTTGGAGGAGAGATCTCTGGTGATAGGATTATCCCTTTCACTGTAGTGATCGATGGTTTGGCTAACCAATCCATGTTTGTTTCAGATCTGATTTACTTCTATATTTATTTACTACAGAATTTTTGAATATTTCTGCAGACTTGTAATTCTAGATCTCAGATCTACCATGTACCTTCATGTTTTGATCAAAACCCCAAGGGGAAATTGTAGAGGAACTCATCTAGTGTACAGATCTGATACATATCTATATTTTTTTAAATAAATCTGTTCTAGATCTAAAATGTAAAATTCAGCTGCTTCAGCCTATAAAATAACGCTATCAATCTTTGCAGTCTCATCTTGTTGTTGCAGCACCTCAATCTTGAGGGTTTCTTCATGTGATTCTTCTGTTTACCTATTGTAGATTGTATAAACCATGCTATATGTTGATCATCTTAGCCCCTTGCTAAATGTTTGTTAAGCAGTCCCTTTAAACCATTCGAAGCCCCCTCTTTAGCCTTGAAAATCCGTGTTTTGTGCCTGTCGTTGCCTTTAACACCCCTAAAATACATTAAAAAAGGCCCTAGATTTGTATCCAAAAATATAAAAAGGCCTAGCCCTTTTGGCCCTGGCCCCTCTGTTTTTCTATTCCATGCGACCAACGGCTGTAACCAAGTGCAAAGGCATTAGGCGCTTGTAAAATTTTGTCGGGCTAAATTATAACCGTCGATCTGAATGGATCGGATGGCATTCGCAAGGCTCCATCGTGCCCATACCCCACTCTTTGTTCGCACATTCGTTACATCTCAGCCATTCATTCGCTCGTAGATCTGACGGTCCACATCACTCCCACCTGGTGGTCCCTGCGCCTGCGTTCATTGCTCAAAACCGACCTGTTTATTTTGCACCACCTTTGCGAGGCAGGCGATATTCTCCCTTCGGCCAGCGATTCCATATGCTGATCGCCGCGTGTCCTTCTGTACGATCCCAAAACTGCTCCATTTCATGCGTTATCTTTCGGTCGTAGACTCGCAACGAAATCAATGTAAATCGTCCGATTTGAGGGCTTTCATCCTACGGTGATCATTCTCTGAAGCCACACGTAATTTAACACCAAGGAAATGTACCCCCTGGCCCACTGTTAATTATCCCTGACACAGTTTAAATCGTTGATCTTATTTCAAGATCGGATGGCCCAGAATCGTTTACCTGTCCTGCTATTGACTCAAGCCTCCCTCCACGTCATACTGCCACGTGTTTCCATCGTGCATCCCTCAGCCTCCCATATATATTTTTAGGTCGAAGGACCACTGTCCACATCCAATTTCACGTATTCCTTCAATTCTTCTCTGCCATCTCTCTGTGTTCTCCGCCCCCCCGCATCATTTCATCATTCTGCCAAGTCTGCACCACCATTTCCATCAACCCCACCACGTTCACCATCCCTGTGTCTAGTTTTCTTTAACGAGTTTGTGGTTTTGCAGGTTTTCCGCGGCAGAGAATTATCATGATTCAACGCCTCCATTATAGAAGCCGAGAACGCATGACGGGACCATGTTTTAGGAGCAAAATTTATGAAAAAATATCTGAGAGCTACTATGATATGACCACCATTAAAGAAAGCAAGGATTTAAATCTATTAAACCCTCCAGGGTCATTCAAATGCACAGGTTGAGTAGATGAAGAATTAATGGCGCAGATAGATAATATCAGTGAAGAGCAGGGGATTAAAGAAATGAATTTAAGGACTTTGGGGCTTTTACATAACCTTTTGGAGGCAAAGTACCGGATCGAAGACCCTGCAGATCACTAGAAATATTTTTTTCACAGAAAACAATGCCCTCAAGGTTTATTTCAACCGGATTTTTGTCAGGAAAGGACAGAATGTTCATGTGAATTTCTCTCTATACCGTGTTCCTGAAGAGATTCTCTACCCAGTGCATTTATTTCTGCCGGCAGCAGAGTACACACAGCTCAGAATGGTCATTCAGTAGTGTGGGCGCGAAGGTCTTTCGCCATTTTGTTTAAATTTAACCCAATTAAATGAGCATCACCTACCCCATTTTCTAGAGTTTTCAGTATCTCCTATAAAACTCCAGAAGAAAGACATTGTAGAGGTTCCAGATTTTTATCAGAAAATTGTGCAGTGAAAGGCTTATTGTATACATTTTGTAAAAGATCTTGTATGAAGGCTCAGAGCCCGTAGGGTCTCAGTGAGGAGGATTTATATATGTCTTAGAGGATTATGGTCTTTGATATTTCACAGTATGTAACCTGATCTTATGTGTTTAATACAATATTTCATTTCATCCATCTTCTTGTATCATGTACTGGAATGTGAGTGGCTCACTGATTTTAGGTAAGGATTTATCCTAGTTCATACCCATACTTGGATCAATCAAGCGCTTTAAATATGGCTCAGGCATGATATACTGTTTCCTGTTCATTTCATCCATCTTTCTGCTATATTAGTTTCTTTGGGAGGGTGCTTTTAAAACGCCATTGTCATGTATGGATTCTTAGAATGATAAGCCCATATATGGTTCTGTTGTGTATCTAGGTATCAGACCAAAGTTAACTAATATCTTCTTATATTTCTTTCACTGCATACACCTTTTGATATCTAATTTCTGTGGCATATTACTTGAATCGGCCCTCTTTATAGCAAATTGTCTCTTAACTGTCTGATGCTTTTGTGTTGGAGCTTTGCATCTTGTCTCTACAACATTACTTTCCTTGTGGCAGTTTTTGTAAGTTCTGGTCCCATTAAAATTTGATTTCCTTGTTCTACAAGAGATAGCAAGAGAGTTTTGGATTGACACCCAAATTTTATGATACACTCCCTGCTATGATAAGATGTCCTAGGCACCGGTCTATGGAAACTCTAGGATGTCTCTAGGGGTGACAATTTCTGTCGACAACATCTTTCTGGCGCCGTTGCCGGGGACGAATTTAAGAATATCAGTTTACCTGGGCCTCGACAAATCATATTCACTCTCTAATCAGGTGAGCACAGAGAGTTGAAGAGTTGCATATCTCTCACCTTGGCGGCTCCACTGTTGTTTATTTGATAAATCTATTTGTAGTCCCGGCTCCTCATAAGCCATACCTGAGGTCAGATAATTCTAAGCCAAAGACGCCTTCAGTGTCTGACCCTAAGAAGAATATACATAGAAGAAGTTGGAAAGAGAGGGGATCAGTCCATGCTGAAATCCCTGAATGTTCTGTAGAATATTATCCATCCTCTTCTTCTCAAGAAATCCAAGTAGAAAATCCTGACCCCACTGTTGGAGATACAGAATATTTTTCAGATAGCCCACTCAGAGGAGGTGTTAGAATTGAAGATAGTTTTCACCCTACCCCTGAGGCCAAAGAAGTCAAGGAAGCCACCGAGGTAGCTGCTGTTAACTGTGAGCTATTCCCATCCACACCTCAGGCTGCTGTTTAATATATTCCTATTGTTATTCATACTCCACTTCCGCCTCCACCTCTTCCCCCATTTGTACATAAATTGCTGCACAACCTCCTCCTCAAATGGCTAATTTCCCAGCCTTTTTGTTGAATAAATATGCCCCCCTGGCATTACCCCAAGTGTTGAATGATATGCCACAGGATTATTTGAAGATCTTGCCTAGATTCACTGGGGAAAATGAAATTGATGCTCAGAAACATCTTCAGACTTTATGCTCTTTTGTAGAAAACTTCAATGTAGAACACTTGGATGTAGGCTTAAGACTATTTGTGCAATCTCTGGATGGTGAAGCCAGAAAATGGTTCAAGACATTGGGAAACTGTTCCATAGCCACCTGGGACAATATGGAAAATAATTTTCTCAGAAAATGGGGAGAAAAGAAGGATCATGGTCAGTGTCTTACTGAGTTCAATACACTCAAGAAGAAACATAATGAAGGGGTGTCAGAATTTATCAAAATATTTAATAAGTTATATCTAAACCTCCCTGCAGATATGAAGCCTCATCAGAATGCTACCTAAGTTGTTTTCATAGCAGCCTTTGACTCAGATTTTGGTTTCTCTCTCAGGGAAAGAAAGCCTGCCACCCTAGTTGATGCTCAGTCAGATGCTCTTGAGTTGGAGGCAAATTTTTCTTCCACTGGAAAATTAAGAGGGAAAGCTAAACAAGACACCAGAAGAAGGGGTAAAGAAGAAGTATCTACTTCTAATCAGGATAAGGATTCAGATAAAATTGAAGAAATGAGCAAAATGATTAAGAATCTTTCTAATAAATTGGTCAAGCTCGAATTGGAGACCAAGAACTCAGCTTCCAAGAACTTTCAGAATGCTCCAAACAGGGGTTAAAATCTTCAGTATAGAAATCCACCCCTGCAAATATTGCCAAGGGAAGCTAAAGAGCAACATGATCAAGTGCCACAACCATTGTACCTGGAAGGCCCAGTAGATGACTCCACTGAATATGTTGCCTACGAGCTAGAAGATTCAAATCTTTCTTTTTCAAATAATGATGAAATAGAATTCCCTTTGCAAGAAGAAGAAGAAGCAGAAATTGATCACTATTGCAAGCATTTTAATGATTTCATGCAAGCACATTTTAACAGAAAATACGACCTCAGATCTTCCAGAAAGAGGACCTGGACTCAAGATGAAGAAGAATAGCCACTTCAGAAGGAAGCATCTACTCAAAAGGAGTCAACAATGAAGAAAGTCACAGACAAAGGTAAGAGTCCTCTAAACAAACCTCTGCAGTCTAATAATCAAACTCCTTCTTCCTCAAAACTAGTCACTCCTCCTAATACTGAGTCTGTGTCAAAAGAAGTTAAACCTTCAGCTGAAAATAAAGAATAAAAAGAAGTTGTAATAGAAAAGCCCCCTCATGCTTTTAATTTGCAAAAAGAACTTGAAAAAGTAAAAATTCTAGTCCCTTTGACTGAACTGTTGAAACAACATGTTTACCAATCTCAAGTCACTTATTTATTATTCCCTCCTGAAGCACCAATAATTCTAGATAGTCTTAACCTCCAAGAAGAAATACCCATGGTAGTCTTTGGCCCACATGTCGAGGAGATAGACCCCTCTACTCCTCCTTTCTATGTGTCTCTAGTTATTCATGACCTGCTACTTCACAATTGTATGCTAGATTCTAGAGCTTCCCATAATCTTATGCCTCTGTTTGTCATGGAGCAACTAGGTTTGAAAATCACATGTCCATATAAAGACCTCTATTCATTTGATTCCAAAAGAGTTAAATGCTTGGGGATGATTAAAGATTTAGTTGTCAATCTGGCCCAAATTCCAGCAAAAAGTGTAGTAATGGACATTGTGGTGGCTGACATCCTAGCCCGCTTTGGCATGCTGCTGTCAAGGTCCTGGGGAACAAATATTGGTGGGTCACTCAAGATGGATTTAACATATGCCACTATCCCTATTTTTTGTGGCCAGGAGAGGATATTATACAGAGAAACCAGATTTGTCAAGATGGTGACTAAGGTTGACAGCTCAGAGAATTCACCAGTCTACAACAAAGAAGGAGATTTCTCATGTTTAATGTTAGAAGAAGATCAAAATTTTGCTCATAAACCTTCCTTCTGCCAAATCAAGACTGAGCAGCCTTCAAAGAATCATGAAGCAGGAGTATGGACTTTACATTTTGATGGAGCAAACTCAAGAGAAGGTAATGGGTCTGGAGTATTATTAATCTCCCCTACAGGAAAATGGATCCCACTGTCTTTTAAATTGGAATACGAAGCTACTAATAATGTAGCTGAATATGAAGCACTGCTATTGGGATTGCAAACAACCAAGAGCATGGGCGTACAATGTTTAAAGGTCCTAGGAGACTCTGAGCTAGTGGTCAGACATGTCAGAAATCAATGTCAAACTAAGCATCCTCGGTTGAGGGCTTATAGGAATGAAGCATGGGACATGGTGGAGAACTTCTTCTTAGCATTCAATATCCAGTTCATGCCTTGGGAGCAGAATAGAATGGCAGATTCTCTTGCTATAGCTGCCAGTACATTTCGTCCTCCTCAGATTCCTCTCTTGAGGTATGAAATTGAAGTACGTTATAGGCCATCAATCCCAGATAATATTAAGCATTGGCAGGTGTTTGAAGATGAGGAAAAAATGAAGAGATTCCTGGAAATAGTGGGAGAATTCTCCAATATGGAGATTGATGATTGTGAAGAAGATGAGACCGAAGATATTTCAGAAAATAAGTGGGAAGAGAAAATGGCAGGAAGTAAAGTGCTGCAGCTGAAAGGAAATGTCATCCCTAGAGGTTTGGTGCCTCTAGAAAGATTATTTGATAAGAATGATATCCCAGTGCAGCCTAGTCGAGTGGTAGAGGAAGATCAAGTGGAAGATATAAATCTGGGTACTAATGCTGATCCCAAAATTGTCAAATTATCCAAGAAGGTCCCAGAGGAATATAAGAAAAAATACTTGAAATTATTTCAATATTATAAAGATGTATTTGCAAGGTCCTATCAAGACCTGAAAACTTTTGATATCAATATAATGCAGCATAAAATTCCTTTGAGGGAAGATGCAAAACCTTATAAGCAGAAGCTTAGACAGATAAATCCTCTGCTACTTCCCTCCATTGAGAAGGAAATTAAGAAGTTATTAAAGGCCAAAATAATTGTGCCATTAAGGTACTCAGAATGGGTTGCTAATTTGGTCCCTGTCAGAAAGAAAAATGGAGAAATAAGGTTGTGTGTTGATTTCCGGAATCTGAATAGAGCATCTTTAAAGGATAATTATCCATAGCCCAAGATGGACCACATCCTGCAGAAAGTGGTGGGAGCCTCTAGAATGTCAATGATGGATGGTTTCTCTGGTTATAACCAGGTGGCTGTACTTCCAGAGGATTAGAAGAAGACTGCTTTCACTACACCATGGGGAACATTCATGTATGCCAGGATGGCCTTTGGGCTGATTAATGCAGGGGCTACCTTTCAGAGGGCAATGGACATTGATTTTTTTGGGGAGCAGGATAAAGTTTTGGTGGTGTACCTTGATGATATTACAGTGTTTTCAAAAAATGATGCTGAACACATTGAGCATTTACGAAGGACTTTTGAAAAATGCAGAAGATATGGTATTTCTCTCAGTCCACAAAAGTCTTTATTTGCATTAGAGGAAGGCAAAATTTTGGGGCATATTGTAACTAAAGAGGGGGTAAGGATAGACCCCAAAAGAGTAGAGGTTATAAATAGCATCCCTCTCCCCAGAAATAGGAAGGAAGTGCAAGTATTTTTAGGTCGGATAAATTTCCTGAGAAGGTTTATTCCTAACTATGCTGAGATAGTTAGGCATATAAATGATATGCTGAAAAAAAATAATGAAGTAAAATGGTCTCAAGAATCTAGAGATGCATTCACCAGGATAAAACAGGCATTTGTTGAAGCTCCTGTGCTAGCTGGGCTAGATTATACTAAACCATTTATGATCTTTTATTTTGCTTCACCTCATACAGTAGCTGGAGTGTTATTACAGAAAAATGAAGATGGATATGAGCAGCCTATTGCCTTCTTCAGTTAGGTTCTTCATGATGCAGAAATAAAGTATAATATATTGGAGAAACAGGCCTATGCCCTGGTGAAATCCCTCAAATCTTTTCACATATATATTTTTCAGTCTCACATCACTGCATTTGTGCCTACTGCAGCTGTTAAAGATATCCTTGTTCAGGGAGACAGTGAGGGAAAAAGGGGAAGGTGGATTGCAAAAATACAGGAGTATGATCTGGACATACGTCCAACCAAGTTGATCAAAGGACAGGGGCTTGAAAAAATTCTATCCGAATCAAACTATCAAGCTTTGGGCATAAATCTGTATATGATAGCAAGTGGGGAGTCTGAGAATGAAAAAGAACAGCAAGGACTGGAGGTAGCCACTCAGAAAACACATATAAAATATCTCACTAGTCCATGGTATAAAGAAATAGTGGAATATCTTTTAACACTCAGCTGTCCTCCAAGTTGTGATAAAGCAAAATATAGGGCATTAAGATTGAAATCACAGAAATACATAGTTGCTAATGGGCAGCTATATTGGAGAGATCCTTCAGGCATACTACTATTATGCCTCACAGAAAATGAAGTGGAAAATATAATGATAGAATTTCATGAGGGAATCTGCGGAGGACACTACAGCTGGAGAGCCACAACACATAAAATCTTAAAGGCTGGTTTCTATTGGCCTAAATTATTTGGAGATGTTTTTACTTGGGTCAGAGCATGTGAGAAGTGTCAAAAATTTGCTGAGAGACAGAAGTTGGCAGCTCTGCCCTTGATCCCAGTTCATGAAGATGAACCATTTCAACAGTGGGGATTAGAGTTTATAGGAGAAATACATACCCCATCAAGTGGCCAACATAAATGGATATTGACTGCTACAGATTATTTTGCAAAATGGGTGGAAGCCATACCTACAAGGAATGCTACTGACACTGTCATCATAAAGTTCATGGAGGAAAACATCATATCCAGGTTTGGTTGCCCTACTATAATAGTGACTGATAATGCACAGGCCTTCAAATCTGCAAAATTTGTAAATTTCTGCGAGCAGTATAATATCACTTTGAGTCACTCCACAGCTTACTACCCACAGGGGAATGGCTTGGCAGAGTCTTCAAACAAGACTCTAGTGAGGGCTTTAAAGAAGACCATCAATGAAAATCAGAAGAATTGGGATTCTCAATTGAAATTTTCTCTATGGGCTAACAGAATCACCAGCAAGAGAGCAACTGGGAAATCTCCATATGAGTTGGTATATGGATGAGCAACAGTTTTTCCTATGCAGCTGGCCTTACCAGTGGCACGTTTCCTACAAGAAAGTCAGGAGGAACCAGATGATATGGTCAGGAGAATCAATCAATTAGTGGAATTAGAGGAAACACGAGGACATGTGAATCAGAGACTGACATAATATCAAGAGAAAATGAAACATATATTTGATCAGGATGCAAAAGATAGAAAATTGCAGATAGGAGACCTAGTTCTTAGGTGGGATGTCAGGAGGGCTGAAAAGGGAAAACATGGCAATTTCAACCCACTGTGGTTCGACCCATTCAAAATTGTGGAACAGGGAGGCAATAACATGTTCATATTGGAAAATTTGCAGGGTAACTTGTTGGATGCCCCTGTAAATGGACAATTTCTAAAGCCCTACTTCCAATTCTAATTCAAGTTGAGGGCTGATTGTATCATATTGTATATTAATTTTGTTCTATTGCTGTCTGAATGATGCGAGTGTTATAAGGAATCATGAGAAGAAAAGGTTTTGAAGGGCAGAGTCTGCATAAAAGATGATCAGGTGGTCTGCGTAGTTCTCGACACGCCCAAAGATGAACGTGTCGTTCCCAGGTGGAGCCAATGTTGATCATCTTAGTCCCTTGCTAAATTTTTGTTAAGCAGCCCCTTTAAACCATTCGAAGCCCCCTCTTTAGCCTTGAAAATCCGTGTTTTGTGCCTGTCGTTGCCTTTAACACTCTTGAAATACATTAAAAAAGGCCCTAGATTTGTATCCGAAAATATAAAAAGGCCTAGCCCTTTTGGCCCTGGCCCCTCTATTTTTCTATTCCGTGCGACCAATGGCTGTAACCAAGTGCAAAGGCATTAGGCGCTTGTCAAAGTTTATCGGGCTAAATTATAACCGTCGATCTGAATGGATCGGATGACATTCGCAAGGCTCCATCGCACCCATACCCCACTCTTTGTTTGCACATCCGTTGCATCTCAGCCATTCATTCGCTCGCAGATCTGATGGTCTGCATCACTCCCGCCCGGTGGTCCTCGCGCCCGCGTTCATTGCTCAAAACCCGCTTGTTTATTTCGCACCACCTTTGTGGGGCAGGCGATATTCTCACTTCGGCCAGTGATTCCATACGCTGATCGCCGCGTGTCCCTCTGTACGATCCCAAAACCACTCCATTTCGCGCGTTTTCTTTCGGTCGTAGACTTGCAGCGAAATCAATGTAAATCGTTTGATTTGAGGGATTTCATCCTACGACGATCATTCTCTGAAGCCGCGCAGAATTTAACACCAATGAAATGTACCCCATGGCCCACTGTTAATTATCCCCAACACAGTTTAAATCGTTGATCTTATTTCAAGATCGGATGGCCCAGAATCATTTACCTGTCCTACTATTGACTCAAGCCTCCCTCCATGTCATACTGCCATGTGTTTCCATCATGCATCCCTCAGCCTCCCATATATCTTTTTAGGTCGAAGGACCACTGTCCACGTCAAATTTCACGTATTCCTTCAATTCTTCTCCGCCGTCTCTCTATGTTCTCCGCCCCCCCCCCGCATCTTTTCATCATTCTGCCAAGTCTGCACCACCATTTCGATCAACCCCACCACGTTCACCATCCCTGTGTCTAGTTTTCTTTAACGAGTTTTTGGTTTTGCAGGTTTTCCGTGGCAGAGAATTATCATGATTCAACGCCTCCATTACAGAAGCCAAGAACGCATGACAGGACCATGTTTCAGGAGCAAAATTTATGAAAAAAGATCCGGGAGCTGCTGTGATATGACCACCATTAAAGAAAGCAAGGATTTAAATCTATTAAACCCTCTAGGGTCATTCAAATGCACAGGTTGAGCAGATGAAGAATTAATGGCGCAGATAGATAATATCAGTGAAGAGTAGGGGATTAAAGAAATGCATTTAAGGACTTTGGGGCTTTTACATAACCTTTTGGAGGAAGAGTACCAGATTGAAGACCCTGCAGATCACTAGAAAGATTTTTTTCACAGAAAACAATGCCCTCAAGGTTTATTTCAACCGGATTTTCTTCAGGAAAGGACAGAATGTTCATGTGAATTTCTCTCTATACCGTGTTCTTGAAGAGATTCTCTACCCAGTGCATTTATTTCTGCTGGCAGCAGAGTACACACAGCTCAGCATGGTCATTCATTAGTGTGGGTGCGAAGGTCTTCCGCCATTTCGTTTAAATTTAACCCAATTAAATGAGCATCACCTACCCCATTTTCTAGAGTTTTCAGTCTCTCCTATAAAACTTCAGAAGAAAGACATTGTAGAGGTTCCAGATTTTTATCAGAAAATTGTGCAGTGAAAGGCTTATTGTATACATTTTGTAAAAGCTCTTGTATGAAGGCTTAGAGCCCGTAGGGTCTCAGTGAGGAGGAGTTATATCTGTCTTAGAGGATTCTGGTCTTTGATATTTCACAGTATGTAACCTGCTCTTATGTTTTTAATACAATATTTCATTTCATCCATCTTCTTGTATCATGTACTGGAATGTGAGTGGCTCACTGATTTTAGGTAAGGATTTATCCTAGTTGATACCCATACTTGGATCAGTCAAGCGCTTTAAATATGGCTCAGGCATGATATATTGTTTCATGTTCATTTCATCCATCTTTCTGCTATATTAGTTGCTTTGGGAGGGTGCTTTTAAAACGCCATTGTCATGTATGGATTCTTAGAATGATAAGCTCATATATGGTTATGTTGTGTATCTGGGTATCAGACCAAATTTAACTAATATCTTATTATATTTCTTTCACTGCATACACCTTCTGATATCTAATTTCTGTGGCATATTACTTGAATCGGCCCTCTTTACAACAAATTGTCTCTTAATTGTCTGATGCTTTTGTGTTGGAGCTTTGCATCTTGTCTCTGCAACATTACTTTCCTTGTGGCAGTTTCTGTAAGATTTGGTCCCATTAAAATTTGATTTCCTTGTTATACAAGAGATAGCAGGAGATTTTTGGATTGACACCCAAATTTTATGATACACTCCCTGCTATGATAAGATGTCCTAGGCACTGGTCTATGGAAACTCTAGGCTATCTCTAGGGGCGACAATTTTTGTAGACAACACTATATATATGATTTAATGAATTTAATACCATATTGCATCCATCACCTTCATAAAATCACCCTACCTGTGCTCCAGTAATTTTTGCATACCACAAGTCATGGGGATTGGGCATTTTTAAGCTATATCAGGAGTGGTAGATCTATTTAACATACATATAATCATTTTTTTGGGCTGAAGTTTGATATGTAAGTCTCTTATGACCCACGCTATGAGATCCCACCATCACTTGCCCTTATTTTTACGTTACTCTCTGAAATTAACCATTTTAGGGCATAAATTGTTGCTTTTCCCCAACTTTTGGCTCATAAAATGAAGTACAGTTTTCTGCTGTAGCTTGGATTGATGGATATGTGTTTCTAACATATCCTATGAGCTTATTTTATGCTGCATATGCATTACTGAGTTTATATATTTCTGCAGTCCCTCTTTGGGGCATCTTTTCAAGGAAACTAGGTGTGGGAGATCTGTTTAACCCACCTATAAGGATTCATTTTTGATACCCTCTTGGATTTAAGACTTAGATACTCAGATATAAGGGATCCAAGTTCTGGTTTTCATTTTTTTAGCAGCCATTACTGGAAAATGCGTTTTCTAGTCATGCCTTGCTAGCTGTTCCAGATTTGGAATATTACAAGCTCTGGGAGAGTTGTAAGGTACCTAGAACTGAATGAAGCTTGGTGCATGAGTAAAGGGAAGTGTAAGGTAATATTATGACCATATTTTGGATGGGTGGAGTCCATTGGGTAAATGGAAAGTGGTAGAGTAGGTAAAGTGAATGGATCTGAGGTGTTATATGCCTTGTCTATGTTTGGAACACTTGTTATCAATGGTGTGCATGTTGTGCACGAATAAAGGAAGTTGTCTTAACCTAGACCTTATGGTATCTATAAATTGTGTTGAGATCATGATTATGTTGATGTTTATATATGTATAAATTTATGCATGTATGTATGTATGTATGTCGTGTCTGATAGGGTCATCATGGATCATGAGTGTTTAATGATAATGTTTATATGTATATATTTATGTAGTTGTATGACAGGATTATGAGTGTTCTATGCTAACTATTATATATATGTATCTATTTCACTGTCTAACATGGTTTTCAAGGATCATTCTTGTGGAGGAATGATTTCTTATGAAGGTAAATGGCATGAAGAGGTTCTTGGTCTTAAGAGGAATCAAGTGGGAATATCTATGCTAATTATTATACATATGTATCTATGAATGTATCTATGTCACTGTCTAACATGGTTGTCAAGGATCATTCTTGTGGAGAAATGATTTCTTATGAAGGTGAATGGCATGAAGAGGTTCTTGGTCTATGAGGTTAGTATCATGTGGACATGAATTGATATTATATGCTTGTACTATGCCTATGTTTATGTTATGGAAAGGTAATGTTGAGGGGTACATCAGCGAAGTGAAAGTAATGCAATATGCGACATGTTAGGATAAGCATGGATAGTGGAAAGATACTAGAAGCAAGGTTGCTTGTGGGTCAAAGTCTGGTCTATGGATGTGCATTATTATTATTGTGTATATGTTGCACATGTTGTATATTCAGTGATTGTACATATGGTGATGTGTAATATTTCATATGTAGTATTATGTACATATGATGTTGTATGCCTCGTATATATATGGTGTTGTGTGTATATTGCATATGCAGTGATAGGTATAGATGGTGCTATGTACATGTTGGATGTGGTGTTGTGTACATATCATATTATGTGCATGCTGGATATGTGTTGTTGTGTGCATATGGTGTTGTGCGCATGTTGGATATGTGGTGTTGTGTATGTATGGTGCTATGTACATGTTGAATATGTAGTGCTATGTACATATGGTGTTGTGTGTGTGATGCACATATAGTGTTATGTACATATGGTGTTGTGTGAATGATTTTACATGTGGTTTTGTGTTCATGTGGTGTTTTGTGTAGGTGGTGTCGTGTACATGTGGTGTCCTGTACATATTGTGCATGTGATGAGGTGTACATGTGGTATTATCTACACATTGTACAGGAGGTGCAATGTAGATTTGGTGTTGTGTACACGTTTTGTAGGCGGTGTCGTGTACATGTGATATTGAGCACACATTATGCAGGTAGTGTTGTGTACATATGGTACTATGTACATGTTGCGAATAAGGTACTAGTATAGATGTAGTATTTCATGCATGTCATACATGTTGTGTTGCGGCCATGCGGTACTATGTGTGTGCATGGTGTAGTCGTGGTATTGTGACATGTGTATTCGTTGTGTTGTAACATGTATATGTATATGTATTGTGTTTTTTTGTACACCGAATGTGGGTGTATGTGTTGTGTTTTATTGTACATCACGTGTATGTGTATGTGTTGTATGATGGTGTAGGTGTATGTGTTGTGATTAACACTATGTGTATGTGTGCATGATTGAAGAGAAGAAAATTCATTGGGCTCTTTCCGGGTGTGGAAACTGATCCAGTGTGTGTACAGAAATAAAAAAGGCAGAAGTAGGGATGGATGAAGGATAATCATCAATATCTTATTTCAGATTTATTATGCATGAGATCTATGATTCTTACTTATGATGGTTATGAATGATTTATGATTATGGTTTATGGTGATTTCATGTGATTCATGATTTTAATTTATGATGGTTGCATTTTGAGCTAACCATATGTGATATGTTTATACATGATGATTGATCAAATAGCTAGTTTGACTTGTGGTGACATGAAGTAAAAAATATTGCAAGTTCACCTTATTGATGGGCCACCAATGAGGCATGATTTGAGTTTATTTAAAAAAAAAATTAGCCTAATGGGGGTTATTTTATTGGTACTAGAGTCATGGAAATTCTTGGTTCAGTGGTCGAAACTAATTGCAAGAACTAGCAACAACAACAAAAGGAATTGAAATAGGCAACAATATGTTGGTGAAGAAATTCAAAAGCAGGGCCATTATGGGACACTGGAAACCAATAGTGTCCATTGATTTCCATGAGAATTCTATGATAGGTGTGATGGTTTTGAGGCAGGTATATGCCTTGGTTTTGTATCTTTCGATGCAAGTAAGCCTTGCCAAGGGATGGAATGCTCGGGATGGGGGTGCTAGTGGGACTTGGAAGGTGAGTGACTACATGGAAGGGGATGACCAGATTACCTGAGGAAGTGTGTAGAAAATAAGGCAATGTTGGGGATGGATTTGTTTTGGTCATTATCATTTCCCGATGGAATCAAATGCATATGGGATTGTGCCCTGGAACAATGAGTTGGTAACTATTCACTGAGGGTACATTAGCGTAGTATTTTAGCGCTGGACATTGGATGTAGATTTGAATTTTGCAGTGGATTTTTTAGTTCTTGGGAAGGAGGTGAATCCTGGTATTACCTTTAGGGTGGAGGTGTGAGCCTCTGGATTCCCTTGTTGCTTATACGAGCATCATATCCTTTGATTTGTTGGTTGAGAAAATGTGCATGCGTATATGTGTATATTATTTTAAATAATTTATTGAGCTGAATTTATAAATCTCCATAGACAATATGATTATTTGCTGGTTGAGGAAAATGTGATTGTTATTGTAAATACCATAATGATTTGTGTTATAAAGCTCTAGTAAATGGTATGTTTGTCATTTTTTCAACAATGGTCATTGTAAATACTGAAATTAGCTATGTTATAAATTTCCATAGGAATTATGTTTTGTTTTAGCATTTTTTTGGTTTGTTGGTGCGATGGTGTTCCCCCAAGGATGATGTTCCCCAAAGCGGGAGGGTTTTGTAACATCCCTGGTAAAAATCCATTTAAAAAAATATATAAGACCACGATTTATGGGACATGTATTCCAAGATGAATGGCGGGAAAGACATCCTAGCATGTGTTCATTTTGGTTATTATGGCTAAAGGAAATTGAAAAAGGTAATGGAAAAGGCATTCATTTATGAAAATAATGGAAATTGGGAGAAAAGCGAGGTGAATGGTCACATGTTGCATGTGAGGAGGAAAATGAATGAAAATAATGGAAAATGAAGAAAATAGAGGCCTCATTAATAAAAAGGATTTTTAGGATCAATTGGTAACCTTTTGCTCAAAATGTTTTGGTTAATGAAATTTTGGAGCTCTCTCATTATTCTCTCTCTCTCTCTCTCTTACTCTTCTTTACTTAGAGTTTTCTTGGAGCACTCTTGGAGAGTGTGGAACACTTGGTGATTTGGAACAAGAAGGAAAAGTAACAGCAGGAAAGCATAGGGGGGAATCAGGATCAACATCTACAAGAGGTTCCAAGTGCAGATACAAAGTTTCATGTATGTTTTCCTTACTAGTTTTGGCATGCATGGTGTATGCATGTGGATTTTCCTATCATTTCCATTTTCTGGATAACCATGGTGTTGTGTTTTTATTTCCGATGATTTTTTTTTAGTTGGTTCTCATGATTCCTTTACTTTTGGATTGAGTTATTAGTTCCTAGAATCCTTGGTTGGAAAAATGCTCTAGAAGCCCTGTAGACAATTGTGGATTGAGTTACTAGTCCTGGAAGCCTTGGTTGGAAAAACGCTCTCGAAGCCTTAGGTGGGTTGAGTTACTATCCCTAGAAGCCCTGGTTGGACAAAATGCTCTATAAGCCCTGTAATTTTTAGGTTGAGTTACTATTCCTAGAAGCCTTGGTTAGAACAAACACTCTGGAGCCCTGGAACAACTTGGATAAAGACCAATCCATGATGGTTTTGATGTCCGATTGTGAGGTGGAATCATTGGTTGACAGTATAGGTGGTTTGGCCTATGGAAACCTTGGATTGATTTTGATTGATGAGATCCCACATTCATCTTTGGAATATGGCAAAAGGGTGATCGGCTAAAGTCAGACTTGGCTCAACCAATCTATGGTCAAGCAGAATGTGGAGGTCCCACCTATGGTTGGTTTTTAAACTCATTAATGAGAATCTCATTCCTTTGATAGTTTATGTATAATTTCACAAGTTATTATGTGTATTCTATTTTTGTTGTATCCATGGTGTTTTTGTTGTTATTATGCCAGTTATAAGCATGTATTTTATTAGTGATGATGTATGGCTCTATCCATGTTTTTAATTGTAAATGATTTCACAATGTATCTATGGTCAAATATATTGAATTGCAACTAATGATTTAAGGGAGCTATTCTTCTTAGTGATTCTCAGATAAGTATGAGACCCCTATTCTTAAAAATGTTGTTTACACCTGTAGATTCAATGTTTGTGACATGTTTGACAAAATGCATGTCATGGCTAGCAGGGGATTGGTTGTGTTATTGATGATATGTTTTCTTGTACATCATTTTTAGGTTGTTATTTATCATGTGTAAACTTTTCATGAAGTTATGGGTAGTGACTTGGCCTCTGGGCTTGAAAAGGTGGCTCGAATCCTAGATTCGCAGGCACAAAACTAAGAATTTTTGGCCCTACTTGGTCACATGCAGTTTCAATATTGTGGCTATAGCCTCTGAGTCACTGACATACAATTTTATCCAAGCAGATATGGCTCACAGAGGCCAAAAGTTCAATGTGATCTAGGGGTAAGAGGCCTGGAAGGTTTAGTTAGCTCCCCAGGGTTTCATTGATGATGTACAAGGTCTGTTTTTCATGTTTCCATTGGTTCCACTTCCTTAAGGTCACATAGGAGGTTGAATCTCATTATAGTAGCCTCTTATCGCATGTCTACCTTGGGTAGCCGGTTACTTGGGTAGGTCTGAAAAGGGGGTGTTACATTAACATAGGTATGTATATAAAGGCATATTGATAGGTATCCAAGTGCGATAAGAAAAATGGAAAGGATGAGTGGTAGAGATGAACAACATGGAATGAACATAACCAAATAGGAACCTAAAGAAGAATCAATTGGGAAAATTAAAGAGGAAACTCCTGGACTAGTAGACATACTTAGAATTTTAAGAGCTGAAATAATAAGTTGCAAGGAAAATAATGAAAATATTTACAGAGATCAAGAAGAATTAAATGTCATAATATTGAAAATATTATCTACATTACAGAGACAAAGAAAGAAAAAGATTAAGGATATACTATCAGAAATCTACAGGAAAAAACATAGTGATAACAAAGAAAAAGGAAACTAATCAAGAAATGGGACAAGACATACAGAGGGAGGAAATAAATTTCTCATCTCTCCAGAAAGATAATTAAGTATTCCTAGCCAATCATTGGATAGAGCAACTACCGAATGTCATCATCAAAGGAAGAGTAGAAAGACTCCCATGCAAGAGGAAATCAAGAAATAAAAATCCCCAACCTTTGATGGAGAGGTAAAGAAAGTAAAGGATGGATAGGATTGGATTTTTGGAATAAAGAAGTACTTTCAGATGCATAACTATATTGAAAACATGAAGTCCAGGGTGGTTAGTTTTAGCGTAAAGGGAAAAGTCGATATATGGTGGGAGGATCTCAAGAACATCAAAGGAATCAGAGAGAAGGAGTTGACCTAGAAAAAGTTTTAAAAGTACTTCTGAGAAAAGTACCTATCTAATAAATATTATAACAACATACCTAAGAATTTCTATGAGCACAAACTAGGGAAGATGAAACCTGAAGAATATATCAATATTTTTTTATAGATACTGTTAACACTGTAATTTTTCAAATATTTTCAAAGTTTGGTCATCATTCTCCAAGGAATCTATTTGCCTTTTTAGTTCAGTTGTAATATGAAAGTGTCATTGTCAAAGTGTAGTGGTGTGCACGTGATTTTGAGAAGAACTAGACAGTGATATGAGAAATGTACAATGGTCGAATAGTTCTAAATATGAACTAGATCCAAGCTCAGGAGAGACTAGCACTACATAATACCGAACAAGCTTAGGAGGGTTACACTGTGGAGAAAAAAAAAATATTAATTAAGATAATTTATTCGTTAAGGGAACGTATTTGGGCCTGTTGAATGAAACAATGTTCAATATTGAAGAAATCATACAGATTTCCTGAAGACAGAGAACTTGTGTATTTTCCTTTAAAACTTAAGAGTTTTGGAGGAAGTGTAAAGGGGAAAATATATGGTCAGGATCAAAAAATAGAATTGAATCAGAGAGATGTATGGTGGAGATCATAGCAAAAAAATGCAAGTCAGATGGATGGAAAAGATTAGATCACGAGCTCTAAGCTAGAGATAAGCTATCAAGAATGGATATAGCAAATAAATATGCAAGAGATTTAATGGATCATAGGTTGTGAAGAGTGGCCACGTGTCGGCCATAGGTTCCATCGCATCTCACATTCAGTAAAGGATATAAATTTGCAATATGGTTAAAGTTGCAAAGTTGTGATGCGATAAGATGTGGTTCAGCGATGTGATGAAAAGAGCAGTAAATTAAGATCTGTGAATATCGCACATCACATGCGATAAGGTATAGTGGCGATTGTGAAATTTCAATAAGTTAAAGTTGCAAAGCTGTGATGAGTTAAGTTTTTCAATGTGCGATGAGGTGCTAAAGGAAAGGGTTTAAGGTTTTTCCATTTTCCTGATTCCCCGTTTGCGATGTAAATGGGCCCCATCGTCTATCATGCCACATCACCTCTCTTCTCATTGCACATCGCACTTCACAAATATTAACCTTTAAATCCCATTCCTCATAACAAAACTCTCTATTTGCGATTTGCGAGCATCCCCACCTCCTTTTCTCATCATCATCCCAATCGCAAATCCAATTCCCTCCTGCTTGTGTCTTATTTTTAAAATTTCCTACCCGATCTGCAATTGAGATATATGTATAAAGGGTTTTTCTCCTCCCGCTCATCATTTATTTAATAATCTCTCCCACTAATAAAATGAAATCCCACTATCTCTTTCAATCTGCCTCCATAACCTGTTTAACCTCCATATTTATCGCTCCTCTTTTATTTCTCCTACTGGCCCATAATTCAACGTGTCTCCTTCTCATATCTTTCATGTGCCCAGTCCTTTTGTTTGAAACTATCTATATGGGTTTTTCCACTCCAAATCTATTTCCACGTTTATTTCAAAATCCTATCACGACAAACATGAAACCAAAGGAAAGGAACATCGATAGAGTTTCTTTGAAACAAATTTCTACCATTACTCTCAACACCAATAATTTTCCACAAGGCATCATGTGACATTCTAGGAACACTCACAGGTTTATAGAAAATAAAATTCAACACTTATCAGCAAATAATAGTATCTTATTAAAATCTCAAAGATAGTTTATCAATATGATTAATTCCATTAGAGTTCTGTTAGGATTGTAAATGACTAAAAATAGTAGGGAATATACATTTTCCCCTTATCTGTTTTCTGTTAAGTTATTATGAAAGGAATCTGAATGTCTAGGCCTTGCTGGAAGATCTATTGTAAAACTATAAATAGACATAAGGAAAAATAATAAAAGGTTTTTTGGTTGTTCAACTTGTTTTATATTGCGTTGAATATTTTTGAGTTGATAGTATATAGATATGCACTCTTGAGGGCTCACCAACTATGTGGTGTGTGTATTGTTTTCCCTTCTATTTTTACATACTTTATCTGTCTTTCTAGATTTATCATAAACTTTCTATCTTATGCTTTTATAAGTATTGTGAACCTTCAAGACATATGGATTTATTTTTCTAAGTCTTGTTCCAAGCTTTCCTGATTTAATATGAATTGAAGATTTTTCATAAGAATTCCTTGAGGTGGAATTAAAACCTGTTTCATGTTTTTATAAGTATTTTGATCTAGCATGCATGTTAATTTGTTTTTGTCAACATTGATTCACTAAGCATTCTTGATTCATGAGGTCATGTTAGTCAGAAAAATTCCTTGTAATGAGATTCTTTAAATGTAAAGTGAGACTCTTGTATGTCTTTTAAAATCATTCTTTCACTATACATTTCAGATCTAGAATTTGCGTCACCATTTCCTCTTAGCAGTGGGCTTCTATTTTACATATCCACTATTTATCTTCAATTTTTCTAACCATCAGACTACAAACTCAATTTTTCTACCACATCATACACCGGTGCCCTCATATGTGTGAGAGATTATTATTTACTCAAAATCCTTTTCAGTGTGTGTGAGTTTCAACCACTTTCCAAAAAAATCAAATTATAAGAAAAGCCCTTGAGCTTAAGATGTGTCTGTTCAAGTGCTTGTCACAGTCCAAGTGATGATTCCACCGCTAAAATATTTTGGTGCATCTGACGGGAGATGAAGGCCTTGAAACAAAGTATTCTCTCAAGTCCCTTGTTTTAAATTTCTGATGATCTATTCTTGATGGTGAACAAGAATTGGCGACTTGAAGAATATTGTGACATTTCACCTGGCTACTCCATGACAAAGAATCTAGAGGCGACTCCACTAGTTTTAGATCCAACACTCTGATGGAAACGATCCTCGCTAAAAGATATGCCTTCTGCAATTTTTCAAAGATAAATAGTTTTCCTAATCCTTTTCTAGATAGAAGCAAATGGGAATTTTCTCTTCCAAGGTTTAGTGGACATGATTGGGAAGTACCATATGAGTTTTTATGGGATTTTCATGATTGGATTCATAGGCTGCATTTTTTTCATGAAGAATTAAAGATTAGGTTTTTTAGATATTATTTGGAGGGTGAAGCCCTTGATTGGTGTAGAGATATTCATAAAAATATCATCACTTGTTTGAAAGAGTTTCATGATTTTTTTAATTCCTATTATAAAGATAAGTATTAGGTCCAGTGTTTTGCTCTGGAATGTTGCTATCAATTTGATAAGAAAGTTGAAAGTGACGATGAACAACATAAATGTAAAGAAAACATGGTTATACCGGAAGGTATTCAACAATCCTTTTGTTCTCATGATTTTCTTCAATCTCTTATCATTCAAGAAGAGGATAAACAACAAATTATTGAGCAACATGATGAGATATTAGGTGGACATAGTGAAAAATTCATAAATCAGCCTTTGTTTGATAAATATCCTAATGATGAAGATCAGGTTTTTATGTAACCTTGTTTTAAAGTTTACAATGATGATCCAATCAATGAAAATTATGAATCTGAATCCGGGGAAGAAGATGATGCTTAGCTCATACAAATTTCCAAGGAATTATCACCTTTTCTAACAATTGATGATAGTCAATATAATTATGAGCCTATGTTTGAAATGTATGAATCTAAGTTGCAGGGATACAATGTTGAAGAAGAAATTTGTTAAAAAAATGAAGAACAAGATCTTCATCAAAGAATTGTTCTATCAAAGGAAATTATGTGTCATCCTATCCTTGAACTAAAATCTGTTTTGAGTAAGTCTCCTTGTCAATTCATTGATCCTATTGCTGATTATACAGAGTTTAGTTTTCTGAAAGTCTCTCTTGTTATTATTCTTGGAGTGCTTCTCATCCATAGCAAAAAGTATGAGTCACATTTAGAGATTATGCTTTATAATTTTCAACCTTTCAGCAGTGGATGCGAAGACATGTCAAGAAATCAGTTGTTGAAAAAAATTATTTTGGAAGTTTGTATACACTTGATCAAGTGAATTTCAACTAATTAGAAGTAGGGATGTACATAAATGAGCTTGCCACTCGAGAATTGGTTTCAATTTTAGATTACAGTTTGATTTAGTTTTTAGTTATGTTGAAAGAAGTTGTAGAAGATCGAAATTTAGCTTATGACTCCATTACCCTATGGCTAGGCATGCTGGTATTTTTGAATTAATGAGTATAATTTTTGGTTGGAGAAATAAGGGCTAGACAAGGCACTGGAACTACGGTCCTTGAAGCCTCACAGGGAGGAATTCATCCCCAATAGGAGCCACTGTTAGCACTGCATTTTTTCAAATATTTTCAAAGTATGTTCATCATTCTCCAAGGAATCAATCCACCCTTTCAGTTCGGTTGTAAGATTAAAGTGACGTTTTCAATGTGTAGTGGTGTGTAGGTGAGTTCGAGAAGAACTAAGAAATGAGTTGAGAAGTGTACAACGGTCGAATAGTTATAAATATGAACTAGATCCAAGCTCAGGAGAGAATAGCACTATGGAATACCGAACAAGCTCAGGAGGGTTACGCTATGGAGAAAATCAAATTAGTAATTAAGATCATTTATTCGTTAAGGGAACATATGCGAGCCTGTTGAATGAAATGGTGTTCATTATTGAAGAAATCGTACAAATTTCTCGGAGACAGATAATTGGCATATTTTCCTTAAAAACTTAAGAGTTTTGGAGGAAGTGTAAAGGGGAAAATATATGGTTAGGATCAAATTGTAGAGTTGAAGCAGAGAGAAGGATGGCGGAGATCATAGCACACAAATGCAAGTCAAATGGATGGAAAAGATTATATCGCGAGATCTAAGTGAGAGATAAGCGGTGGATAATGGATATAGCAAATAAAGATGCAAGAGAGTTAATGGATCAGAGGTTGTGAAGAGTGGCCACATGTCGGCCATAGGTTCCATCACATATCACATTCATTAAAGGATATAAGTTTGCAATATGGTTAAAATTGCAAAGTTGTGATGCGATAAGATGTGGTTCGACGATGTAGTGCAAAGAGCAGTAAATTAGGATATGTGTGATGTGGTAAATATCTCACATCGCATGCGATAAGGTATAGTGGCAATTGTGAAATTTCAATAAGTTAAAGTTTTGAAGCTATGATAAGGTAAGTTTTGCAATGTGTGGTGAAGCGCTAAAGGAAAGGCTTTGCAGTTTTGCGGTTTTCCCGATTCCCCGATTGCAATGTAAATGGGCTCCACTATCTATCATTCCATGTCACCTCTCTTCTCATCGCATATCACACTTCGTGAATATTAACCTTTAACTCATGTTCCTCATAAAAAAACTCCTGATTTTCGATTTGCGAGAAGCCCCACCTCCTTGCCTTGTCATCACCCCCATCGAAAATCGCATTCCCTATCGATTGTGTCTTATGTTTAAATGTTCTAACCTTGATATGTGATTGTGATATATGTATTAAGGGTTTTTATCTTCCCGCTCATCATTTATTTAATAATCTCTCTTCGATAATAAAATGAAACCCTGCTATCTCTTTTAATCCACCTCCATAACTTATTAAACCTCCATATTTCTTGCTCCTGTTTTATTTCTCCTACTGGCCCACAATTCAACGTGTCTCCTTCTCATATCTTTCATGTGCCCGGTCCTTTTTTTTGAAACCTATCTATATGGGGTTTCCACTCCAACACTATTTCCACATTTATTTCGAAATCCTATTGCGACAAACAAGAAACCAAAGGAAAGGAAAAACGATAGAGTTTCTCTAAAACATATTTCTACCATTACTCTTAGCACCAACAAATTTCCACAAGGCATCATGCAACATTAAAGGAACAATCACGAGTTTATAGAAAATTTTGCAGCAAAGATTTTAAAAATTTGACACCTATCAAAAATTAATAGTATCTTCTTAGCAGCTCAAAGACAGTTTTTCAATATGATTAATTCCATCATAGTTCTGTTAGGATTGTAAATGGCTAAAAATAGTAGATAGTCTACTTTTTCTCCTTATCTTTTTTCTGTTAAGTTATTATGAAAGGAATCTGAAGGTCTAAGCCTTGCTCGAAAATCTATTGTAAAAATATAAATAGACCAAATACAAAGGAAGAAAGGGTTTGTTGATTGTTCAACTTATTGTATACTTTGTTGAATATTTATGAGTTGATGGTATATCAAGATGCACTCTTGAGGACTCACAAACTGTATGGTGTGTGTATTTTTTTCCCTTATGTTTTTACATACTTTATATTTCTTTCCAGATTTATCATAAAAGTTATATCTTTTACTTTTATAAGTCTTGTGAACCTCCAAGACATATAGATCTGATTTTGTAATTCTTGTTCCAATATTTCCTGATTCAGTATGAATTGAATATTGTTCATAATAATTCCTTGAGGTGGAATTAAACCCTGTTTCATTCTTTTATAATTCTTTTGATCTAGCATGCATGTTAATCTGTTTTTGTCAGCATTGATTCACCAAGCATTACTAATTCATGAGGTCATGTTAGTTAGAAGAATTCCTTTAATGGGATTTTTTAAATGTAAAGTGAGACTCTTGTAAGTCTTTTAAAAGAATTCTTTCACAATTTATTTCAGATCTAGAATTTGTGTCACACTTTCCTCTTAGTTTTGGGCTTCTGTTTTACACATCCAATTTTTATCTTCCATTCTTCTAACCATCGGGCTACAAACTCAAATTTTCTACTACATCATACACTAATGCCCTCATATGTGTGAGAGATTCTTATTTACTAAAAATCCGTTTCAGCATGTGTGAGTTTCAACCACTTTCTAAAATACTCAATCAAATTATAAGAAAATTCCTTGAGCTTAAGATGTGTCTGGTTAGGCGCTTGTCACAATCCAAGTGTTGATTCTAGCGCTAACAGATACTAAGGTATGTACCTTACATCAAGGATGTGAAAACTAATATCTAGATATATGTTAGCATATTACCACAAGCATACTGAGCCATAAAAAATTTGATGATCCTAAGACTCTCAAGAAGGTCATATGGAAGGCTAAGCAATGCTATGAATATTCTAAGCATAAGACTATAGTCTAGACTAACTAGAGGAAGAAAGGAAAAAGAAAAAATGGTGGAAGGTTTAATAACTTCACCAAAATTGAGTATCAATAAAACTTCATTGTCAGTAGAAATGAGCCCAGAAATCAAGGAATGAAAAGATGAAAGGAGTTTATTAGTGTTGATATTGTGGATAAAACCACCTAAGGAGAAATTTTCCCAAGTTTTAGAATTATGGTTCAAAGATGCATATCATACACGAGACTTCAAAAGGGAATAATGTGGCCAAAAACATCCCCAAAATATATGAAGCATTAGATAATAGATAGGTAGACTAGAAAGTAATGATCATTCAAATGGAAGGTATGATAAAAAAATCTCCAACACCAGTTTTAATCGACCCGGTATCCAATTTTAGTTATATCATTCCTAATATTGTGGAAAAATGTGAATTTCCAAAGAAAATCCATGGGGAATAATGGCTTTTTCAACTTTCCAATGGAACAAAGAGAAGAATAACACATATGGTTGAATATTTCCCTTTACAACTAAGGAGCATCACCACAATAGTTAAATTGAATTTGTTGTATTTGGGATCATATAATGTCCTGATAGGTATGGATTGGATGGCAACCCACATGACAAAGGTGGATTGTTACGACAAGGTGTTGGAATTCCTAAGTGATCAGGGTGACCCAATTGCACTGTAAGGTATGAGAAAACCAATAACATATATAATGATCTTACGGTGTAGGTTAATTATTGTAGTAGGAAGGCTTGTTCCCTTTATGTCATTCAAACCACAAAGGAAAAAAGGAAACAACACAAATTATAAATCTGAATTTGAGTCAATATAGTGATGTATTTCCAGAAGAATTTTATGGAATTTATTCCTAGCCAAGACATTGACTTCACAATCTAATAGGTTCCTTGAATATAACCAATAGTGAAAGCCCCATATCGAATGAGGATGCCTGGGCTCATTGAACTAAAATTACATTTGAAAGAATGGATGGAAAAAGGGTATATGTGACTCAGTGTATAATTGTTGGGATCTCCTGCAATATTTGTTAAGAAAAAGGATGGAACACTATATATGTGTATCGACTATATCAAATTAAGTAAGGCCATTGTGAATAATAAGTGCCCACTACCTAGGATTAATGATTTTTTTGATAAATTGAGAGGGGCTGAAATTTTTTCTAAGGTCTATTTAAGGTCGGGTTACCACCAGGTCAGAATTAAGGAGGAGGACATTCACAAGACCACATTAGAACGAGGTATGGGAATTATAAATTCACAATGGTTCCATTCACACTCACAAACAATATAACAATTTTTATGTGCCTTATGAACAATGTGCTCAAGCTATTCATGGATAAATTTGTGATGGTATTTGTGGATGACATCCATGTGTATTCAAAGAATGAAAAGGAGCATGAGTACCATATGAGGGTTGTGCTACAATTTCTCATAGAACATAAATTATATGCCAAGCTAAGCAAGTGCAATTTTTTCCAAACTAAGGTTCAATACTTGGGTCATGTAATCTTAAAGGAGGGAGTGGTTGTGGATCTAGAGAAGATAAAAGCAATAATGGATTGTCCCAAACCTCGAAATGTGACATAGTTTAGATAATTTATGGGACTCGTTGGTTACTATAGAATATTCATTCCAAACTTCTACAAAATTGGGCATCCCATCACTGTGTTGCAGAGAAAAGGCATAAAATTTCAGTGCACATTTGAATGTGCAACTAGTTTTGAACAAATGAAGAGTTTATAGACCCATGAACCTACATTAACAATAGCTCACCTCGAAAAGGAATTTTTTATTTGCATTGATGCTTGTAAGGAAGGAATTGGTGGAGTCTTGATTTAGGAAGGGCATGTGATTTGTTATGAATCCAGGAAGATGAATGAACATGAAATGAAATATGTCAACCATGATTTAAGTTGACATCCATTGTGCACACACTAAAAATGTGGAGACATTACATGTTGGGGATAAGGTTTACATTACTCACTAATCACAATGGTCTAAAATATTTTTTTACCAACCCAAACTAAATGCTAGAATAACTAGGTGGTTGGATTTGATCAGTGAATTCAATTTTGAAATCAAGTGCATTGAAGGAAAATAAAATAATATGGAATATGCACTAAATAGAAGTTTACATGATGTTTTCTTGGCATCGATAATCACCTACTCATATGACCTCAACGAGAGAATTAAAGAAGGGCTGATGAACGATGAACATTATCAATTTGTGAAAAATTGTTGGCAGAAACAACCAAATGGATTAGTGAGTAGAAGATATCAAATCAATGATGAGGGGATATCAACATTTAAGAGTAGGAATTATGTGCCTAATTTAAAGGAATTAAAGAAACTTATCATGGATGAATTCCATAAAATACCTTACGCATGTCACCATGGATATAAAAAGATTATTGCAACCATAAATAGGACATAATTCTGGTGAGGAATGAAGAAGGATATTGCACAACACCTTGCCAAATGTTTGTAACGTCAACAAATGAAGTTGGAGTGGAGGAAACCAATTGGATTGCTACAATCGATTCAAATTATGGAATGGAAATAGGAGGTTATATCCATGGACTTCATTACAAGATTACCTGAGACAAATCGATAACATGATGTTATCACGGTGGTAGTAGAGAAGCTGAGCAAGGTGGATCACCTTATCATTGTCTATTCTACTCATAAAGGAATAGATATAGTTCAAATATTCATAAAGAAAATAATTTGGTTTCATTGATTTCCCAAAAAGATAACATCAGAAAGATATGCCAAGTTCACTCAAAATTTTTGGAAGACATTATTTTTTAGATTTGGAGCTCAGTTAGCCTTCAACACTGCTTACCATCCTCAAATCGATGTTCAAACTGAAAGGGTAAATATAATATTGGTGGACATGCTAATGAGGTATGTGATGCATCAACCATGAAAGTGGGAATATTGTAGAATTTGAATACAACAATGGCTACAAATAGTAATTGGGAATGATACCTTTTGAGGCACTTTATGGAAGGAAATACAACGCCCCTATTAGTTGGAAGAACCCAGTTAGGATGGGAATAAAACCTACACAAACCAAAGAGAATATCATTGAAAATGGGCTCATGTTCTAAACTGGCACCCATATATAGTGGACAATTTTAGATTTTGGAAAAAGTGTGGTCAGTGGCCTATTGATTGGCTTTTCCACCCACAATAAAATCTCGTAATGTTTTTCATGTTTCCTTGCTTAAGAAATATTTTCATGATACTTATCACTTTATTGAATGGTCTGTGATATAGGTGGAAACATAGGGAGATTTCTAATCATAATGACTATGCATCGTGGCCCAGAGGCATATC
Organism: Pinus albicaulis; assembly: GCA_034641835.2. Taxonomy (NCBI): domain Eukaryota; kingdom Viridiplantae; phylum Streptophyta; class Pinopsida; order Pinales; family Pinaceae; genus Pinus; species Pinus albicaulis. Next base: position 570,188,829 of record CM076570.1, on the reverse strand, counting down.
ACACTGCATAATAGAATAATAGAGTAGATCAAGGTGCAATGGAAGCACTTTGAACCTGATGAAGCCACCTGGGAGATGGATGAAAAATAAGGGTGTAGTACCCATATTTTGTTTGTTGAATAAATAAATGTAATATCTATATATGTAAATCTCAGTTTTTATTTGATTATGCTAATATGAACATCAACGACGGTGTTCCCCTTAAGGGGTAAAATTATTGTAGGCATATAATAATGTTGATTATATACCTATGTATATATGGTTTATTCATGTATTAGGACTATAATGCTGGACTCCTTTTTATTTCATGGAATATTGATATTCCGGTGGCCTTCTTGACACCATATGCCTTCCAATTGTTTTTATAGGTTGTTAAACTTATACTTTTTATCCGAGGAAATTGTAGATATGAAATACCAACTTGATCTATTCTTGGTATGACATTGAGGATCCAATAGAATGTAGAACTCTACGAGGCTAAATGGGAAATTCCCTTGGACATATGGATAAGTCCTGAACCATGCCTTGTATTCCAGTCATCAAGAACCTATTGTTGTTGTGACAAACACCCTCCATTTCGTTACATTTGAATTTGGAGCCTCGTGGTCATTTGATCTATCATTCCTTGATAGTTATTAGCCGCTTCATGGTCGGTTCATTTTTTCCTAACTATTCCAGTATTCTTCTAAAATATCCTAAGTGTCGAAGTTACTTTCTTACACATAAATAGTTCTTCATGTATACGTAAGTGCATCTTTCCTATGTAAGCTCAACCATCAATGTTTATCTTCAATAACAAGCATTGTGAAGTCCTTAAGTATAATTCTTGTTTAGTCCTTGGAATTAGTGGTTGTGCAATCTTTGAATATAGTACGTGCGAAAAATATGGAAATAATGATTGTACAGTTCTTAGAGATATTGATTGTGCAGTTCTTCATGCTAGGCATTGCACAAATCCTAGGAATTGTGTTGTTTCTGGTGATATTTTTTGTGCAATTGATAAGAACAGTAACTATGTAATCCATGCGACAATCAGTGTGCAACCTTGATTGACAATATCTCTTGCTCCTAATTGAAATTGTATCATCATTCCAATGAGTTTTCTTAATTGTCCCTTTTGTGCACCTTCGATTTAATAAGTGTCACATTCACTCTTGAGACTATCATCTTTACTTGTTTTCACTTCAAAAAGTGTTTATTTTTCTTTATTTTCCCTTTGGCCCATGTCACTTTCACTTTTTTTAGCATTTTCAAGTATTGTTTTCACATTTTCTTACTGTCACAAGTGGCACTTTTAAGTGTTTTAATTCCTACATGTGTCACACTTTGGCACATCACTATAGGTATCTCTATCACACTATTCTGCATTAGCTAGTAATATATTTCATAAGAATATGTGCTAGACACGTTCCCTAAGCCTAGTACACTTTTTGGTTGTATTTGACACTCTTGTCGTAACTTGTATTATAAGTGTCACAAAGCTACGTTTCAATGGTCACACTTAGAAACAAGTTTCGTTATTTTTTTGTTTCAAGGTATGCTTGTTGATTTTGGGTACTCAAAATTCTTTTGGCTTGTGTTGATGTTATTTGGCTATGAGATCACTTCCTCAGGACTTTCTTACATGTATTGTTCTATCTTACCTATATAATCCCACACTTGGGTATTTTTGGAGCATTCATTTTCTTTGTATCTTTCTAACACCCTCTTGGAACTATGCACTATGCAGACTTAAGTCACATTGAAGCATAATTTCCTCTTGGAACTATGAATTTTGTAATCACTACATCCAAGGATTGTGCATTACGTAATAACAATGCTTAGTCTCTGCCTCTTTTCCTTGAAAATTGCACAATTATCCCTCCCAAATAGTCTTCCACAGTGCATTGTGTAGTCTCAGTCAATAGTCATTCCTCACTTCCTATTTGAAATATGGAACTGTGAAATCACTTGGCTTATTCTTCCCTGAACTTTGCATTTCACAATAACAGTGAGCAAGCCTGACTCACTACATCACTAGCTCCCTCAATTGCATAGTTATGTCCTTCAGTCTCTCAACCACTGCACATTGCATAGTCATAGTGACTAGACTTTCATCACTACCTATTGGAACAATGAGCTACCCAATCCTTAAGTCTCCTTCTCATTCCTGCACTTTGTCATGACTTGATCATCATGTTGCATAAGGAAAAGATAAACTAGGATACTTTGGGACTGATATTGTCTTGTCATAAGTGAATTCCATTTGCAAGTACTATTATCTTGAAATGTCAGGATGATTCTCAATGAGGAAGCAAATGAGAGGCTACAAGAGACCACATAAAATAAGAAGCACCAAATGGGACCATCATGAAGAACATAATGAAATTTTGGACCAAAAAAAAGACATGGAAACTCATGTTAACTTTGAAGGTTATGATACTCATCCAAACCCTTTGGATGGTGAATATAAATAAGAATAAAAGATCCATCATGAGGAAGATACAAAGATGGCATCTAGGATAAAGGATTGGCCCAAACACATCATAATGAAGTTCCATGTCATTAATGCCAAGTCATGGCATGTCAAATTGATGATCACAAGGTCATATGTGTCAATATATATTGCCGCATCATTTCTGGAATGTAATTATTGTATTTGAAAAATGATAAAATTTAAAATATATAGAATACCAAGGGTCCCACATGGAAAGTGAAAAGTCACTTGAAATTTTTAAGGTCATTAGAAGTTCACAGGTCATATAAGAATTTTAAAATTCATAGTAGAAGCTCAAGAGTCATGATGGAGTTCAAGAGTCACGTGTGAGGTGGAGAGTCACCTAATTTGTTATAAATACACCCTCATAGATCAAGAGGAGGGACTTTAGAATTTATACTTTTCAGCTTGGCTTATCTAGTTTGGAATAGGACAAAAGATATTTCTTTGGAGGAGCAAGTGGTGAATTAATGTTCCACTATTGAGGATAGTGTGGTAGAATTTTAATTGTATACCTTTGGACTTTCACTTAATATATAAAGCTCTCAAGGCTGACACAATTTCATGCATATGTCATGAGCTATTTTGAGAATATTATTTCATTTTTGCATTGTATGTTTATGTTAACACATACTAATGAAAATGAACTATTTCATTGTCTCTGGGATGTATCTTGTTGGATGTGCGTTGTTACTTGCTTTTATCATTGTTGTTATCTTGTGAAATAATTTGTAGGTTAATCAATGATTCTTTTATACTCTTTTGTGTGTATTTTAGGAGTACTATTAATGTTATTCTAGAGGCTCACTCTCTCTTTTCCCTTCCATTAAAGTACCATATACGTATTGCAATTGTATGCCTCAAAATGTCAACTTGCTTGTTTCAAAAATTGTTTTCATAAGCTCTTATGTTGATAATTGCAGCCAAGGAACATTCCTAAGGATAATGGAAACCAAACTTATTTCCCCATTGGGGCTCCTACACAAAATGGTGTGAGGTCTAATTGGGACTTCATACCCCCTTGGTTGATGAATTTCTAGCCCTATAAATAGTTGGCACTAGAAGGAGGGTTAGATGAAAAGTTAAGCCCATTTAGTCTATTATGAATCTCTTATCTTGAATGACTCATTCCCGAATCATAGTCTTAGGATGTTTTTCTACTAGATCGGATATTAAAATTTCAATCCCAATGGAATTTTTTTACAAATTGTCTCGATTATGGTTTTGTGGTGAGGGTGAAATATCCATAGCCAAACATACATCTAATTTCCTCAAGTTTTGTGAATCTCATGAAATAAATAGTGAAGATGTTGCTTGTAAATTATTCACCTTCACTCTTGAAGGTCGAGTTAAAATATGGTGTCATACATTACCTTCTGCTTCTATTCATTTATTTGAACTACTCTTAAAGGAGCTTAATCAATACTTTTACATGTATCATTATTGAGATGTTCGTAAAAGGATTGATCAACTTAGAATGAAGTCTCATAATTCAGTTAAGGATTTTGCTAATAGATTTATTCACCTATGTTATGAGTTTCCTGAAGAAGATATGGATTGGGATTTCTTCAGTAAAGGTTTCAACTTTTGGTTCAAATCTCTTTGAAACAATGTGAATCTAAATCCTTGGTTGATTATCCTCTTCCAACTTTCATCAATCATGAGGCACCTCTAATATCTGAGGAGGAATCTACCACTCCTTTTGTTACTTCTCCTCCTCCTTTTTTATTTCCAAATAAAGAGGTACCTCATATCGATGTTGGCATTGGGAAGTCTAAAAATAGAATTTTTTATCCATTTATCCTACGTATATTTCCCTACCATGACCTAGATATCACCCAGGAAAAGTTAAAATGTTATGTTAATTCAATGAAACCTAAACTAGATATTGGTCCGTTGATTCCCCCAGATCACATTAATGTGCCTAGCTGAAATCTTGAATCTAAGAAAAGTGGTTCTTCATCAAGGGATGCCTTTCATATTATTTTTTTTACATTCCATAACCTTTTGTGCCCTGATCCACTTGATCAATCCAATCAACTAGCTAGTTCTTCAGGCCCTCTTTATTTTCAATTTTTTGGTCCAAATAGTGATTAGGTGCATAGTGGGTGCATAGTAATCACATTTCACAAGTATAAGAGCATAAAAGTGAAGATAATTTCGATCTCTCTTCTCTATCTGAAATTCCTCCATGTCTAGATGTTGTTCCTTCATTCTTGTTGATTTAGAATCTAGTGATCTTGGAAGTCAATCAAATGAAACCAAGATACTTAATGCATCTAAAGTCTTGGGAAACCATCATTCTGATGATAGTGAATCTATTGATATATATGGTGGTCATTTCCTAATTACACATACCGATCTCTCGATTTCTCAAGAAGGATTCAATCTGAAAGTTTTAAATCTCGAAATCGATCTAGTCAAAGAAGATTATCCTATAGTAACTTCTTGTTCAACGTACTATCCCTTGTGTCCTACAAATTGCGATGAATTAACTTGTGATGAAAATATCTCATGCTCTTAAAATTCAAATTCTAATGAGATGAATTTTGAATTGAAAAAAAACAGTGAGGTCATCCATGATAGAGAAGAAAGTAATGAAATCATCAAGCATCCATCCCATGCTTTGCAAATTCTAGTCTTGCATCAACATAATTATTTAGTTTAGGTTACTCATGAGATTTCTACGATCTATGAATCCTTAGATACAAATCAGAGGAATATTATGACTTGAGTAAATTTTTTGTTGAAGTTGTAAAATATGATCAAGTTAGTGATGTAGATGGTTTCCATCTAGATAATAGTGATATTGTTGAAATAACCGATAGTATTTTTTTACATACAATTTGTGATCTGACTCAGGTCTCAAAATGTGATTATTCAACATTTGAAAGTCCCAATATTTGTTAGGAAGTTGAGGTACTTCAAATTTTATCGATCGTTTTATCAGTTTCTCGTAATCCTGATGAAATCCCCAAACCATGTCAAATCTGGATCTTCTTGCATAATTCTTTTCTATGCATTGTTTCAATAGATATAAACTAGTCGAAATATTTTCATCATTTCCAAGTTAATTTTTCTAAGTTTCAACATCCCTTTTCTAATCATCTAGATATTTTTTCTCTGGCTAACCCACCATCATGAAAATATCTCACATCAAATTAAAGATTGGAATGTATACCATTCATAGATGAACTAAGCTATGAAGTTTCTTCTCATGACAAATATTATCATCGACCGAAAACCTCATATATGTCAAATGCTCCTATGAATAATCAGCTCCTAGTCTTCCTTCTAAATGTAATGATGTTAATCATTTTCATTCTAGAAAAAGATATCCTTTTGAGTGTTAATGAATTATTCAATTATTTGATGAATCAAATCCCTCATCTTGACAGTTTAATGTCACAATTTGATACAAATGTTGAATCCGATTCAACATATATAGATTCATTGTGCCCTGACAAGTTTCCTGTATCTTCTATACTAACATTCATTTTTAATTCTAATGATTTTCATGATGTTGGTTTAGATTGTAATCAAACACAAAAGGAACAAATTGAGGATCAAGAATCCTAAGCTCGAATTGATCCCTATGATCATAACACTGTCTCTAGTAGCTGCCATGCAACTAATCATTTTCACACTTGTATATTAGATGATAGTTGCTCCACATCAATTGATCTTGGTGAACCAATTGATATTTATGCTTTATCATCTCACTATTTAGATACTTGTCAAGAAGTTGAGGCACTTCCACGTTTGTTAATGGTTATGTCAAGCTCTCACTATCTTAACAAGGCTCTTGAACATGATGAGATCATATTCTCCTCACAATATTCTCCATATGATTCAATTAAATCTATTGAAAGGTCACTTTATCAAAAGCTTCAAGGTTTTCAAGAGGCTTGTTTTGAATTCCATGATTGAATCTATGATTGGTTGGAAAAATCTTACTTATAAATATTTGTCTGTAATAATACGTTTCGATATTTCATGGTGTTCACTAATAATTATAATACAAATGAAGGCACATTCATAAGAATATTTTACGATTCATATTATTTTTATTCTAATAAAAATTTTATGATTGTGCACTAGTTAAAGTTAATTATTATGACACATATTTCTTCCTATAGGAAATACCTTCGATTTCTCGTGCAAATTATTCAAGTTGTTATATTTACTTTTTCACATTGATTTATATTGCTTTTAATTGCTCATATCTTTCTATTTTCAGGTCGAGAGCAACTTCAGTGATTACATTGGAAATTCGATTACATTTAACCTTGACCTTCTATCTAGTTAGATTAGGAGTAGGTATGGTTTCATTGTAATTTTCTTTTACAATGTACTGACCTTGCACTTTTACCCACATCTTGTTTTTCATTTTCATTCTCTCTTTCTTGTGTCTTGCATGCTTCTTTTCTTTTTAGACTTACATTTTCTTTATTATTTTGATTTTGTATTTTTTATTTTTTGATGTATTTAATTTTTGGTTTTTTTAATAAGACCATGCAAAAAAATTCTTCTTATCTAGCTCAAGGGGAAAATGTGGTGAGATTTTAAAAAGGAAATTATGATGATGCGCAACTCTTGGCTAACCTATCTTCTTCTTATTTATTTGGGCCCACACTTTTCTTATATTCAATGATGTATAAATAAAAATATGATTCATTCCAGATGTAAATCTCCATGATGTTGTGAAACCAGCTCCAAAAATAGAAGAAAAGAGATATCAATGCCTTAGAAATAAGCCACTTCGAGGGGGAAACCTCCAATACATTACATGAATGGAAAATTCTTGGATGATTCAAATTACAAAACCTCCTTTCTATATATAGGAGTCCATGGGGCCACAATGTAATCCTAGTGGGGCCACAATGTAATCCTAGCCGACCTAACAATAATAATTTAAGGGCACAATAATAACAATATGGGGGTTACAGGGGTACAATAATAACAATAAGGGGGTTACACTAACAAAAATAAGGGACTATACTAGTAATATAGGGACCTAACATGCCCCTCTCCTTCAAAAAAGTGTTGTCCCCAACGCTTGAGTAGCTCTGGGTGCTTCTGTATAAAATTCTCATCCTCCCATGTATAATATTCAGTGGGTAAGTTATTTCACTTGATGAGATACTCTGAAATTGATCGATTTCGTAGCTTTCGAGTTCTTGTTTCTGTGACTGGTTCAGGTTCCAATATGATTTTTCCTTCCTCATCAAGTTCTGGCAATATTATTTGAACTGGAAGATTCTCACCTATAACCTTCTTTAAGCATGAAACATGGAAAATTGGATGCACTCGTGAAGAAGTAGGAAGCTCCAATTTGTATGCCATATTACCAATCTTTTACAACACCTTGTAAGTGCTGGGAAAAATACTTAGGGGGGGGGGGGTGAATCAGTATTTAGAGCTTACTCAAAACTTTTACTTTTTCCTTATTAAATTCCATACATGACTTTAACGAACCCAAATCGCGTATACATGTGGATATCCTTAAGAAAACTTGCATATTACCAGAGCATGCATATAATTTACTTAGATCAGTGCATCATTCATTCATCAGATGTTTAGTAAGCAGTTGGTATGTGCAGTAAGAACAGAATAAATCATCACAAATAAACAACACACATGAACATAAGGATTTAAGGTGGAAACCCAATTTGAGAGAAAACCACCGTTGTTGTCGTCTATAAAGAAAATTGCTTAAAATCATGTACTGGTGCAGAATCATACCAGCACATAGGCACCCACCTGTAGAAGGCTGCAACCTTCTCTCGTTCTCCAACTACTACTGGAAGGGAGCTTCAACCCCCTGATCTCATTTACCAGCCACTCCTGGAAGGGAGCTACTACCCCCTGATCTCGTTTACCAGCCACTCTTGGAAGGGAGCTACAACCCCCTCACTGAAGGCTTCGACCCTCAGCACCACCATGGATCACGTTTCATCAATTTTCATACTGGATCCAACAAATTTCACAAAACACACCTTGTAGGCCTCTTTTCATCAAATTTTTAGACTGGACCCACTCCACACATTTAAGCTCAAAGAACATACATAAAACTAAAACTTATAAGCCCATCAATTCATTCATTGAATCATCAACCAATCAACCAAAAACTGATCTTTAATCATAATCAACTAGCATCATAATTAGTATTCAAACAACCCAGATATATATGAAGACATCATTGACATACAATAGTAATACAAAAAAATAGATTAGAGATTTCCTTCTACACACTTCAGCAAAACCATAGATTCCATACATGGTTTTACTTCACTAAACCCACGTATATATGCGCTTTCACATAGACAACCCATCATATAGATCTGTAAACATTACAGGGCTGATCTTAGATTACATACGCGCTTTTGCTGAAACCAACCTGCGTATATACGTTCTTTCGCTGAGACGAACCTGCGTATAGATCTATAAACATTGCAGGGTTGCACAAATCTTCAGAACAGATAAACAGCTCAGATCTTACCCTTCACTTCAGTAAACATTTGCCGGATCACAGATCTAAACTTTCCATAAACCGCTCTATAAAATACATAGTCATTTCAGGTCTAGAGATCCTGATCCATCAATTTATTCATAGGTGCATTATTAATTTAGATCTATCAATAAACTGCAACCCATTCCATGTATATATACTTCAAAGTGAAGTATTCATTGAATACACATGCACCCCCTTTCACTATGATCTTCTTCTCCTTATATGGTTTTAGCATTTATCAATACCATGAGCTAAACCACACAACCTCCGATGGTATTCTTAGACGAAATCAAATAGACAATGCAACGTTCAATACTGTGGGCTAATACCATGGTAATGCCCCTTGGTTTCAAACTTTTGGAGTGCACAAGGCATACACGACTTGGAACGTGTTTATCTATGTGCATACGCGACTTCTCTTCATAAAAATTGTGTATATACTAATTCTGAATGTATACGCGGGTTTCCTTCACAATAGTAGCGTATACATTGCATCCATATGCAGGTTTCCTTCATCAAACCTACATATACATTGTGACATATTATATTTATTATTTCTCTAGCACTTATTGGAATTCCTTTCTCTGTCACATTTGAACTGACATATAGAAACATCATTTTTAGATCTTTAACAAATAGGCTTCTTATCAAAAGGAAACTTCATCAAGTAGGTTTCCATCAAGGACAACTTCATCATGTAGGTTGCCATCAAGGACAACACATTACATCATATTGACAACAATCTCCCCCTTTGGACTTGATAGCAACCATGATGGTGTTTGATCATCATAATAGATAAATAGAATAATCATAACCATTATTCAAACACCAATATATTCTCCCCCTTTGACATCAAGGGCAAAGGGCAGATCAAAACCAAAACAAGGTTTCTCTTCCCTTGTAGAAAGATAAGCTCTGTAGATCTGATGTGCACTAAATTTACCATGCTCTCGCTGAGTTCATGCTGAATCTTTAGAAAGATTTTTCAATGAAGTACATGACTCTATAACTCAATCGAGTATGACCTTTCCTATCACCAAGGACTCATACTTACATCAATGAGCCAACCAAGTGGAATTACATATTTGACTGAACTACCCAACTAAGTGGGTTTACAAATTTGAATCAACTACCCAACCAAGTGGGTTTACAAATTTGACCAAGTCCTTACATGACTGAATATAAAATTTTTACAGCATAGGTCTCAACATGACATTTTCATCAAATTACAAACATGAATTTTTATAACTAGGACCAAAAGACCTCAAGAGAGAGATCATATTTCAGAACCATCATAATGCCAACAATGCATTACTCTCGGCAAGGCTAATGCTCCCCCTGAAACTGTGCTCCTGTACTTGAGATGTCTCACTATTTTTCTTATTAGAAAAACATACGCAATTGTTCCCAATGGAACTCGCGTGTATACGTGGCTTTAGTTCATGAAACCCATGTATAGAAAGTGAAAAAAAAAAATCACAACTCCATCTCCCCCTAAACCTATACCACATGTAATTGTCTTCTCTTGTCACATCAGATGCACCGTTAGAAATAAACACAAAAATAATTACCAAACCAACCATGGGAATCACCATATATTTCTCCCCCTGTGATGATACATTACTGATTCCTATAATGTATCTCACATCACTCCTGCAGTCATTATGAGAAGTAAACTTTAGAAGCAGTTGATTGCAGTATGGTCAATATTCCCTATGTTTTTGACCACTACTTATTCTTTTTTCCATCTTTGCTTGAAATTTATGATTATGAGCTGGAACTTCTTCAATTTCTCAGATTTGTTCATCATACTTAACCTGCAATCAGTGGCCTTATTCCCAAATGAGTTACAATAGAAACAACATCCATGAAAGCATCCTTTCTTTCTTGATCTATGCAATTCTTCAATAATCAAATCCCTTTCTTTTGGGAAATTATCATCGTCCATGGTACATGCCATGAGGACTTCCAGATCCTGATCAGAATCTTCTTCTTCCTCATTATCTTCATTTGTACAATAACTCCTTCCTTTGTCAAATTTATTCCCTTTATCATGATTTTCTTTATAAGGACATTTAGCAGCATAATGACCAACTCTACCACAAGAAAAACACTTGAAGGGAAGCTTACCTCTGAATCTTCCAGTACCTAGTTGAAGTCTTCTTAAAAAAATTTCTTCTTCTTCTTCTGATATATAACTTGATTCCTTGAGAACTTCCTTTTATTTTCCTTTTTCACATTATTTAAAAACAACTTCTCTATCTTGTGAGGGACCTCTTCTTCTCATTTCAAAAGCAGTCAGGATACCATGTAGTTGAATAACAGTAAGAGTTTGTAGATCTCGCTTTTCTTCAATAGCTGACACTTTTGACTCGAACTTTGGAGTTGGAGATCTCAATATATTTTCCACTAAAGTTGAGTCTTTTATATATTCACCCATATTCCTCATAGAATTCACAATCTCATCTAATCTTAGGAATAAACTTGCAATTATTTTATCATCATGCATTTTGAAATTTTCATATTGCATTCTAAGAGTTTGAAGTTTGGCACTTTTTACCTTTGCATCACCTTCATAGCTCTGAATGATCTTGTTTCATATTTCCTTTGCTGATTTTAGCTGCATCACTTTCAAAAAATTTGTTTCTGACAGGCTTCCCAATAAAGCATTGACAGCTGTAGCATTGATTTCATATTTCTTCCTTTCTGCTGCATCTGTAGGAACACTTGCTGGATACTGATAACCTCCTTCCACAATACCCCATACGTCTGCTTCAAGACTTTGAAAATATCTCTTGTTCGTATCTTACAGAATAATAGATTACTTCCATTGAATAGTGGTGGCCTTATAGAAATAAAACTCCTTCATGACTTCCCATTGTGACGGATCTCTTTTGAGTGATCAAGCTTCTTCTAAAGGACCTGATTTGATACCAATTGTAGGGAAAAATATTAAGAGGGGGGGGGGGGGGGGGGCGGCTGAATCATTATTTAGAGCTTACTCAAAACTTTTACTTTTTCCTTACTAAATTCCATACACGGCTTTAATGAACCCAACTCATGTATGCACATGGATATCCTTAAGAAAACTTGTGTATTACCATAGATCTTATTATGCATATAATTCTTTACTTAGATCAGTACATCATTCATTAATAATATGTTTAGTAAGCAATAGGCATGTGAAGTAAGAACAAAATAAATCATCACACATAAGAAACACACATGAACACAAGGATTTAAGGTGGAAACCCAATTCGGGTGAAAACCACTACTGTTGTCGTCTCTGTCTTCAATATTTATTATAAAGAAAACTGTTTACAATCATGTACTAGTGCAGACTCATACCAGCACACAGGCACCCACCTGTAGAAGGTTGTAACCTTCTCTCATTCTCCAGCTACTACTGGAAGGGTGCTTCAACCCCCTAATCTCATTTACCAGCCACTCTTGGAAGGAAGCTACTACTTCCTGATCTCATTTACTAACCACTCTTGGAAGGGAGCTACTACCCCCTGATCTCATTTACCAGCTACCACTGGAAGGGATCTAAAACCCCCTCACTGAAGGCTTCGACCATCAACACCACCATGGACCACATTTCATCAATTTTCATACTGAATCCAACAGCTTTCACAAAACACATCTTGTAGGCCTCTTTTCATCAAATTTTCAGACTAGACCCACTCCACACATTTAAGCTCAAAGAACATACATAAAACTGAAACTATAACCCCATCAATTCATTCATTGAATCATCAAAAAATCAACCAACAACTGATCTTTAATCATAATCAACCAGCAACATAATCAATATTCAAACAACCCATATCTGTATGAAGACATCATTTATAGACAATAGTAATACAACAAAATAGATCCGATATTTCCTTCTGCACTTTTTAGAAAAACCATAGATTCCATACGCACTTTTACTTCACTGAAACTACGTATATACACGCTTTCACAGAGACAAACTAGCGTATAGATCTGCAAAAATTACAGGGCTGATCTTAGATTCCATACGCGCTTTTGTTGAAACCAACCTACATATATACACGCTTTCACTGAGACGAACCTGCATATAGATCTAAAAACATTGCAGGGTTTTGCAACTCTTCAGAACAGATAAACAGCTCATATCTTACCCTTCACTTCAACAAACATTCACTAGATCACAGATCTAAACTTTCCATAAACTAATCTAGAAAATGCATAGTCATTTCAGGTCTAGAGATCCTGATCCATCATTTTATTCATAGGTGCATTATTAATTCGGATCTATCAATAAACTGAAACCCATTCCATGTAGATATAATTCAGAGTGAAGTATTCATTCAATACCCAGACACATGCACCCCCTTTTACTATGATCTTCTTCTCCTTATATAGTTTTATCATTTATCAATACCATGAGCCAAACCAGACAACTTCCAATGGTATTCTTAGATGAAATCAAATAGAAAATGCAACGCTCAATACTGTGGGCTAATACCATTGTAATGCTCCTTGGTTTCAAACTTTTGGAGTGCACAAGGCATACACGACTTGGAACGTGTTTATCTGTGTGCATACACGACTTCTCTTCATAAAAACTGTGTATATACTAATCCTGAATGTATACGCGAGTTTCTTTCACAATAGTAGCATATACATTGCATCCATACATGGGTTGCCTTCATCAAACCTGCGTATACATTGTGACATATTATATTTATCATTGCTCTGGCGCTTATTGGAATTCCTTTGTCTATCACATTTGAACTGACCTATAGAAACATCATATTTACTTCTTTAACACATAGGTTTCTTATCAAAAGGAAACTTCATCAAGTAGGTTTCCATCAAGGACAAATTCATTGTGTAGGTTGCCATCAAGGACAACACATTACATCATATTGCCAACACTGAGGACCATAGTACTTTGGCGATAATTTATTATCATTCTTAGCTTGCTTGAGGGAAATTTGTTTGTATGGTTGTAGCCGTAAAAATACACAGTCTCCCACATCGAAACTTTTCTCGTTGTGATGTTGATATGCCTATTGTTTCATTCGATTTTGTGCCAAATTCAAGTTGTCCTTTAAGAGTTGGAGAACTTCTTGTTGATGTTCGATGTGATATTCCACTGCTTGAACCTTCAAATTTTCTCTTAAAGATGATGTGATGGATGGCAGATGATATCCATAAAGTGCCATAAATGGGGCCATTTTTGTTGCAGTATGGAAGGAAGTGTTATACCATCATTTAGCGAGAGGTAAACACTTGACCCATTCTGTTTGTTTATCATATACAAAAAAAACGAAGATATCCTTCCAAACATTAATTTACTATCTCAGTTTGACCATCCAATTGAGGATGATAAGATGAGCTATGAGCTAATTGAGTACCCAAACAAGAAAATAACTCTGTCCAAAAATTTCTAGTAAAAAAGCGATCTATGTCACTCACAATAACCCTTGGGTTTCCATGTAGCTTTTGAATTGTGTCCATAAATGTAGTAGAAACTTTACTTTCTTTAAATGGATGAGATAATGCACAAAAGTGTGCATACTTGGTAAGTCTATAAAATAAAACCATGATCACACTCTTTCCTTCGGACTTAGGTAAACCTGTGATAAAATCCATTGAAATATCCTCCCAACATTGACTTGGAATGGATAAAGGTTGTAGAAGACCCGGGGTCTTAACTGTCTCAACTTTATTCTGATAGAAAACCAAACATTCTACCACAAAATTTTGAATATTAGATTTAAGGCCATCCCAAAAAAATTCTTTCTTCACCCTGTGGTAATTTTTAAAAAATTCTGAGTGTCCTCCTTAAGGAGAAGTGTGCAATTCCAAAAGAATCTTTTGTTTTTGTTGGGAATTCTTACAGAGATATAAGTGATCTTTGTACCATAAGCAATCATTTTTCCAACTAAATGTATCATATGTACTAGGATCTTGCTGCAACTTTTGAATGAGTGTCCACACTTCTTCGTCCTTCTTCCATTCATCTCTTGCTTCGGTTATCCAATCTAGTTGGATAATATAAATGGTACAAAGCAATGCTTCGACCTCTTCATTCTTTCTTGAGAGTGCATTTGCAACAACATTTAGCTTCCTTTTTTTGTAGATTATTTAAAAGTCATAACCCAACATCTTTTTGATCCATTTTTGCTACTCTTTTGAGGATAGACTTTGTTCTAAAAGGTGTTTAAGACTATCATGATCAGTTTTTACCTTGAAGTGTCTTCCCATTAGGTAAGTTCTCCATTTCTTTAGTGCATGCAGTATCGCTAACATTTACTTCTCACAAATAGGCTTTTGTAAATAATTTCATTTGATTGGATGAATTTCAAAAGCAATGGTTCTTCCTTCTTGCATTAAAACAACACCAATCCCATTCCCTGAGGCATCACATTCCACAATAAAGGTTTTTATGAAGTCTGGCGTAGCTAAGACTGGTGCCAGGCACATTGCCTCTTTAAGATGTTCAAAGGCCTTAGTTGCTTCAGGAGTCCATGAAAATGCATCTTTATTCAATAATGTTGTCAGAGGTGCTGCTATTCTCCCATAATTCTTAACAAACTTGCGATAATACCCTGTTAACCTGAAAATCCTTGCAGCTGATTTATGGTTTTGGGGACTTTACATTCCTTAATGGCTTTAATTTTGTTAGGGTCTACCTTAAAACCCTTGTGAGATATAATATGACCCAAATATTCCACCTCGTATACTCCAAAGAAACATTTGGATGCTTTTGCATATAATTGTTTCTCCTACAATAGTCTGAGCACCCTGTCAACATGTTGAACATGATCCTTCCAAGACCTGTTTTTAGATCATTCTTTATGTTTTCCATATTAGCTCCCATGTCATCCATCTTAGATTCCATGCCAGCTTCCATGCCATTCATCTTGCTTCCATGCCATTCTTCAAACCATCCATCTTAGATTCCATGCCTTTCTTCAAAACTTCCATGTCATTTTTTGTTGCTCTTTGCGAGAGCGAAATTTGTTGCACTTGCTCTTGTAATTTCGATATGTCATGTTGCCATTATTCATATTCATCAGTCATAGTAGAGCCTTCTAAATGCTTAATGGGTGTTGAATTATTTTTAGGGGCCATTTGAGAATCCAATACTGATATCTATTCTATAATATTCCCTTGGAATCAATTAAACTTAATTCTTCAAACAAGACTTATGCAATTCGGAAAACGAAATACACACCTTTTACATGCTTTTGAGGAGTTCAATATTGAAATTGACTTATCTCTATATTTGTAGATCCTCAATATCTGAAATTCATCCCTGTAGTAGTCCTCTAAAACTTCTTTCAAATGCCACAGGTCTGACTTGATTTGGATTCTTCAAGGCAAAGTTATGTCCAATCTCCCACAATGACCTAATTATGGACTGGTTCAATAAAGAAAACTTGTACGGCTTGCTATGTGTTATTGTTTGCTCCTTTATATCTGAAATTTATAGAAAGGAAACTACTATCCGTGTAATTCCAGTCACTTTTTACAGAATTCCAATTTGATGCTCAGAGAGAGAGAGAGAGAGAGTTATGAAGATTTTCCCATGATCACCTCTTTGAGATGAAATTCGGGAGCCTAAAAAAGATCTAACTTCCACAGATCATATCTCCAAAAATGTTGCAAACCAAGCTCTGAAATTTTGTGAAAATGTTACTTAGGATTTCCGCTTCGCACTCTAAAAATTTCAGCTTTTGAACCTTCATAGAAAAAAAAGTTATAGCAAAAATTCTGCGATGACCTTTTTAAGTGAAATTCAGGAGCCTGCAAAAAGACCTAACTTCCACAGATCATATCTCCGAAAATATTGTGCATAAAGCTCTAAAATTTTGCGACGATGTTGCTCAGGATTTCAACTTCGAACTCTAAAAATTTCAACTTCTAAAACTTCGTAGAAAAACGTTATATCAAAAATACCACGATGACCTATTTGGAGCAGCGAAACCCTATAATCCCATGCTCTGACACCAAATGTTGTGAAACCAGCTCCAAAAATAGAAGAAAAGAGATATGAACGCCTTAGAAATAAGCCACTTCAAGGTGGAAACCTCCAATACATTACATGAATGAACAATTCTTGGATAATTCAAATTACAAAACCTCCTTTCTATATATAGGAGTCCATGGGGCCACAATGTAATCCTAGTGGGGCCACAATGTAATCCTAGTCAACCTAACAATAATAATTTAAGGGTAAAATAATAACAATATGGGGGTTACAAGGGTATAATAATAACAATAAGGGGGTTACACTAAAAACAATAAGGGACTATACTAGTAATATAGGGACCTAGCAATTGTTATATTACTTTTTCACATTGATTTATATTGCTTTTAATTGCTCGTATCTTTCTATTTTCAGGTCGAGAGAAACTTCGGTGATTACATTGGAAATTCGAATACACTTAACCTTGACCTTCTATCTAGTTAGATTAGGAGTAGGTATGGTTGCATTATAATTTTCTTTTACAATGTACTCACCTTGCACTTTTCCCCACATCTTGTTTTTCATTTTCATTCTCTCTTTCTTGTGTCTTGCATGTTTCTTTTCTTTTTAGACTTACATTTTCTTTATTATTTTGATTTTGTCTTTCTTGTTTTTCCATGTCTTTTATTTTTGGTTTTTTTTAATAAGACCATGCACACAAATTCTTATTATCTGGATCAAGGGGAAAATGTGGTGAGGTTTTAAAAAGGAAATTATGATGACAAGAAAATCTTGGCTAACCTATCTTCTTCTTATTTATTTGGGCCCACACGTCTCTTATATTCAATGATGTCTAAATAAAAAATATGATTCATTCCAGATGTAAATATTTTGGTAGAACCAAGATTCCCATATCTATTTTAGGATATTAATTCCTTGACTTGGTATGGTAATTGAAGGGTTTTTTTCTTGTTGATCCAATCAAGTAGAGAAAGGAAAGGATAAAAATAGGAGCGGGAATATTAATTTTAGACATATAAAATGTTCTTTGAAGGAGTAGCCTCTGTTGCTCTCAATAATTTGGGATCCATATTCCACCCTAGAAATATAAACTTTGATAAAATTCCAATGAGAATATTGAAAATAAAATAAGCGGTCAAAGAAGAGAAAGGCTTCATGCATAGAGATTTAAAAAAAACAACTTTGTTAGGGTACTAAATAGGCTTGCTGGAAGAGAATTCTTGTGTTTCCTGTAGTGACTATGTCAGGGTATTGAAAATGCCTGTTGGAAGTGGAGCAACACAAGATATGGAAATTAAATTATAATCATATTAAACTCGTGAATATATACTAACCTTCTCTCAGATCAAAAAAATTGTGGTATTGTAAGCCTTGTAAATGTGTTTAGCTGAGAAAGGGGATGGGAGAGACTACACTTGTAACCTATATAAATTGGAAGTTGAGTTTTTCTACACAATTAATCAATACTTCCTAAAATAATAATGATTTATTCTCAAATATATACCTAAGAAGAGAAGTTGGAGTTCTTTAAGTGTGTCTCCAAGTGCTTTCATTGCAGAAAACACCCTCTAAAATTTTGCTTGCACTTTAATTTTGGAGCCTCGTTGTGATCCTATGACATGTCATTCCTTGATTTTTCTTATTCACTTCATGATTGATTGTTATTTTTCTAAGTATTCAAGTCTTCTTCTAAAATATCGTAAGTATTGAATTCACTTGCTTACACATGCATAGTTCTTGATGTATTCAAAAGAAAACCTTTCTTATGCAAGCTCAACAATCAATGTATATCTTTGATAACAAGCATTGCACAATACTTAAGGATAATGCTTGCGTAGTTCTTGGAATTAATGTTTGTGCAATATCTGAAAATAGTGCTTTCAGACTTTGGAAACAATGGTTGCGCAATTTTCAGTGGTAAGAATTCACAGTTTTTTATGATAGTTTTTACGTGATCAATAAGAATAGTAATTTTTCAACCCATGTCGGTAGTCAATTCCCGACTTTTATTGAAAATCTCCCTCGCTCCTAATTGTAATTGTATCATCATTCTAGTAACTTTTCTCAAGTTTCGCTTTTGCACAACTTCGATATAAGAATTTTCTCTTTCACTTTGGCATGTGTAATTTTCACTTTTTTAATCCTTTGCAAGTGTCATTTTCATGTTTTCTTATTGTCGCAAGTGGCAGTTTTAACTGTTTTCACTCCTAAATGTGTTGCACATTGGCGCATCACTAGAGGAAGTTCTAACACACTCTTCTTCATTATTTTATCATGTATATCATAATAATATGTGTTAGACACATTCCCAAAACCTAGCACACATTTTGGTTGCAGTCGACACTCCTCTTGTAACTTGTATTCTAAGTGTCGGAAAGCTATGTTTCAACTGTCGCACTTATAAATAAGTGTCGTTGCGTTTTCATTTCAAGGTATTATTGTTGATTTTGGGTACTGAGAATTATTTTTTGTTTTATTAATGTTATCAGGGTGTGATATCAATGTTTCAAGACTTTTTTGCATGTCTTGCTCTCTCTTTCCCGACTAATCCCACACTTAGGAATTTTCAGAGCATTCACTGTCTTTGCAGCTTTCTAACTCCCTCCTATAATTATGAATTGTGCAGTATTAATTCATGGTTAAGCATACTTACCTCTTGGAACCATGCACTGGAAACTGGTTAAGCATACTTACCTCCAAGGATTGCGCATTGTGAAATCATAATGCTCAGTCTCTACCTCTTGTACCTGAAAACGACACAATTATCCCTCCAAATCAATGCTCCACTATGCACTGCACAATATCATTCAATATAAATACCTCACTTCCTCCTTGACCTATGCAACTAATCAATCACTTGGGTCAGTATTCCTTGAACTTTGCATGGCGCAATCAGTGTGAGCAAGCCTGCCTCAATGCATCACTAGCTTCCTCAACTACGTAGTTTTTTCTTCCACTCTCTTAGCCACTACATATTGCACAGTAATAGTGACTATACCTTCATCACTACCTCCTAGGACTACACATTGAACAATATCTGAGCCTCCTTCTCATCTTGCACTTTTTTCTATCTTGATCAACATTTTGCATAAGGAACAAGAAATAATAGTAGATTTGAAAACTGATGTCACCTTTTCTTGAGTGAATTCCATTTGCAGGTATTGTTATCTTGAAATCACATGATGATGCGCAAGTGGGAAGCCAAGGAGAGGCTATAAGAGAACACTTTCATAGAAGAAGCACCAAAGGGACTATCATGAAGAACCTAAAGAAATATTAGACCAAAACGAAGACATGTCAACTCATGTTAACTTTGAAGTTTCTAACATTCATCAAAACCATTTGGAGGGTGAATATAAAGAAAAATAAAATACCCTTCATGAGGAAGATATATAGATTGAAACTAGGAGAAAGGCTTGGCTTACACACATCATAATGAAGTTCCATGTCATTAATTCCAAGTCAAGAATTATCCAAGTGTCATCACAAAATCACATGTTTCAATGAATCTTGCCACATCATTTGTGGGATGTTATTATTGTATTTTCAAAATGAGAAAATGTAAAATCTATGGAAGACCAAGGGTCCCACATGGAATGTGAAAAGTCACTTGAAATTTATAGAGTCATTTGAAGTTCAAAGGTCATATATGAATTTGAAAATTCATAGTAGAAACACAAGAGTCATGAGGGAGGTCAAGAGTCACATGTGAGGTGGAGATTCACATCATTTGTTATAAATACACCTTCATATCTCAAGGGAAGGGATGTTGGAATTTGGATTTTTCACCTTGGATCTATTTTGGCGTAGGAGAGAAGATCTTCCTTTGGAGGAGAAAGTAGTGACTCGATGTTCCATTATTGGGGCTAGTGTGGCAACATTCTAATTGTATACCTTGGTAATTTCACTTAATATATGAATCTCTCAAAGTCTATGCACTTTCATGCATATGTTGTGAATGATTGTGAGAGTATTATTTTATTTTTTGCAGTGACTATTTATGTTAACAAAAAATAATGAAAATGAACTATCCATTAGAGGAAATTTTAGCCTAAAAGTGCCCTAGAAATTTTCAGGTAATTTCCATGTCAAAATATGTAAACGAATCAAAATCCTTTAAATTTAAAATTAGGTACACGTAATTATTTTGGAGGGAAAAGAAGAAAAAATACTTTGTTTTAAGTGCATTCCTGGCTTATCTCCTTATAGGTTTACTCAAATTTCAATTGTATACATTCATTTGATGCGAGATTAAATTTGGCATCCAACTAATACCCATTATGCATACTTTTGAGAAGACCCACATTGATAAAAATTGTAGATACATTAAAAAAGTGTGTTTCAACACACTTTTTTAATGTATCTGCAATTTTTATCTATGTGGATCTTCTCAAAAGTATGCATAATGGGTACTCGTTGGATGCGAAATTTAATTCCATTTCCAGTGAGTATATACACTTGAAATTTGAGTAAACCTATAAGGAGATAAGCCAAAAATACAATTAAAAAAGTAGTTTTGTTATTTTCCCTCCAAAATTCAAAACACTTGTTTTATTATTTTAACTATTATTTTACTATAGCTCCTTAGGAGGCCACTTTTAGGATGAAATTTCCTCTAATAATTTCGTTGGATTTAGTATGTATCTTGTTGGACATGCGTTTTAATTACTTTTATCATCGATATTATCTTGTGATCTAATTTGTAGGTTAATAAATTATTCTTCCATGATCTTGTGTGTCTCTTTTAGGAGAGTACTATTACTTTTATTAGTAAGGATCACTCTCCCTTTTCCCTTCTGTGAAAGTACCATATACACATTTCGATTGTGTGCCTCATAATTTCAATTTACTTTCTCATTTCTAAGATTATTTTCAGAATCTCTTATGTTGATAATTGAATCCAAGGAAAATTCCTATGGATAATGGAAACTGGCCTTATTTATTGGATTGGACTCCTACCCAAAACAATGTGAGGTCTAATTAGGACTTCATATTGGGGAGACCCCTTGGTTGACAGATTTCCAACCTCGTCAATAGAACCCTGAGATGGTATTCTTGTGGAAATCTCAGGAGGGATAACATCATGTGTGCCTCATAAAAACCTAAGGGAAATATTAGTACCCTGGCGTAGGTCCAAACTCTTATAGAACCACCATAATCAAGCAATGGCTAAATTCATCAAAAAGTGCTAAATTAAGCCTATGTGTATGTTGTGAAATTGGAAATTGACATGCATTGTCGTCATTGCTATGTTTAGGTTGAATGAATGACTATTAAAAACATGATGGGGCATTTGGGTTGTTTCTAAGGTAATTGAAAAAGTCCCCTGATCCTATTAAGGTCGTTGGCGTGATTCCTTCAATCTATCATGGTGTTAGTTCCAATGATTTATCTTATATAAACCATAGGATTCAACTTCGAGCATGTCATTCATGGCTCAACGTTTTGGTAGAACCATCGCATTTGAGCTAATTTAGGCTCCCTTACAATGGCATGATGTAGCCTGAATGGAATATTCCTTTCTTGTCTCACTTAGAATCACCATGGCTAACCCATGGTCAAATTACCTATGCAAATGGCCCTAGTATAAGCCTTATCCATATCCCCTTTAAACCTCATCCATAATCGCAACATTATTTATCGAGCCAAGTGTGTGCTAGCTCCAAGGGCATATCGATAAGCCATACAACAACAATGCATGACTGAGTGTGAAGTCTTCATAATGTTTGACAGATAATAAACAAGAGAAATCAACGATCGATATTGACTAGGAGAGATCGACAGTCAAAGGGAGAACCAAGTTGACGACAACCCATAGGTCTTGTTCCTGAATGATCACAAGAAGGTATGCAAGAGAAGGTTTACGCTGATAAGGACCCGAGTTGGGTTAGAAAGGTTGTTGGCGTGGCTCCAATCATGGGCTAATCACAAATAAGCAGTTCATTGGGAGGTGTGTCTAATGTTACACAAGCCCATATGCCATTTCCCATAAGCATGAAGAGGAGAAAAAAATAAAATGAGCAGGGTGATGTAAGCCTAGGCCACTGTGGTATACATGTGATCCGAAAAAACCATTGGTGCGTATGTGTGGGCCCACAAATAGGTTAGCCCACAGGGTCAACCCCGGAGAAGTCTACGAAAGTGTGAAGGAAGAGGAGTGAGGATAACAGACCCAAAATAAGCCCTAGTAGAAAATGGCTAATTAGTTACTAAAAAACGACTAAAATTTGCATATAAACGACTATTTTTCAATTGGTGACGAATAGTAGCTAATTTACAATATCTTATAATGTGACCAACTTTTGGTCATTTTTAGCTTAGTCATTAATTGGTTATCTCAATTTTTTTGTCTAGTTGTATATTTAGTCATTAAATTAGTCATTGATTTGGTCGTTTCCTCTAGTTATCTATAAGAAGCAGTGGCACTTCAATAATAAAACTAGTTAGTAGAAATCTAATGGGTGGAGCAAATTGTTGTTGGCACAAGATTACAGCAAGAAACTAAAAAATAATAAGACAAGGCTTTGTAAATCGTGATACTAACCAGGAATATAGCTTCAATATAGTAATATTAAATTATCAACATACTATTCCAAGGGAAAAGGAATCCAATTCCCATAAGCCAACCAATTATGTATGCCCCTTGTTTTCCCTATAATTAATTGAGCAATATTAGCATACAAAGTTTCCATTTAAAATCTCTAAAATGGTTCTATAAATATTCAAAGAAAACTTAATGTTAATAATTCATTTTTCTCTGATGCAGACAAAATTGAATATGCTAACTTGTTTTTGAGCTGGAGAGTTCTATAATTCATCATGTCGAAAATCATTGTTTATTGTCGTGACTATTTTTTTTTTCAATGATCAAGCAACGGGCCTATATTTGATCAAAAAGCATATTTTACAGAATATATTCCATTTTTCTAATTCAAAGCTAGATACCCTTCTAGTTTATGACGTTTAAAAAAACTAGAATCATTTTCCTTTAACAAGTCACTGTTGTAATATAATACTAAACATACAACTACGTAATGAAGTCATTAGTGGTGGAATATAATAAATGAAAAATACATGCAAGAAATAACACCACTATGTCCTAGACATGCCAAGTATTTATCCTCTTGGTTGGAAGTATTACTTCATGAAACCAACATATTTGACAAAGAGAAATTTTCTAAAAAAAACCAACACCAGTGTATCCAAATGCATTAAAATTTCTATTGGCATGCCTTCAAAATGTGTGGAAGTATCAAACAAGTGTAGTGCACTTCCCTGTAAGGTTAAATTTTGGTAATGGAATATGTTGTCCCTTAGTATAATCAGGTTTTAACTTGCCTTTGATAACTTATATAGAATGGGAATCCAATATAGAACAATTATAGAAAGATATTATTCATTCACCCTTACCTAGATCCTAAAAAAGCATTGAAGCGTTATACAAATCCAACAATGTCTCACATTCCACTAGGAAACAAAATTTCTATATTTTTATTGTAACCCTTAAGGCTTTCTCAAATTTGTAAAAAAGTAACATCATAGATATTTTTCCATAGTTCTCAAACCTTCTTCTGTGTGGAGATTGAGAAAATATGCACATACACATATCACAAGTTTAACTAACTGATCCTTTTCATAATTGTTCCTTTTCCTTGAAGTGATATAAGTGGAATTTAAAAAATAAAAGGAAGCCTACAAGAGAGGAATACCACAAATGCAGATATATTGTAGTACATAAAATCCAAAATTAATGGAGTAATTTATGGAGAAATCAATGCGGTCATTGGTGGTTGTTTGTATCCTAAACACACAAGTTACACTTAGATTTTTACAAATACACTGTGATAGATTCCCACTTTCCACTTGTCACCTAGTATAACTCTCACCTCTTCCTCTTTCTTACAAGCAATTTTTCCCTAAATTAGAAAAATGGACACCAATAATTCCTTAAAAATCGTAGAAGATTATCTGATACAATGAAAAGACTAGCCACCTCTTAAATCATATCTGGAACTTTTGATGGCCTTTCATCAGTACTGTCACTGTGTGCATCCCTAAGGAAATGTAGAAACTCCTCAAGCAGAACTAACAACACTCTAGTAAAAATATCTCTAGTATTACATCATCTCTAGGTTTCATATAATTGCATTACAGTAACCAGTTCCTTTCTATATGAGTCAAGAAACACAAACGATAGAGCCTTGTGACACCATTCTAGTGACAAAACTGGAAAATTTGTATTCAACTATGTTTCCAATTCATGAAAAGTAGTTGATGCATGGAAATTCTGCTATTGTAAAACTACAAGCTTTGGAAGATCCAAAGGGACCATATCCTCAAAAATATTTACACTTGGTATATCGAAAATGACCTCTGCAAATTCAATTCTCATAACTAGGTGTGTGACAAACCTTTCTTTCAAGTATTCAAATGACTCATCTCTAATTCCACCAAACTTGAAAAGGATTGATGTGATTCCTCCCTTCTATTTAAAACTACCAGATTTATGTATTAACCTAGCATTTGTTGCTCTTACCCAACTATTTGAATTGCTAAGCTAGTCAATCAATAAAGCACATGAGAAAAAAAAAAATATCCATGGACATTATCCATTTTCGTAATTTTTGCTACCGTTTCCAACAAAATCTCAAATACATCCCGATCCTTAGTGGCTTCCAAAGCATGTTTCAATATTCCAAGCATATTTTCTTCTTCTTTTTTGTTTCATGCGTCATCATCTTCAAACAAAATATCCATTACATTATTCTCAATGAAGTAACAGATTTAAAAAAAATCATCTCCTCTCAACCTTCTTCTCATAAAGTGGAAGTATATCCAAGGATTTTATCCAAAAAGGTTATGTTCCCAGAAGGCCACTTTTTATTGCATGGCATAGAAGATGAGATTTTTTTCCCATAGTAGCAACATGAACTTTCTATAATGATTCACTAAAAAGAAGTCGAGAAAAGAGAGGCTGACAAATACTGAAAGCAAACTCTAACAAAGGTATTGTTAAGAATGTATTTCCTTTATATCTGATATAAAGTTACATCAATGTCACTTTTCCCTGAGTTAGCTGATTTTTTTTTTTATCACACTTAGCATAAAATAATCCTGATATAAGAACATATATGTTTCCTAAATTCACTTTAAAACCAACATTTTTGTGGATTTGACGCAGAAAGTTGGTTGCATAATCAGTTGCTAAAGGAGTAGTAGATAAACATGCAATGTATCCAATATCATGAACTAAAATTTCACGAACTTTGTTAGATTTTTCTTCAAAAAATACCTCCAATATTCTACACATGGTTGTAATAAAATCATAGATAGAATTGAATGCAAGAATTGGCATAGATGCAACATATTCAACTTGGACATCAACAATCTGATCTTGTAATGCTAAGTCCAAAACTTCAAAAAAAAATTCACTCATTTCTTTGATCCCTACCTTAGGAAACATACTCATAATTCTGCACTTTGTCTTCTTGATGATATCAAATTGGATATCAATATCATAAAACAACCGTGGAAGTTTTAAAATTGACAAAAGTGTTTCTGTGTTCACAAATCTTTCTCTGTTGCTTGTATTTTGAAATGTCTGAGAAAACACACTTAGCATTGAGCAGCTCTTTAGTTTTACATTCAAAAATGAATCTAGGGCATATGGCATATAAAGTATGAAGGAAATCACGCATGGTCAAATCATAAATAGTGGTCCATTGAATGTACAAGATTCTTAATAAGAATTATTTCTGCGTCCAGTGATGATGATGCTTAATGTATAAAGTTGAAACAAGGGCTTTGTAATGTATCGTCCCCTTAAGCAAGTAAAATACAAGATTCAGACATGAAAGATGATCTAATAAGGCCTTCTACTTGAAGCCTTGTTACAATAAGGCATATATTCAGCAATTTCAACATCCAAGAGGCAAATGGTTGCTAGTGTACCTCTCCTGTAACATCAATTAGAATACCCACACTATCTAGTGACTTGGAGAAAGTAGGAAGGTCACAAAAATGTGTTGGACATCTGCAGATATAAAATTTAGTAAATAACATGTCAAAGCATGTTATAGATAAAGCAGTATAAATTGCGAAGCTAGATTTACTTGTGTAAAATGACACAACAGATAATAGGTATGCCACATGATAATTAAATAAAGTCCATTTTCTGGAATAGGAATTCATGACCAACCTAGCTGCTAAGGAAACATGTCTGGTTTCCCAGGTGTAAAATGAATCTCTCTCAAAATTGAGAAGTCTGACTCCTTCACCCATAACATAGAATGTTCCACTAGATAAGTAATTCATTGGCCTCAATGGACTAGATAAGTAGGTTTCTCGGTGCTGTGAAAAGAGAGTTTTGAAAAAATTTTGGAAATTTTATATAGACAAAACTAATGCTAAATCATGGCAGGAGAAGATTGATGCACATATTCTATATCCTAATGAGTTTTGACAAAAAGAACTAAATAAAATTTCATGCAAAATTTCTAAGTAAAAAAAAATAAAAGCAAGACAAAGTTCATGTAGGCTACGAAAACCAAAACAAAATGAAGAAGCCCCATACTACTTTGACTTCATCGGATGTGGAAATTAAAATAGTGTACGACGGTTGTTTCTATATAAAAACATCACTGCTTACAAATCAACAAATTTAAACAACCTGTAGCAAATATTTGAGAACAATTTGATGTTTTTTACACACTTGAAGAGGCCAAGCCACTAGTGAATAGCTGATAATTTCCAACAAAATATAATCAACATTTAAAAAAAATAAGGTAACATGAAACATAGTAGTAGTCACACATGCATTCAGAGTGTTGAGTGATCAATTTTTCTACCTATGTGAAGAATATACGACTTTCTCTCGAATCTATTTCAGTGTGTTCAAGTCTCACTTGCCTCTCCAACAATAATTCAAACATGTTTCTCAAATTTGTTCATCAAGGAGAAAAATTAATATGTTGGGTAGACATATGATTATAAGGCACTCACAACTTCGGCAAATATTTTAAGGGTCATTACCCCTTTGAGGAAATTATTAGTCAATGGGGAGCACACCTTATATGAGAGGAAGTCACCTTGCACACATTTCCAAGCTATTATGATGAGGATGTCCACTCATTGATAATTACTTCGTCTTATCCTTTGTAGATTGTACTTCTACCATGGAATTTTCCAAATGGAGCCTTCTACATTGAATATTGATGGAAATTTCTACATATGATGCCACAAGTGCCAATTTATTGGAGTTTTGCATGGTATTTATGCATTCATTCAAGGTTTGAAGAAGGAATCCACTTTGGAGGAGGCCACACATGCTTATAAGGAGGATTCATTCATTGTTCGTGAAGCTAGATACATGGTTAACCAATTGGAGGAGGAACCATACTTTGTGGTGCCGTTTTGGAGGATTGTTGCAAAACCAACTCCATTATCATGTTATCGTTGACTTGTATCATGAAGCTGGTTGATTGAGAGAATTATTGTGGTATTTTTCTAAAATATTTTCATGATTTTTCTTGGAGTAGAAAGGGGTTCTCAACATCCTATTGCTATATTTAGTATAGAGTTGTTCAGGAGGTTTGAATAGTAATATTTTACTGTATTCCTTGTAGAGAATACTGAAACTAGGAAAAGGTTGCAACAATAGCTGTGATCGTGCTTACAGTGCTACAGTTACAATAAATGACACTATGGCTGCTAAAAATAAGTGGTGGAAAAAAAATTTCAAGGGTTGCGAATAGCACTAGCCATTCAAAAAGGCAAGAAGGAGATGCAAACATTGAAGATCATTTTCCAAAACATTCAATAGGTGAAAAGATAAATCTTCCAAGACAATACGGTTTAAAATTTTTTGATGTATTATTTGGTAGGGGCTGGCATGCATTAGATGTCCCCTTATTTTCTGCAATTGATCAATCAATGGTTGCAATCACAGCCTTAGTACTTTTCAAGAAGTTTTGTACTCTAAAGTTATTATCCTTGTTACTTGGTAGAATGGATTTCATTCACATTGTAGATGGGAGCCTTTTGAAGGAAAGGGAGATTCATATTTAGTGTGGTTATTGAATTTTCAAAAACAAAAGCTTTTCATAATTCCAACTCAGTCTGTGAAGTGTGTGGTATATGAATTGAGTAGATAGTGCTACTTAATAGGGAAAATTTATGAGTTAGTGTAGTCTGGTATTTGAAGATACCTCATACAATTTGTCGAAGGAAGTTGTCAACGACTATGGTATTTTACTAGCTGATTGACTACTCCTGTACATCCAAAAGTTTTTCATAATCACTCCAGGTTTGGTTTTCTCTTTTACTAGTTGATTGACAACCCCTTTACATCTCAAAGTTTTTTGAGTTAATAATCCCAACAAGTAACTAGATCTAATATGTTTGCTTAGATAGTTGGTTTTATGATAATTTAACATCCAGTTGTATATTTATTCAGTATATTTGTAACTTGATAGGTGGTAAATTTCTAGCATGGTGGTTTCAAAGAAATTTTAACACATACTATCAGATTGGACATTTTGATAACATGCATTTTCATTAGTTTTCATGACTTCCACTAATATGCCATTGCTCATTTTGTTGGTTAACTAGAGGATGGCTAGAGGATGATGGCTTTAGAGCACTTACATGTCTTAATTTTTAAATTCTATAATCTATGTGTCAACGAAAGCCAAATTAATATTTAGTATTTCCCAAGCCACATGCCTAAAATTGGGAATGGTAAAATTCATGAGTTCAAATCCTTTGGCATAATTTCAATTCTTGAAACAATTATTCTTCTCGGATCCTATGAATAACTACAAAATGGAAATTCCTACATCCTAGCAATATTAGTATTCATACATGATATTTTTTATCACATGCCTATAATGAGTCCTTTAATGATTATCTGTAGCCATTTTCACATAGATACCAACAACAAGAACAGTTTGACATGGAATTCACGGCACTACTTTCAATAATTGGAAATTTATGTAATTAAATGAGGTATTCCACACTATATTATTTTCTAGAAATTTAAAGATCAACAATATATATTTAAGGTAGTAGAGAAATAATGTTCACAGAATTTAAAAATGTCTAATTTATCTAAAGAGGGAAAAAGTAGACGAGAAGCCTCAACACATTTCTGCAAATTGCAATACTGAAAGTAGTATGACCGTAATCTCAATCCCAAATTTTAGCTCAAGTATCTTCCCTGCCACATCCCCAGCTGCTACTCTTCCAATTATTTCCTGTGCTAAAGATCTGCCACCTCCTTGCATTTTATAGAAATGCAGTTATAACTCATAAATCACTAAGTTGTACCTTCAAAAGCAAGAAGCATTTAAAAAGAGGCATACTGATCAGAAAATAGGCATGCTTAAGCATGCGTGAACTAAAAAAACACCATATTTGAAGTCATATGTGGCATCCACATGAGATGGCTGATAGGCTAATGAAATTTCACTATAATCCTATCAAGTTCAGTAAAATTCAGTCATGAAAGAGTGGATTTGGAATTTCAAAATCTCGTGTGCTGTAAACAACTATCTCAATTAATTTGTAAAACATAATGCAAAAATGTATGACACAATTCTGTTCTCGATTCAGAGTATAAACTCTTTAACCAAGCACTCATGATTTTAGTAGACGTAATCATCATAAGGTGAACTGTCCCCGAGAACTTTTATGATTTATCCAATAACTTATCAAATAGTATTACTATAATGACATATGGTTAGAATTACCAGGACCACATATACATGGATTGCAATTATAGCATACATTATGGAAATTGGGTACCAAGCCACAGGGCTTAAATGTGTCAACAACTAAACATTTAATGCTAAATAGTAACACTGCACTACTGGAAATGCCTTGAAGGAGTTACACCTCTACTAGATTTGACTCTCAATACCTCTACTAGATGTCTCCATCATACCCAATTATTTTGATAGATAGCTGAGTAGTGCGCAGGGGAAACCAGACATCTTCTACATTTAATATTGATGGAAATTTCTACTCATGATGCCACAAATGCCACTTAATTGGATATTTTCATGGTCTTTGCGCATTCATTCAAGGTTTGAAGAAGGAATCCACTTTGGAGGAGGATGCACATGCTTCTAAGGAGGATTCATTCATTTTTCGTGAAGGTAGATACATGGTCAACCACTTGGAGGAGGAACCATACTTTGTGGTGCCATTTTTCTAGGATTTTTACAAAATCAACTCCATTATCATGTTATTGTTGACTTGTATCATAGAGCGGGTTGATTGAGAGCATTATTGTAGTCTTTTTCTATAATATTTTCATGATTTTTCGTGGAGTAGAAAGGGGATCTCAACATCTTATTGCTATCTTTAGTATTGAGTTGTTGAGGAGGTTTGGATGGTAATATTTTATTGTATTCCTTGCAGAGAATACTAAAAATAGGTAAAGGTTGCATTAATAGCTCTGAGGATGCTTACAGTGCTTCGGTTACAAAAAATGACACTATGGCTGCTAAAAATAAGTGGTGGCAAAAAAATTTCAAGGGTTGGGATTAGCACTAGCCATTCAAAAAGGAAAGAAGGAGATACAAACATTGAAGATCATTTTCCAAAACATTCAATAGGTGAAAAGATAAAGCTTCCTAGACAATATAGTTTAAAATTTTTTGGTGTATTATTTGGTAGGGGCTTCCATGCATTAGATGTCCCCTTATTTTCAGAACTGATCAATCAATGGTTGCAATCATAGCCTTAGTACTTTTCAAGAAGTTTTGTACTCTAAATTTGTTATCCTTGTTACTTGGTAGAATGACTTTCATTCACATTGTAGATGGGAGCCTTTTGAAGGAAAGGGAGATTCATAATTAGTGTGGTTATTGTTTTTCTTAAAGCTTTGTCGAATTCCAGCACAAACTGTGAAGTGTGTGGTATATGAACTAAGTAGATAGTGCTACTTAATAGGGAAAAATTATAAACTAGTATAGTCTAGTATTTGAAGATGCCTCATACAGTTTGTCGAAGGAGGTTGTCAGTGACTATGGTCTTTTACTAGCTGATTGACTACTCCTGTACATCCAAAAGTTTTGCATAATCACTCCAGGTTTGGTTTTATCTCTTAGTAGTTGATTTACTACCCCTTTACATCCCAATTTTTTTTGAGTTAATAATTCCAGCAAGTAGCTAGATCTGATCTGTTTGCTTAGATAGTTGGTTTTAGGATAATTTAACATCCAATTCATATATTTATTTGGTAAATTTCTAGGATGGTGGTTTCAAAGAACTTTTAACACATACTATAAGATTGGAATTTTTTATAACATGCATTTTCATTAGTTTTCATGACTTCCACTAATATTCCATTACTCATTTTGTTGGTTAACTAGAGGATGGCTAGAAGCTGATGGTTTTAGAGCACTTACATGTCTTAATTTTTAAATTCTGTAAGTTGAGTTTCAACGGAATCCAACTTAATGTTTAGTATTTCCCAAGCCACATGCCTAAAATTGGGCATGGTAAAATTCATGAGTTCATAACTTTGGCATAATTTCAATTATTGAAATAATTATTCTGCTCAGATCCTATGAATAAATACAAAATGGAAATTCCTACATCCTAGCAATATCAGTATGCATATACGATATTGTTTACCATGTGCCTATCATGAGTCCTTTAATGATTATCTATAACCATTTTCACAAAGATACCAATAGAGAAAACAATTTGACATAGCATTCATGGCACTGCTTTCAATAATTGGAAATTTCTGCAATTAAATGCGGTGTTCCACACTATATTGATTTCTGGAAATTTAAAGATCAATAATATATATTTAAGGTAGTAGAGAAATAATGTTCCCAGAAATTAAAAATTTCTATTTCATCTAGAGAGGAAAAAAGTATACGAGAAGCCTCAACACATTTCTGGAAATTGCAATATTGAAAGTAGTATGACCATACCTCAGTCCCAGCTTTTAGCTCAAGTATCTTCTTTGCCACATCCCCAGCTACTACTCTTCCAACTATTTCCCGTGTTGAAGATCTGCCACCTCCCTACATTTTACAGAAATGAAGTTACAACACATAAATCACTAAGTTGTATCTTCAAAAGAAAGAAGAATTTAAAGAGAGGCATACTACTAAGCAAATAGGCATGCTTAAGAATATTTGAACTGAACGAACACCATATTTGAATTCATATGTGGCATCCGCATGACATGGCTGATAGGCTAATAACATTTCCCTATAATCATGTCAATTTTAGTAAAATGCAATCAAGAAAGAGTGGATTTGGAATTTCAAAAGCTTGTGTGATGTAAACAACTATCTCTATTACTTTGTAAAATGCAATGTCGAAATGTATGACACAATCCTGTTCTTTATTCAGAGTATAAACTTTGTAACCAAGTACTTATGATTTTAGTATAAATAATCATCATAGAGTGAACTGTCCCCGAGAAATTTTATGATTTATCCAATTAATTATCACATACTATTACTATAATGACAAATGGTTAGACTTACGAGGACCACATATTATTCCTGGAGGTCATAATCATGTTTAAAATTTAAGAATGATGGTACTATATAACCTGGAAGTGACTTTTAAACATGATTATGATTCCTGGAGGTCATAATCATGATTATCAAATTTAAGAAAATTCAGGCCAAATAAATCTCAGTCTGTATTGAGGTTGTTTCAAGTGAACAATCCGTAAGACATGTCATTTTTTTCTAGGGAAGAAGAGAGTGATTAAATAAATTCTCAAACTTGAACAGAAGAAAATTTGTACCTAGATTTGTAATCTTCCATTAAAAATCAAATAAGAATGGCTTGCAATATTTGAAACTTGGATCAACATGAGCTGAAGTCATTCTTGAAACTCGGACAGGCATGAAGTCTCATCAACGTATAGCTATGAATCATATAGCCAGGTGTCACATAGTTGTCAAGAAATTATTGTAGATTGAGCCCATGGAGTCTTTAATACAGCTTCATGTATCCAACAAATCCCACACCACAATAGGACTATTACTTCTCCAAAGGTAGAAATATTTTAGAGCATACCCACTTGAAGTGACAGGCATACAAAATGAATAATCCAAGATAAAAAAAACCTTGTGTCCTTAAGGAGGTCTGAATGAATGCTTCAGGATTGCGGGAAAGTTTGGAATTTCATTCTTATAGTGGTACTACAATAATACTCATTTTTCAAAGTATAAGAATAAATTCAATACTAGGCCTCTTGTTTGATTAGGCCAGACTTCGATAAACTCAATTCCTGTTAAAAATTTCGAGCTGCCTCTTATTCTAACATAAAAAAAACTGCTAGACTCCTATGCAAAATAATGTCACTATGAAATGTCAACGTTTACTAAAAAATTTCATAGTCAATGTAAGGATCTCAGAGGAAAAATATCTCTTGTGCTATCTATCATTTCAGCTACATACCTAATGAGTCATGCCTTCAAGGTAGAATATCTCACTTCTCAGTTGTATTAAATTCTCTTCTTGCTTGGGCTTGTCCTCACTTGTGCTCTGATATAAATGGATTTCAATTATATCATACACTATGGAAACTGGGTAAGAAGCCCCAGGGCCTAAATGTGTCAACAACTAAACCTTTAATGCTAAATAGTAACATTGCACTACTGCCAATGCCTTGAAGGAGTTACACCTCTACTAGATTTCACCCTCAATACCTCTACTAGATGTCTCCATCATACCCAATTCATTTGATAGATAGATGAGCAGTGCTCAGGTGCAACCAGACATCTTCTACATTGAATATTGATGGAAATTTTTACTCATGATCCCACAAGTGCCACTTTATTTGAGTTTTTCATGGCCTTTGTGCATTCATTCAAGGTTTGAAGAAGGAATCCACTTTTGAGGAGGCCACACATGCTTCTAAGGAGGATTCATTCATTGTTCGTGAAGGTAGATACATGGTCAACCACTTGGAGGAGGAACCATACTTTGTGGTGCCATTTTTGGAGGATTGTTGCAAAACCAACTCCACTATCATGTTATTGTTGACTTGTATCATGCAGCTGGTTGATTGAGAGCATTATTATAGTCCTTTTATAAAATATTATCATGATTTTTCTTGGAGTAGAAAGGAGATATAGACATCCTATTGCTATCTTTAGTATATAGTTTTTGAGGAGGTTTGAATGGTAATATTTTATTGTATTATTGTAGTCTTTTTTCTAAAATATTTTCATGATTTTTCTTCGAGTAGAAAGGGGATCTCAACATCCTATTGCTATCTTTAGTATAGAGTTGTTGAAAAGGTTTTAATGGTTATATATTATTGTATTCCTTGCAGAGAATCCTCGAGAAATGGTATTCTGATTTTTTTTTTAAGAAACTTTAGACAATCGAGTCACATGCATTGTGCTTTTCAAATATTCTCTTTTAGAGCCATGGAAAGCTAGATCATATCTCTTATGGACAAGTTATGATTATACAGAAGGGATATTCTGAAATGTTTCTGAATAAACCTTAGACAATGGATTCATGAGCATTGTGTTCTTAGATGTTCTTTAATAGACACAACAATTCCTTGCTTATCAAGCCCAGTGCAATTAATATCTTCAATCAACTTGACCAATTTATCATGCAAATAGTGAGGATGACTCAAATATGTCTTTGTCATCTCATTTTGATCCAAACCAATGCTTGCAAAATCTATATTGTCTACCATGGATTTTCTTGGGTCCCATCTAAGAATCTCATGGTATTTTAAATAATGTTACATATATTTTCCTTTCTTAGTCCCAGGTTTGACAAAAGCATCCACTGTAGAATACAGTGTTGTCTCTGAACTTTCCATAAAAATTTGAGGCTTTGTATGGTATAGCTTGCTAATCTCATCCCAAGGGCATCCCAAAGGCAACTGATACTTGCAAAAAGTATTAGATATTCTAAAATACTACTACATTTCAGTGGATTGTTTTTCCAATAAACAACAAATCTTGTTCTTCTCAACTTGAAAACCATTCAAACCATTAAAAATAGTCACAAATTTTTTATATACTTCATGCTTGAGAAGCGATGGGCAACATGTATCATAGTTACTGTAGATATATTGTGGTTATCCTAGTAATATTAAAATGAATTCGGTTTCAAAATACAATATAAAAAACCTACTACTATAAAGAAGCTCAAACAAACAAGTAACACGAAAAATAAGTATAGAAAAATTTAAAAAAAACCACAACTAGTATCAGATGTGAGAAAAAAACCTCCAATGCATCTAGAAGTGTCCTTCATATTTGTAAAAAACTCCACAGTGCATGAGACAACAAACCTCTACTGCATCTAGAAGTGTCTTTCATCTTTGTAAAAAACTCCATGGTGCGTGAGAGCACGAGCATTTTGGGTATCAGGCGCAAGAGCTTCTACATTAAAACATTCAAATGCCTTTGGCATGAGACATATTCCTTTTGAATGTGACCTCCAATGGTTATAGGCTCTGTTTCCAAAAAAAATTCACAGAGACCAAGTGCAACCACAAACTTATTCCTCCATTACAGTATATTAACATATGACAATGCATCCTTAATTGAAACCTTCTTAGCAATGAGGATGAAGGGGAGGAGACAGGAAGAAGATCAGAAGTAGAATTAGGGCTGTGTTGTACTATACAACAACCCTCCCTTTTTCTTAAATTTTAGAAATAAAATTCATTTAGAAATAGGGTCCCTTTTTCTTTTTATAGAAATAAAAAAATTAGAAATAAAGATTCATTGTTTTGAAAAGGCTCATCTTCGTTTATATACAAACCAAATACAACATTCAAAACTTGCAACCCAATCAAATATAAAAGACCTTATCATAAAAAACAAGTCAAGTCTAAAAGTCCAATGAATAACAATCGCAATCAGAGATCGGAGAAAACCCTTAGAGGAAATTTGACATAGAAACCCAAATCCTCCGATGCGATTAGTTCGATCGTAAAACTTCAATCGCAAAGAGTTTAAGTTATCCATTCACATACTTCTGATGCGATGCGACCAGTCGCAATCGCATGATCGGGATACTCTTTAATAAGCTCTTTGCGGTCAATTTCAAATTCTCCGATGCGACGCGCATTATTATAATAAACGCTTTTCAAAAGAAAACAAACATTTGTTCGTTTAAATGAGGAAAAATTTTACATGGTAGACCCCACCATCGGAAATCGGAGAAAGCCATTAACAATTATTTTCGATTGAAACTCCCCGATTGCAATCTAAACAATCTAATCGGAAATCGGAAAAGTTTTCAATCGCAATCGGCAAATCGAGAAATTTGTATTATGATATTTATGTGCCATTTGAAAACTTTCGATGCGATTGATAAATGACATTTATTACATTTGAAAAGTTCAAGATAGGTGAATATTATAATATTTCACAAGCGCCAAATCTCCATTTGTACGTGGGTATTCAATAGCAAATCGAATGAATATTGGTTGATGATTTCGTTTTTAATACGTGAGTGTGACCCAAAAAGAACATTTACACACTATATGAAACCAATAAATAATGAATCATGAGTTCATAATCATTCCTTTCAAGTTGCTTGTTTATCACGACTGAAATTTTATTGTCTTGTAGAGTCAAGGAACACCAAGCCCTTTCATTCACAGACAAAGGGAAGTAATATCAAACGCAGAAATGTTGAAGAGAGTGAGAAG
Organism: Pinus albicaulis; assembly: GCA_034641835.2. NCBI lineage: Eukaryota > Viridiplantae > Streptophyta > Pinopsida > Pinales > Pinaceae > Pinus > Pinus albicaulis. The sequence goes on along the minus strand of CM076570.1, from coordinate 570,151,190 downwards.
AGCCAAGACCGTTGTTCCTGTTAAGTTTGTTGAGAATCCTACAGTCTCAAAAGAAAAGCCAACAAAACTAAGATTAGTTACAGATACATCATGCCAAGGGCTCGGAAGAATGACATGGGAAGGAGTTTACAATCTATTGGAGAAAGAAAACCCCAAAGTCACAGTGGAAAAGGCATCAGTTCCAGACGAAGATAGCTCAGATTCTGACTCTGATATTACTGAAAAATCACTTGCAAATTCATTTTTGCATCGAATTGCAGCCAGAGCAAGCATCATGCCTTATTATGATGTAATTCGATGGGTCATCGATAGTGTGAAGATAAAGGACAGAACGTTTGTTTCAGCTTCTGGAGTGTCTTTTGGGTCGTTTAAAGTAGAAGACATTAATGCAATGTATCATCTTCCTGATCCACAGAAGGTGTATAACAAAGAATTTATCAAAGAGTTTTCTGATAATAATAAAGTTCAATCCGATCCTATCAAAGATTTGAGGAAAAATCCTGAGAAGCACAGAAATGAAGCATCCGGTATGTATTCTGTAGATTCCCTCTTACCTCCGTATTGCTATGCCGCTGCCATGATGTGTAGATTATTTGGTAATGATAATTCCGCTAGGTTTTCTATACAAATGGTCCCATTAATCGTAGATGCTGTCAATTTCGACATTATGGACTGGGCTGTTATTCTTTCTGATAGAATGGCTAATAGAATACTCGAGTACAGACAAGATAAAACAGCTGGAAATTCCACTCCTTTTTTCTTTTTTGCCTATATTCTAGACGCTCTTTGTTTTAATTTCGAGTTTCCCTTGTTAGGATGGAAATGGACTCCCAAAGACCCTACCCCAATTCATATATATCATAAACTTCTTTGGAAAGTTCATTTCCAAGATAATGTGTATAGAATATGCCATGGTTTCCTTATCCCTGTCTTTCAAACCATTTTCAATCGCTTCCCTCCTAGATTCTCTGATAAATCTAAAGCCGACTTATCCTCAATAGGAGATTGGTTTGGAGAGGAGAAATTTACATACATCGGGATTTTTGGGAGTATTGTGGAACCCCATGTTCTTCCTCTTATTGTTCCAGACAAGCTTCTCGCCCAGGAAATTTCCTATCAATTAATAGTTGAAGGAATATCGAGAGCTTTAAACAATAGTAAGAAGAGAATGTGGCCTCCATTCCCATTCAATTGTGGTCAGTTTACTTTAAATGACTTCAAACATGTAGAAAAGGAAGTCGCCAAAATAAAGGGTTGTAAATTTGCAACCATTCCAGGGAGACAATATGATCCGCGACAGATAGCCTTTAATGTTACTGCTTCAGTTTCAATTGCTCGATTTGAGCATGAACCAGATGAGTTTGATGATTTGTTTGTTTCGTTGAATGATTTTCCTCAAATTTATGATTTAGCCAAGTCTAAATTCCAAAGGGAAGAAATGAATAATTTTTTTTTTATTCAGAAGTCAAAGATTGCTGAGAGTTCCTCTAGACCAACTGAGAATTCCTATACAAGGGTCAGAGACAGAGGATACATTTGTCAAAACGCTAGGAGAAACATCTGCCGGTAAAGTCATTACACAATCGGTTATTAACCAGCCAACTATACATACTGAAAAGGTGAGCACTGATGGCAAACCTGATGCTCAGAAAGGGAATACTGATGGTAAATCCGATTGAAATACTGATCAGCAGTCCACTGCTCAAACAATAGAAAAATGCACAAGTACTGATACTAATGTGCATAATCAAAAAGGAGGATCAGATAGCAAAACCATTGAGCAGGAGCAAATACAGGGAAAGTAGACATGCAATCGGGAGGAAAATAAACTACTGAGAAAATTATAGACTCTATTGATCTTAATGTTTCCTCTCAACTATTGAAAAAATATGATCAATTCGCTCAGCAATTGGGACTGCAGGATAAAGATAAAGAACAAGAGGATCAGGACGTTGAAATCATTCCTGAACATCCGACAAGGCAGATTGTATTGAAGATTGAGGAGATCCCTCCTTTAGATTTATTTTACAGCCCTAAACATAAGGATGTTGTTAGAAGACAGAGAAAAAGAAGGAAGATGGATCAGGACATGTTTTCTACTCCACAGGAAGAATCTATGAATATTGTTTACAAGAATACTGAAGTGAATCCATCTGAGGATCTCACTAAATTGTCCCAATATGCAGGAGCATATAGTGCTGCAACAGTAGATAAAGCTGTAGAAGTTTCTCAGATGATGACTCAGAAAGATCTCCATATAGCTTCACTTGAAGAGCAAGCTAAGGAAAGTCAGCAAAAGATTACTCAATTGCAACAACAACTACAAGATCAAGAACTCAGGTCCAAAGAGTTAGAAGAACAACTTGCCGAAGAAAAGAAGAAAGTTGATGAGCAGGTCTTAGGCAAACAACAACAATTGAATGAAGAAATTTCCAAGTTACAAGATTTGTTACAAAATGAGAAGAATGCGAAGATTGTACAAGAAAATGAATTTCAAACAGCTTTAGATAGGTTCAAATATTTCCCTAAATTAAGTGAATTCAAATCGGAAGCTCTTGAAGCTAATAAACTGTTGTCTCAACAATTGAATGAATTTTGTGCAAAACTATCACAGGCAGAACCATTTTGTGATATTACCTCATCCTTGATCCAGAACATTAATACTCTCAGACAAGAAATTGATGATGCTGATGAAAAGATTTCTGAATTTCTTACTTGGCAAGATACAGAAAAAGGAAGAGAAGCTAATCTTCCTAGGATAGAAGAAAGACATAAAGAAATATTTTTTACAGAATGGGAACATCAGATAATGAAAGCCGAGAGAGAAATATCAAGAGCTAGGAGCATGATGAGTAATATCACGCAATTTATAAATGACAGCTTGTATTCAATCAATCTCATTTCAGACTGTGTTCCTGGCAGTTTGCCTAAAGTGAAAGAAACTGAAAACAGATGGAAAGAAGAAATGATAAATAAAAGTCAACAAATCAACAAACTTCAAGCAATATCTTGGGAAAATATGTGGACTTATTTAATTAAGCCAAACAATCAACAAATGGCTATTAAATTCCTTTCAAATGTTGTCGATTGTTTAATTCCAGAATTTTCCAATGCCACCTACGCTGGACAGCTGCATTCCGAGATGAGTCATCCACCAAGGCTCCAAGATATGCTGAAAATTTGCAACTTGGCTACATCAAGCGAGAAAGAAAAGAAATGAATCAGTTTCATTTAAGATAGCATTTCTGTTTTTAATTTGATAGATTGTAGCAGTAGTAGTAGGATTTTGTTTATGTAATTTCTTATTTAAATCCCTCTCATGCATTTAGAGAGGGATCTAGAGTTGTAATATTTTTTGGATTTGGAGCTTACATTTATGTACTCCATTCCCTCTTATATTTTATAAAGGATCACATCTGGTGATTTTGTGCTGAAATTATCTTTGAAGTGTTGCATTTCTGTACCTTTGGATTTGATTTTACATCAGAGTTACTGGATTAGAGTATCAGATTTCATTTGACAGTATTCAAGATGAATGAGGTATTTCTATCTGTTCACTGTTGATTATCTTTTGTTATATGATATTCGCTTGAAAATTTGCTATCATATATATATATATTTGGTTTTCATAACGTTTCCTTTTATATATCATTTCTGAGTATAATTGAAATGTTATCTTTCATAAGCATATATAGATGGTATACAATGATGAATGCAATATGCTAATATAACTCTGTTTAATTTCTTAAACAGAGTTATCTTTATTCGTTTCTGCACATTTCAATTTAAATAATAATACATTTTCATGATTATTGTTAGATTGGAACAATCTTAAGTTGTATTCACTTATAATTACCCGGGTTAGTGTTAGAATTTCTTTATCAGCATTTAGTTTAATTAGATAGTTTTATTTCAGTTAATTTAGTCCCATTTCACTCATCTAAATCAACCCATCACCAACCCATTTAGTTATAAGGAAACTGGTCCTTTAAATCCAGTCGGAGCCACCATACCAAACGGAAAAGGAGCTGTCTTAAGGTCCCGACCGGGTGGTTTTTCCTCAATGTTTGAAGCAGAGATTTTCTATGCTTCAACATTTTTGGCGCTAGAAGGAGGGCCTGAGCTATGAATGGCAAGTAAATCTTTATCTACAGGCCATTCTGAGAGCAAAACACCCTCATCAACTTCTTCAATTTCTTCTGAAATTCAAAATCCTAGAGAAGAAATTGCGAAGAATATTCATACACCCACTACCAAAATCTCAAAATATTCAGACAAGAAATCTCCTGAATCTCCTGAAGTTCAAGATTTAATCCATAAATTGAAAGGATTCTCACTATCTCTTGAAGAGTCTGAAATATCTGAAGGTAGTGTAAGTTCAAAATTTGTTCCTTCAAAACCTCTTACTAGGCTGCAAAGTGAAAAACTTGGTATTCCTCCGCAAGAATTTCCTTTACCTAGTAAGGGCAAAACAAAAAGAATTCAATCGGAATCAGAAAGTGATATAAGTTCATCATCTCATATTCAATCACCTGTTTCCGAAACCACAACTCAACAAAGTGCAGTTGTTTCCACATCATCTCCTCAATCATCATCTCCTCAATCATCATCTGCTCAGTCATCATCAATCTCAACATCATCTATTCCAACAACTTCTATTCAAACACCACCAGTTTCTACTACTCCTCCAATAGTCGTTCCGATAATGGCTAGACCATGGGCTACTCCAGGGGCAGTCAACATCGCTGCACCTTTACATGATTTACCAAACAATCCTGGAAAATGGCTTCCGAAATTTAGCCCAGATCTTAACATTCAAGCTGAAGAACATATTAATAACTTTATGCTGGCTGTAAATTTGAACGGAGTCACACATGAAGATGTTGTAGTCAGACTATTCCCTTATACTCTTCAAGGAGCAGCAGGATCATGGTACTTTTCATTACCTTCGGGATCCATAACAAGTTGGGCCATTTTTGCAGATCACTTTTTAACCAAATTTGGAGATGACCGATCAATAGCTACTTTACTCAATGACCTCTCAAATTTTAAGATAGAACCCAAAGAGCCCATTAAAGATTTCAACGCTAGATTCAACAAACTCTTGAACAAAATTAACACAGATTCATAGCCTAGTGAACAAGTCAGAAATGAATGGTATATAACTGCCTTACCCTCAAACATAGAAATTTTTTTAGATAGAGCTGCAAAACCTACATTAGCCGAAAATATGAAAGAGGCTATTGCAGTAGAAAAATGAATTATTTCTCTAGAAAAGAAAAATGCTATTGAGGAAAGGAAATCAAAGAAAGTCAGCTTCAAAGATGATTCAAAGAAAAATGCCAAAGACCCATACGACATGGAAGGTTTACATAAAGTTCTTAAAACCATGTCAAATGAAATGGTTGAAATTAAAAAACAAGTAGCTGAAACTTCTACCAAAAAACCATTCCGAAATTTCAGAAGAAACCAAGTTGAATCTAAACCTCCTAATGCAATCTCTAATGCAGAATCAGAAGAAGAGGAAGAAGAAGAAGATACATCTTTAGTATCGGATGAGGAAGATGAGAATGAAGAAATAGCTGAATTACATGGAATGTGGGATTTTATTCTCCCTAATTCTGATAGTGAGGTAGAACAAGAAGCTATGCCTGTAAGTACTAGGAGTAAATCTACAGCAGAGCCTTTACAAACAGCTCCTAAAAAGAAAATCACAACTCCAAGTACCAAAGACAAATCCCCTACAAAGAAAGCTTCTCCATTACCTACTCAAAATCAACCATCTTCTTCTAATCCTCCCACATCAACAACAAAGACTTTAGTGGTGTCAGATCCTATGGAGTACAACATTGTCGAAGACATGAAAAAGATTAAAGCCAACATTTCCTTACATGAACTCAGCAAACTAAAACACCAGCAAAAGTTTCTATTGAAAGAATTAAACGCTACACCAATTGCTCCTTTACCAAGTGGTGTAGTTGCAAAAGCAGCTAGGGGAGCTGGTAAGCCACCAGATAAGGTAGATGCTACTGATACAATGCTCATTGGAGAAAAATCAAATTCTCAAACTCCTCATTTTCTTTTGACTTATGAAATGTACAATAAGAATCTGCATAATTGTTTAATTGATTCTGGAGCTTCCTCTAATATAATGCCTACTTCTGTTTGTGCCAAATTGAATATCGAACCACAGAAATCGGTAGTTCATATTGTTCAATTGGATCGCTCTAAAGTTCAAGTTGTAGGAGAAATCAATTTAGTTACTATCAAATTAGCTTCCGATCCTAGAATTGTCCAAAGAATTGATATTTTGATTGCTGATATTCCTGAATTCTATGGATTAATTTTAAGCAGGGACTGGTCTGCGAAACTTAATGGTTATATCTCGACTGATTATTCACATATGTGGCTTCCCTACAAAGGGAAACCAAATCAAATCAAAATCGAACGAGAAAAACATATGACGCACACTGTCACTGAATTTGAACAACCTAATGAACCTGTGGCATTCAACAACAATATTCTTGGAGGTCATTCTACTGAATCATTTCTTGGAAACTTCAAAGCACCCCGATCACCTTTTTCTGTAAATACTTTTGTTTCTCAAATAGAAAATTTTTCACAATCCGATTCTTCCTGAATTGTCAATACTTCTGATGTAATTGTAGATAAGTCAATAGATAAATCTTTATTTTGGTCATTATATTTTGATGGATCAAAGTCTAGTGATGGAGCTGGAGCAGGATGCATTTTAATTGATCCGGATGGAGAGAAAACCATGCTGTCATGTAGGCTAGAATTTGAGTGTACTAATAATACCGCAGAATATGAAGCCTTGGTTCAAGGACTTTATAAAGCTATAGGGTTAGATGTTAAATACTTGAAATTCTTTGGTGATTCCGAAATTGTCATAAAACAAGTTAGGAATACTATTCATTGCCTTTCGGGACATCTTAAACACTATCAAACCCTAGTACAAGATCTCACCACTCATTTTTTAGCATTCAATATTTCTCCTATTCCTAGGAATCAGAATACATCAGCTGACTTGTTAGCTAATGTTGCATCTAAACTCCTACCTGTTGAAGATTGTAGTCCTGATAGGTTTTCTGTAGAATTAATTTTTCGTCCATCTGTCCCAGACAATGTCACAAATTGGAGAGTTTTCTATCATGATCAAGATATTTTAAATTTCATGACTTCAGAGAAATCATATGATGAGCAAATTATTGATGAAGATGATCATGATTTACAAATTGCTTCAAAAGGTAATGAAAATCCCATTCCGAAATCTGTTGTTAAATTGGAAGACTTATATGATATTAAAGACAGATTCAAGAAAGTCACTAATGCCAAACTTCAAAGTTCCACTTTGAAGTTTGAATTAGTGAATCTTGGTTCTGATTCCAAACCTCAAAACGTTAATTTAGGACTCAATTTAACACCAGAGGAAAGGAATGCTTTCATTAAACTCTTGAACAAATATAAAAACATTTTCGCTTGGAATTATGATGATTTAAAAACGTATGATACTTCGGTTATTCAACACACAATTCCAATGCTTCCTGATATTAAACCTATTCAACAAAAGCTAAGGAAGGTTCATCCAAATCTCGAAGGACAAATCAAATCAGAACTTAATAAACTCTTAAAAGCCAAAATCATTTTTCCTGTCAGGCACTCCAATTGGGTTTCCAATATGGTACTTGTAAGGAAGAAGAATGGTGATATAAGAATCTGTATTGATTTCAGAAATTTAAACAAGGCATGTTTAAAAGACAATTTCCCATTGCCAACCATGGAACAGATACTTCAAAAGGTAGTTGGTTCTGAACTTATGTCCTTTCTTGATGGATTTTCAGGCTATAATCAAGTCTTAGTTCATCCAGATGACATATTGAAAACAACTTTCAGAACAAAATGGGGAACTTATGCTTATCAAAAAATGCCTTTTGGTCTAATAAATGCAGGAGAAACTTTCCAAAGATCCATGGATATAGCATTTAAAGGTCTGATCAATAAGTTAGTTGTTGTTTATCTTGATGACATAACAGTATTTTCAAAAAAGAGAAACAATCATCTACATGATCTAAAGCAAATATTTGAAAGATGTAGAAGGTTTGGTATTTCCTTAAATCCAAAGAAATCTTTCTTTGCTTTGGATGAAGGAAAACTCTTAGGATTTGTTGTGTCAAAAGATGGTATATACATTGATCCAGATAGAGTAAAAGAAATTTCTGATATTTCTTTACCTCACAACAAAAAATCCATGCAATAATTTCTTGGACAGATCAATTTTGTAAAAAGATTCATTCCTGATTTTTCTTTAATTGTTTTACCTATGAAAAATATGATCAAGAAGAATTTAGTATTCAAATGGGGGCATAAAGAGAAAGAAGCCTTTGAGGCAATCAAACAAGCGATCATTAATGCATCAGCATTGAGTACCCTGAATTTTTCTAAAGATTTTATTTTGTATACCTTAACCACCGAGACATCCTATGCAGCTGTTTTAACACAGCTAAATGATCAGAAAATTGAAGCACCAATTTCTTTCTTTAGCTCAAATCTGCAAGGATCTGAACTGAATTATTCCGATGTTGAAAAACACGCCTTTGCTGTGTTTAAATCAATCAAGCATTTCAGACCTTTTCTCTTGAAAACTCATACAAAAATAATTGTCCCATTTTTAGTAGTGAGGCAATTATTAATTCAAAGAGAAGTAGGAGAAAAACGAGCTAACTGGGTAACAGCTTTGCAAGAATATGATGTTGACATTAAACCAGCTAAGATTGTTAGAGGACAAGGTTTTTGCAGACTATTGGCAGGAGCTCATAACATACCAGAAAATAAAGATTCAAATCAAGATATTCAAGTAAGTCAGATAAGTGTTACAGATTCTGAATCTCAGTATGCTGATCTCATCTATTACTTGAAAAATGGGTATGCTCCTTCTAATCTCAGCTATAAGAGAAAACGTGCTTTAAGGTTAAAGGCTATTAAATATGAGATCATTGATAATGTGCTATTTAGAAAAAAATATGATTCAATTTTATTAAGATGTCTTGAAAAGACTGAAGCTGAAAAGGTTTTGCAGGAGTTGCATGATGGACCAGTAGGAGGTCATTTTAGAGGTGATACCACAGCTCACAGAATAATTCGTGCTGGTTATTACTGGCCCACCCTTTTTAAAGATACACATGACTATGTAAGGAAATGAAGAATTTGCCAAACTGCAAGTGGAAGACAAAGGAAACCAGCTTTTCCTTTGCAACCAGTGAGTATTGAGCATCCATTTGAACAATGGGGGCTTGACATTATTGGTGAGATAGTACCTCATTCTTCCAAACAGCACAAGTACATCCTTACTGCAACTGATTAATTTACAAAACGGGTAGAGGCAATCCCTTTGAAGGTAGCCAATTCTGATGGAATTATTGATTTCATAGATCAATTCATCATAACCAGGTTTGGTGTACTTCAAGCTCTTGTCTTTGATAATGCATCTTATTTTTCCAGAAATAGTTTAATAGAATTTGTAGTCAAAAGAGGTTTTAAACTGAAATATTCAGCAAATTATTACCCACAAGGTAATGGTTTGGCTGAATCCACTAACAAAAATCTCATCAAAATCATTAAAAGGACTATTGATCAAAATCAAAAGAATTGGCACAAGTCTTTAATCTTTGCATTATGGGCTGATCGTATCACTGAAAAAGCTTCAATAGGAACTTCACCTTTCAATTTATTTTATGGAAAAGAAGCTGTGATACCATCAAATTTAACCCTTCCATCATTAGCCCTAGTGCAATTTATTGAAGAAAATCCTTCTTCATCCATTCAATTGAGATATGATCAAATCCTTAAACTAGAAGAAGATAGAGATAAAGCTAAAATTGTTCATGAAAAACATCAACAGCTTGTAAAATCTTCTTTTGATGCAAGTTCTACCAGCTCAAAAATTTTGTCAATTGGTGATCTTGTTCTAAAATGGGATAAAGCACATGAAGAAAAAGGTAAGCATACCAAGTTTCAGAAAATGTGGCTTGGACCATTTCAGATCGTTGAAAAGATAGGCTCAAATACATTCATACTCCAAGATCTAACAGGTAAGAGAGAATCTCTTCCTGTAAATGGGCTTATCTTGAAGAAATTCTTTTCATAAGGAGGTAACCCCTTCTTAAACTGTACATATTCCCTTCTACAAAGTTTTTAATTGTTTTTGAAAATAAAGGTTGTTAATAAGTCTCTAATTGACTGTTTACTTGTTAAAAAAATTCTTAGGAAGAATATTATAAATATTTATTTTGTGTAAATAAGAATTTTTAAAGAAATGATCATAGTCTTCTGATAGTTTTAAATAATATGTTAAACTTTGAAAGATTATACCAATTATTTGCATGATCTTTTGAAAAACTTGAGGGAAATGTAAATCATTATAAGTTTATTAAGCAGAGAGAGGTTATCTATAAAAGTAAAGATTATTCAAGTCTTGGTACTCAAAAAACTCTGAAAAATTGTCATCCATTGATTTTTAAGGATAAAACTATTTCACTCCATCCATTTAGGTTGTGATTTTTTAGAATGTAATTCTAAGAAATTATGTAAAATTTTTAAGAGATAAGAGGTCTCATCATGAGCCGACTTACCATATTCATAAGAAGTAATGAAACTGACATTACCAATACTGCACATCAAAACAGGGTAATGGCTTATAAATATAAGACAAGGGGTCTCATCACGAGCCAAATTGTTCAGTTTAATTACAACTATTGAATGACATTGTTATTAACTGGCTACCAAACCAGAACAATGGCTCTTAAAAATAAGAAAATAAATAAAAGACAAAAAAAAAAAAAAAATGAGATAATATGTCTTATGAATTTATCTTTTAAAAAGTCGTAATCTTAGTTGAATGAGACAATGAATAGTTAATGGTTAAAAGGTAACCCTGTCGAAACTATGAACGTTTGCGGGCAGCAAATGCAATACCTATGACAATAGAGTATATTATAAAACCAAACTTGGATAAATCCACTTACTTCATTATTAATACCAATCAAAGCTTGAGATAACCCAAAAATGTTTTTATTCTCAAGAAACTAGAAAGAAATTGTAAATAATTTTTATTCTTTTTCATAAGTTAGATTTTATTTTTGATTATCCTAGGATAGTTTTCATTATCTTTAAAAATATTTACTTACTAAAAATATAGTATTCATTTTATTTTTCAGAGATAACTGGTTCTTTCAGTGAATCGCCAATTGTTGTACTATACAACAACCCTCCCTTTTTCTTAAATTTTAGAAATAAAATTCATTTAGAAATAGGGTCCCTTTTTCTTTTTATAGAAATAAAAAAATTAGAAATAAAGATTCATTGTTTTGAAAAGGCTCATCTTCGTTTATATACAAACCAAATACAACATTCAAAACTTCTGACCCGATCAAATATAAAAGACCTTATCATGAAAAACAAGTCAAGTCTAAAAGTCCAATGAATAACAATCGCAATCAGAGATCGAAGAAAACCCTTAGAGGAAATTTGACATAGAAACCCAAATCCTCCGATGCGATTAGTTCGATCGCAAAACTTCAATCGCAAAGAGTTTAAGTTATCCATTCACATATTTCCAATGCGATGCGACCAGTCGCAATCGCATGATCGAGATACTCTTTAATAAGCTCTTTGCGGTCAATTTCAAATTCTCCGATGCGACGTGCGTTATTATAATAAATGCTTTTCAAAAGAAAACAAACATTTGTTCGTTTAAATGAGAAATTTTTTTATATGGTAGACCCCACCATCGGAAATCGGAGAAAGCCATTAACAATTATTTTCGATTGAAACTCCCCGATTGCAATCTAAAAAATCTAATCGGAAATCGGAAAAGTTTTCAATCGCAATCGGCAAATCGAGAAATTTGTATTATGATATTTATGTGCCATTTGAAAACTTTCGATGCGATTTATAAATGACATTTATTACATTCGAAAAGTTTGGGATAGGTGAATATTATAATATTTCACAAGCGCCAAATCTCCATTTGTACGTGGGTATTCAATAGCAAATCGAATGAATATTGGTTGATGATTTCGTTTTTAATACGTGAGTGTGACCCAAAAAGAACATTTACGCACTATACGAAACCAATAAATAATGAATCATGAGTTCATAATCGTTCCTTTCAAGTTGCTTGTTTATCACGACTGAAAGTTTATTGTTTTGCAGAGCCAAGGAACACTGAACCCTTTCGTTCACAGACAAAGGGAAATAGTATCAAACACAGAAATGTCGAAGAGAGCGAGGAGAGCCAAGACTGCTGTTCCTGTTAAGTTTGTTGAGACTCCTACAGTCTCAAAAGAGAAGCCAAAAAAACTGAGATTAGTTATAGATACATCATGCCAAGGGCTCGGAAGAATGACGTGGGAAGGAGTTTACAATCTATTGGAGAAAGAAAACCCCAAAGTCACAGTGGAAAAGGCATCAGTTCCAGATGAAGATAGCTCAGATTCCGACTCTGAGATTACTGAAAAAACACTTGCAAATTCATTTTTGCATCGAATTGCAGCCAGAGCAAGCATCGTGCCTTATTATGATGTAATTCGATGGGTCATCGATAGTGTGAAGATACAGGACAGAACATTTGTTTCAGCTTCTGGAGTGTCTTTTGGATCGTTTAAAGCAGAAGACATTAAGGCAATGTATCACCTTCCGGATCCGTAGAAGGTGTATAAAAAAGAATTTATCAAAGAGTTCGCTGATAATAATAAAGTCCAATCTGATCCTATCAAAGATTGGAGGAAAAATCCTGAGAAGCACAGAAATGAAGCATCCGGTATGTATTCTGTAGATTCCCTCTTACCTCCGTATTTCTATGCCGCTGCCATGATGTGTAGATTATTTGGTAATGACAATTCCGCTAGGTTTTCTATACAAATGGTCCCATTAATCTTAGCTGCTGTCAATTCCGACATTATGGACTAGGCTGTTATTCTCTCTGATAGAATGGCTAATAGAATACTCGAGTACAGACAAGATAAAACCGCTGGAAATTCCACTTCTTTTTTCTTTTGTGCCTATATTCTAGACGCTCTTTGTTTTAATTTCGAGTTTCCCTTGTTAGGATGGAAATGGACTCCCAAAGACCCTACCCCAATTCATATATATCATTAACTTCTTTGGAAAGTTCATTTCCAAGATAATGTGTATAGAATATGCCATGGTTTTCTTATCCCTGTCTTTCAAACCATTTTCAATCGTTTCCCTCCTAGATTCTCTGATAAAGCTAAAGCCGACTTATCCTCAATAGGAGATTGGTTTGGAGAGGAGAAATTTACATACATCAGGATTTTTGGGAGTATTGTGGAACCCCATGTTCTTCCTCTTATTGTTCCAGACAAACTTCTCGCCCAGGAAATTTCCTATCAATTAACAGTTGAAGGAATATCCAGAGCTTTAAACAATAGTAAGAAGAGAATGTGGTCTCTATTCCCATTCAATTGTGGTTAGTTTACTTTAAATGACTTCAAACATGCAGAAAAGGAAGTCGCCAAAATAAAGGGTTGTAAATTTGCAACCATTCCAGGGAGATAGTATGATCCGCGACAGATAGCCTTTAATGTTACTGCTTCAGTTTCAATTGCTTGATTTGAGCATGAACCAAATGAGTTTGATGATTTGTTTGTTTCGTTGAATGATTTTCCTCAAATTTATGATTTAGCCAAGTCTAAATTCCAGAAGGAAGAAATGAATAATTTTTTGTTATTCAGAAGTCAAAGATTGTTGAGAGTTCCTCTAGACCAACTGAGAATTCCTATACAAGGGTCAGAGACAGAGGGTACATCTGGAAAAACGGCAGGAGAAACATCTGCCGGTAAAGTCATTACACAATCAGTTATTAACCAGCCAACTGTACATACTGAAAAGGTGAGCACTAATGGCAAACCTGATGCTCAGAAAGGGAATACTGATGGTAAATCCGATCGAAATACTGATCAACATTCCACTGCTCAAACAATAGAAAAATGCACAAGTACTGATACTAATGTGCATAATAAAAAAGGAGGATCGGATAGCAAAACCATTGAGCAGGGAGCAAATACAGAGAAAGCATACACGCAATCGGGAGGAAAAGAAACTACTGAGAAAATTATAGACTCTGCTGATCTTAATGTTTCCTCTCAATTATTGAAACAATATGATCAATTCACTCAGCAATTGGGACTGCAGGATAAAGATAAAGAACAAGAGGATCAGGACGTTAAAATCATTCCTAAACATCCGATAGGGCAGATTGTATTGAAGATTGAGGAGATCCCTCCTTTAGATGTATTTTACAGCCCTAAACATAAGGCTATTGTTAGAAGACAGAGAAAAAGAAGGAAGATGGATCAGGACATGTTTTCTACTCCACAGGAAGAATTTATGAATATTGTTTACAAGAATACTGAAGTGAATCCATCTGAGGATCTCACTAAATTGTCCCAATATGCAGGAGCATATAGTGCTGCAACAGTAGATAAAGTTGTAGAAGTTTCTCAGATGATGACTCAGAAAGATCTCCATATAGCTTCACTTGAAGAGCAAGCTAAGGAAAGTCAGCAAAAGATTACTCAATTGCAACAACAACTACAAGATCAAGAACTTAGGTCCAAAGAGTTAGAAGAACAGCTTGCCAAAGAAAAGAAGAAAGTTGATGAGCAGGTCCTAGGCAAACAACAACAATTGAATGAAGAAATTTCCAAGTTACAAGGTTTGTTACAAAATGAGAAGAATGCGAAGATTGTACAAGAAAAGGAATTTCAAACAGCTTTAGATAGGTTCAAAGATTTCCCTAAATTAAGTGAATTCAAATCGGAAGCTCTTGAAGCTAATAAACTGTTGTCTCGGCAATTGAATGAATTTTGTGCAAAATTATCACAGGCAGAACCATTTTGTGATATTACCTCATCCTTGATCCAGAACATTATTACTCTCAGGCAAGAAATTGATGATGCTGATGAAAAGATTTCTGAATTTCTTACTTGGCAAGATACAGAAAAAGGAAGAGAAGCTAATCTTCCTAGGATAGAAGAAAGACATAAATAAATCTTTTTTACAGAATGGGAACATCAGATAATGAAAGCCGAGAGAGCAATATCAAGAGCTAGGAGCATGATGAGTAATATCACGCAATTTATAAATGATAGCTTGTATTAAATCAATCTCATTTCAGACTATGTTCCTGGCAGTTTGCCTAAAGTGAAAGAAACTGAAAACAGATGGAAAGAAGAAATGATAAATAAAAGTCAACAAATCAACAAACTTCAAGCAATATCTTGGGAAAATATGTGGACTTATTTAATTAAGCCAAACAATCAACAAATGGCTATTAAATTCCTTTCAAATGCTGTCGAGTGTTTAATTCTAGAATTTTCTTATGCCACCTACGCTGGATAACTGCATTCCGAGATGATTCATCCACCAAGGCTCCAAGATATGCTGAAAATTTGCAACTTGGCTACATCAAGCGAGAAAGAAAAGCAATGAGTCAGTTTCATTTAAGATAGCATTTCTGTTTTTAATTTGATAGATTGTAGCAGCAGTAGTAGGATTCTGTTTATGTAATTTCTTATTTAAATCCCTCTCATGCATTTAGAGAGGGATCTGGAGTTGTAATATTTTTTGGACTTGGAGCTTACATTTCTGTACTCCATTCCCTCTTATATTTTATAAAGGATCACATCTGGTGATTTTGTGCTGAAATTATCTTTGAAGTGTTGCATTTCTGTAACTTTGGATTTGATTTTACATCAGAGTTACTGGATTAGAGTATCAGATTTCATTTGACAGTCTTCAAGATGAATGAGGTATTTCTATCTGTTCACTGTTGATTATCTTTTGTTATATGATATTCGCTTGAAAATTTTCTATCATATATATATATTTGGTTTTCATAATGTTTCCTTTTATATATCATTTCTGAGTATAATTGAAATGTTATCTTTCATAAGAATATATAGATGGTATACAATGATGAATGCAATATGCTAATATAACTCTGTTTAATTTCTTAAACAGAGTTATCTTTATTCGTTTCTGCACATTTCAATTTAAATAATAATACATTTTCATGATTATTGTTAGATTGGAACAATCTTAAGTTGTATTCACTTATAATTACCCGGGTTAGTGTTATAATTTCTTTATCAGCATTTAGTTTAATTAGATAGTTTTATTTCAGTTAATTTAGTCCCATTTCACTCATCCAAATGAACCCATCACCAACCCATTTAGTTATAAGTAAACTAGTCCTTTAAATCCAGTCGGAGCCACCATACCAAACGGAAAAGGAGTTGTCTTAAGGTCCCGACCGGGTGGTTTTTCCTCAATGTTTGAAGCAGAGATTTTCTATGCTTCAACAGGCTGGTACTAGAAGTGCTACTCATTGAATGATGTTTCATTGAATAATGACTCACTACTTCATTGACATTCGAAAGGTAATGCCCTCTGTGAGTGCCCATTTTTTCCTGAAACATCCCCTGCTGTAATCCAACATTCACTATCTGACATTGAAGAGATTGAGTGAATTGAGGTTCTGTCCCTACCATCGTTGGACCTATTCCTCTCTTCAACACCCCCATTTTTCTTCAACGCGCCCAATTTTCCATACTTTTCCACTTCCCAACACTATTTTACCAAAAAGAAGAAAAAAACGCATGGTTATCCTCCTGAACCTGACCCAAAATTTCTCAAAACACACCACATTCAAAATATAATCTCTCATCATAGGTAAGAAATTACACAAAAACTGTCTTTCACAATTTAACACAACTTCACTTTTATCTTTATCTTTCCTTTCTGACTTCACCTCCAATTATTCCTCCATATAAACGCGAACAACATCATAAATATGGAATAACTCATGGATAGCATTTTCATTCGTTGTTTCAACAATTCTTTTATGGCTCCTCCATACTTGCTCAAAACATGCATGTTTGACAGCATACTGATATTTAGTGGCATCGATTTGGTGAGTGTACAAACTTCAATATTGGATCTCCTGAAGCATCGTTCCAGCACTAGTTTATAATATACACTGTCCAATAATGAATATATAGGTATAGCCTTAATGATAACCTTGGAATCACATGTAGAACTGGTCTTTGAGGTAGCACATAGCCAAAAATGAATCTACTGCAATTATAAAGTGTATAAGAGTGACTGGTCACCAATTACTGTAAACTTCAGAACCCACGGCCATCAAGAAATAGAGATTTAGGCTTCGTTTGAGTAAAATATCCAGACTCACACTCAACTAGGAGAGAATATGTCTTAGATGTTACTGTTTCTGAGATCCTCCAAGTACCATGCACAACCCAGCCACTCGTACACAGGAAGAAAGCAAGTTAGTCTCATCCAGCAACAAAAAAGATGGGTGACTTCGACTAAATACTCAAGTTGTCCTTCCATGTGAGATTCGAACCACTGTAAATTGAGGAAATCATACCATTAGTGCCACTATAAAATACCGGAAAATGCATTCAGCCTTGGGATTAATCGAAATCTAGTAGCATTCAAGGTTTGGGATTAATTAAAATCTAGAAAATGCATTTAGCATTTGGGATTCAATATTTGAGATGAATACCTTACAATCTGGAAGGACAGATTCTAATTCAACATTTGAGATGAATACCTTATGGTCTGGAAGGATATAGTATGAGATGATTACCTTATGGTCCAGCAGGGCTCGAAATAGACTTTGAAACCATCGAATTTTAAATTCCCACCAAATTATTATTAAATGCTTGGAGGGAAATAAAAAATAGAGATCACTTAAAAAAAAGAGGGAAATAAATAGTGCCTTCTGAACTCTTAATTCAAAGACAAATGGGATAGCCAGAGTGCACTCTTAATTTGGTGACAAAGGGGTAATGAAGAGAATGCTACAACTTATAATAAAAGGAGGAATTCACACATTGCATGAATTTTAGATAGTTTTTATTTTATTTATTTATTTATTTATTTCTTTGTTTTGACAAAATGGTGGTATAGGTTGTTAGAATGAATCTTATTAATTTTTTTAAATAGTTTTTTCATTTTTATTCATTTTTTTTTTTTTTTTTGACTTTTATAATTCTTTTTATTTTATATCTTAAGAAAATTTAAACAAATAGTAAAAATAAAATCTCTCTAAACTAATATAATTAAAAAAAACAATGTTTTTTATTGATTTTTATAATTTTTCTTATTTTCTATATTGTTAAGAAAATTTAAGTAAATAGTCAAAAAAAATCTCTCTAAACTAAAATAATTAAAAATGCAGAATACTAATAGATGTTGATATAGAGATATGGAAATAAATTCTTAGACAATTATAAGAGGAAGAAAAGATCACAAGTGATATTGTAACATGAAGAGTGGAAGATTTATATCCCTTGCACCTTGTAAATTGTTAATTTCATATACCTAGATGGAATTATAAATTGTTAATCTCATATAACTAGATGGAATTATTTGATTTGTTTAAATTTATTTTATTATGTTCTTCCAGATTGATAAATGTTAATTGCAAAAATGGACCACTTCCCTATGTTCAAATATTTATTCTACATTAATACACATCTCTTCTAATTTTGTGTATACTTGTATATTTAATTGTTAAAAACTAAATTAGGGTGAAAATGTGGTGGTGGTGATAGTCGTTAAGAAGAATCGTGTGTGTTTATATATACACTGAATAAATTAGAAGACTTTCAAATCACATATGTTGCTTACAAGTGTAAAAAGAGCACATTCAACCATGTTTGAGGGTACATTTTATACATATCATAATGTATCTGAGGGGGAAAATGGTTTTCAGTGCTAGTGATTTAGTCGCACAAAGGACCCCATAAACTTGTTCTTTGGCATATCTCCAACATTCAACACGTGATCCAAAGTGAGAGGATTCATTGCTATGGTGACAATAGAAACAACCCTCTAGTGTTAAAATTTAGAGACAAAAGGGTATTCAAAATTTTAACATTGTAGATGGATTCAAATACCTCTTTGTCTCTAAATTTTAACATTGCAGATGGATTCAAAGACCCTTGTAGTGAAATGTGACACTTCGGTATCAAAATGTAGAGTTTTTCATTTCTAGAATGAAACAATTAAAAATTACTAACATAAATGACTAATTCATATACTTGTTGTACTTGCTATTTGGTCATATTTTTATTCTTTAACTATAATAGTCATTTACGTTAATCATTATTAATTTTGTCACTTATTATCTACTCATATATTTTATTCCTAGACTAAATTAGTCATTTAATTTAGTCATTTTTAGTTTAGTCACTTATTATCTAGTCATATATTTTAGTCGTAGACTAAATTAGTCATTTAAGTTAGTCATTTTTAGTTTAGTCACTTATTATCTAGTCATATATTTTATTCCTAGAATAAATTAGTCGTTTAAGTTAGTCATTTTTAGTTTCGTCACTTAAAATTGCTAAACTTTATTAGTAATTCACTTGAAATAAATGTGGTGACTAATTTTTTTGGTCACCTAGTCACTAATTTCATCATTTTCTACTAGTGACGGGAAGGTTAGCGACATATAACATCCCGTTGCATCAGTCGAAGTGATATGTTTATATGAATACGTATGCACATTATTGCATAGTACGAGGTCATGGAATCCAAACCCATGAACAAGTAGAAAACCAATAATTAATTTCCAAGTGGGACTATGAGATTATCCAGGTGGGTAAAGCCACGTGGCCAAGGAATTGAAGTGGTGCTCTCTAATTTTCCATAATTGTAATGGTCACATCCCCTGATCTGAAGGTCAGATTGAGGTAAAATTTTATATCACCATAATCATCTTGGCGATATGAACATAATGATGATGTCAAACTGAGGTCTAACTGAGTTGAAAATATCGAAATATTTAGATCCCATTTCCATAAAAACGTCGTGGATATTGGGTCAACATAGTAACCACTTGATTTTAATTAGTATATTGGTAACATTTATGAGGGGGTGTGTTACACACACTCACATTGGGGAGATTCATCTTGTCTCTCCACATAGAATAACACTCGAGGTAAAGTTATTTATTCCCATAATTTCATTTTTTTATTTTTTTAAGTTAAATGCTTGCTAATTAATTCATAGACTACTTATATTTTATTTTCCATTGTGTACATAGGTTCAGATGCAGGGTGGTTTAAAGGCCACAACTATGTGGGTACATGATTCTAATTCATGTTTTGGAGGTGATCCTAATGTGGGCCCATCAATGTAAGTGTTGGAAATATGATGTAGAGTGTTGTCCTTGATGGCAACCCACTTGATGAAGATGATGGCAACCTACTTGATGAAGTTGTCCTTAATTCTTGATGAGTTTATTAATGATGAAATAAATATCAGTAAGGGCCAGAAAAATGATGAAAGTATGTGTCACAAAGAATACGCGGGTTTGTTTAGGAGAAGTAGCGTATGCACGCGGAAAAGTACGTGCCAAGTCGTGTATGCCCTTTTGCGCTCCAAATTTAGAATACCAAGGGGTGTTACCATGGTATTGACCCATTATATTGAGCGCTTGATTATCTATTTGGTCCAGTCTAGGAATACCATCGGAAGTGGTGTGGTTTTGACTCACGGTATTGATAAAGGCTAAACCTATATACGGAGAAGAAGATCTTTGTGCAAAGGTGTGCATGTGTCTGGGCTTTAAATGAATACTTAACTCTGAAGTTTATCTGGATGGTTGAACTCTGTTCTTAATCGATAGATCTGAATCTATGATGCACCTATGAATATGATGAAGGTTCAAAATCTCTAGATCTGGAAATGATGAATCTCTAGGATGATCCGAGAAGAAGTACTGAAGACCTGGCGCAAATCTGTTGAAGAAGTTGAAGAAATCTGGGTAAGTTCATAGATCTGGTTTGTTCTACAAAGTTTATCATTTATAGATCTATACGCAGGTTCATTTCATAAAAAGCGCGTGTATACGTGGATCTGTTTAAACAAAGGCGCGTATGGTATCTGAACTTATAGTTGCTCAAGGTTGAATGTGATTCTACATATCTATTCTTAAGTATGGGTTATCTTTGATATTCTGGTTACATTGGTTTCACTGTTCTGTTAGAAGCAATGGGAAAAGTATGATTGTTGATAAGTGAAGGGTTGTATTGAAGCTGTTTGATCCAGTGTGAAAATTGATGAAACGTGGTCTACAATGGTGCTGAGGGTCGAAGCCTTCAGTCATGGGGTTGTAGCTCCCTTCCAGGAGAGGCTGGTAAACAAGAGCAGGGGGTCGTAGCTCGCTTCCAGGAGAGGCTGGTAAACGAGTACAGGGGGTTGTAGCTCCCTTCCAGGAGAGGCTGGTAAACGAGAGAAGGTTGTAGCCTTCTGCAGGTGGGTGCCTGCGTGCTGGTTTGAGTCTGCACCAGTACATGGTTGTAAGAAGTTTTCTTTTTAATAAATATTGAAGACTGAGACGATGACAACGGTGGTTTTCTCTCGAATTGGGTTTCCACCTAAAATCCTGGTGTTCATGTGTGTTGCTTATGTGTGATGATTATTCTATTCTTTTTGCACCTGTTTCATGTTTTCTAAAACATCTGATGAATGAATAATGCAATGATCTAAGTTAATAATTAAATGCATAATTAGATCTATGGACATACGCGAGTTCTGTAAAGGATATCCGTGTATATACGCGAGTTGGATTCAGGAAAGTAGCGTATGGGTTTTTAGAAAGGAAAAAGTAAAAAGATTTATTATCTGCACTAAATACTGATTCACACCCCCCCCCCCCCTCTCAGTATTTTCCCCAACAATTGGTATCAGAGCAGGTCCTTCTGAAAAAGCTTAGCCGCTAGAAGGAAGATCAAGCAAGATGAGCAATCAAGATGGAACAACATCTATCAAGCCTTCGGTCTTTAATGGAAGAAATTTAATCTTCTGGAAAACAAGGATGAGGTCCTATCTTCAGTCTATAGGAACAGATGTATGGGCCATTGTTGTACAAGGATATCAATATCCAGCTACAATACCAACAGATCCGAATGAAAAGAAGAATTATGAATCAAATGCAAAGGCGGTCAATGCTATAACAGGAAGTTTGACTGAATCTGAATTTTTCAAAGTCATGCAGCTAAATACAGCAAAGGAAATGTGGGACAAAATCATTCTAAGTGATGAAGGTGATGCAAAGGTAAAAAGTGCAAAACTCCAAACTCTCAGAATTGAATATGAAAATTTGAAGATGCATAGTGATGAGAGTATTGCCAGTTTCTTTTTACGTGCTGATGATGTTGTAAATCGTGTGAAAAATTTGGGAGAAACAATAACCGAATCTACTCTGGTTGAGAAAATTTTAAGATCACTAACAGCAAAATTTGAGTCAAAATTTTCTGCTCTTGAAGAAAAACAGGATCTTCAAAATCTTACTATGGTACAAATTCATGGCATACTAACCGCATATGAAATGAGAAGAGGAGGACCATCTGAAGTCAAAGAGGTTGTCTTCAGAGCTTCTACAAAAGGGAAAGAAGTACAAGAACCATAAGGATCAGGATATATCTCAGAAGAAGATGAGGAAAATTTTGTAAAGAAACTCCAACTTGGCACAGGACGATTGAGAGGTAAGCTTCCTTTCAAATGTTTTGAGTGTGGAAGAATTGGTCATTATGCTGCTAAGTGTCCTCATAAAGAAACACTTGAAAAAGGGAAGGAAGTAGCAAGAAGGAATAAGAATCGGTTTAACACTAGAAAAAAGTTATTATATTCATGAAGATAGTGATGGGCTATCTGATAGTGAAGAAGAATGTGAACAAGGTCTTAGACTACTCATGGCATTTGAATCTAGAGAAGAAAAGGATATTTTTGTGGATTCTCTAGAGGACAATGAATTTCTTGAAGAAAGCAATCAACTCAAAATACGCTTAAAAGAAAGTAAAATACTCTTAGAATAAAGGAAAATAACCATAGAGACTCTGGAAAAGCAGGTTGAAGAAGCAAAGAAACACATTGAGAAATTAGAATGTGAAGTGGTAAGTCTAAGAAAAGATTCTGAGAAAGTAAAAACTTTGAATCTTAGATTTGCTAAAGGATCTGAAACCTTAGATGAGATTATCAAGGTACAACATTCCCTTCTTATAAAAATAGGTCTTGGATATACCGGAGAATCCTCTCAAACTTCAGCACCAAATTATCTAAAAGCAGTTACATCCGGTTTACAAAATTCTGCCACTCAGCAAGGGAATAAAAAATCATTGCAGGTAAAGCATGATCATCTCAATTCAAAGAATACTAACAGGAATATCTCTCAAAGAAACACCAATCAACAGGTAAATTCAAGTAGAAGATTTTATGGTCGCAGAAATTTCTTCTTCAATGGACAATGTTTCTCATGTCACAATTTTGGTCATAAAGTTGTTCAATGTGTTGCATATAAAACTATCATGACTAGAGAAGCAGGAAAGAAAAGGATTGAATTTGAGAAGAATACCTATAACAGCTTTTCTCCTCTTCTAAATGAAGTTGAATGTGCTTATTGCAAAAACTTTGGGCATGAAGAATCTGAATGCAGGAGAAAAGTTCAGCCAAAAGAGCATTTTCTGTCAAGATCCAAAGTATGGAAAAAGAAGGAATTACAGGTTGAAAATTGTGGCATAGCATTATTCGCAGAAGATGAAGAAAATCAATGGTACATTGATAATGGATGCTCAAGACACATGACATGTGACAAACACAAACTTGTTGCATATAGTGCTCTAGAAAAGGAAAAGAAAGTTACATTTGGAAATGATAATCCTGCTGTAATTAAAGGAAAAGGGTCCATGTTTCTAAAGGAAAAGGTGAAGGCTAATGATGTCATGTATGTGGATGGCTTAAGGCATAACCTGCTAAGTGTAAGTCAAATGTGTGATCAAGGAACTGAAGTTGTCTTTAGTTCAAAAGAATGTGTGGTTCGTGATCTTGATATAGGCAAAACAATTATAAAAGGGAAAAGAACTCCAAGCATCCTGTATGTATTGAAGAACTACAAAGAACAATGTTACTTGAGTCAATATTCAGAAAATTGGCTATGGCATAGAAGGTTGGGGCATCTAAGCTTCTCTCAAATCAACAAATCAAGCAGACTGAATGCTGTTCGTGGTCTTCCCAATATTACTCTACTTGAAAGTATCATATGCAAATCTTGCCAATTCGGAAAGCAGACCAGAGTGCAATTCAATGCCAAAGAAGGATCATCAAGTAGGCCTCTTGAACTCATTCATACTGACATATGTGGACCTATGAGGAAAAAGTCACCGCGTGGTGAACAATACTATATCTTATTTATTGATGATTTCTCTAGAATGTGTTGGATTGGGTTGCTTAAACACAAAGACGGAGCCTTTGAGAAATTTCAAATCTTCAAGGCTCTGGTTGAAAATGAATTAGATTTAAAACTCAAATGTCTTAGATCTGATCGAGGAGGAGAATATACTTCAGACGAATTCCTTGAATTTTGTGAACAACAAGGCATAAAAAGACAGTTCTCTGTAGCTGGCACTCCACAACAAAATGGCGTAGTAGAAAGAATGAATAGAACAGTTCAAAAAATGGCTAGAGCTATGCTTGATGATTCTGGAACACCCGACACATTTTGGGGAGAAGCAGCACATACAACGGTAAACATTCTCAACAAAGCACAAGTTCATGTAAATAGTGACAAAACTCCATATGAACTATGGTATGGTAATTCTCCCTCTGTGAAGCATTTTAGAGTTTTTGGAAGTAAATTCTTTATCAAAAATAATGATGAAAAAATTGGCAAGTTTGAACCTAGAGCAGATGAAGGAATACTTCTTGGTTACTCCTCCACGAGTAGAGCTTATAAATGTTACACTAAAAGACTTCAGAAAATTGTTTAATGTATTGATGTGGTTATTGATGAGTCTCCTGCAGCTCCAAAAGAAGAAAAACAGATAGCAAATGAAGACGATGGTGACTTATGCCCTTCCACATCAAATAGCAATGATATAAGCAGTGAACCCAATGAATAACTTGAAGATGATTTATCTGAAAAAGCTCCATCCAGATATGTTCAAAAGAATCATCCAGAATCTCAAATTTTGGGAGATAAGGGAGCAGGAGTAAAAACCAAAAGGACTCTTGTGGGATCTTCTAGATATTTGGCATTTCTATCCACTATTGAACCACACAATGTCAATCAAGCTAGCAAAGATGAATGTTGGGTTCAAGCCATGAATGAAGAGCTTGATCAAATTCAGAAGAATCACACTTGGGAATTAGTACCAAGACCTGATAAAAAAAATGTCATTGGAACTAAATGGATATTCAAAAAAAAGTTAAATGAGAATGGGGATGTTGTAAGAAACAAATCTAGACTTGTGTGCAAGGGGTATACTCAACAAGAAGGTATAGACTTTGAAGAAACTTTTTCTCCTGTAGCTAGACTTGAAGCCATAAGAATGTTTCTTTCTTTTTCAAGTTTTCAACAAATCAAAGTTTTTCAAATGGATGTTAAATCTGCATTTCTCAATGGTGATCTAGAAGAAGAAGTTTATATAGAACAACCAGAAGGATTCATTTTGGGAAATGATGAAAATCTTGTTTGTAGACTTAAAAAGGCTCTATATGGTCTCAAGCAAGCTCCAAGGGCATGGTATTATCGTCTTGACAAATATCTTCATCAACAAGGATTTTCAAAGGGGTCTGCTGATAGTAACTTATACACAAAAATTGAAAATGATAAACTATTGATTGTGGTTGTATATGTTGATGATATCATTTTTGGAAGTAATGAAGAATCTATGAGTCGGAAATTTGCTTCTGTCATGCAGCAAGAATTTGAAATGTCTTTACTTGGGGAACTAACATTCTTTCTTGGCTTGCAAGTGCATCAAACTACAGATGGTATATTCTTATCACAAGCAAAATACCTTAAGCAAATTCTGAAGAAGTATGGCATGGAAGAGTGAAAACCTGTAAGTACACCAATGATAACCGGATGTAATCTCAGTTCTCATGATGATTCTCCCACGGTGAATCAACCAGAATACAGATCTATGATAGGAAGTCTTTTGTATCTCACTGGGACTAGACCGGACATTATGCATGCAGTTGGGATTGTTGGACGATTCCAAGCTAATCTAAAAGAGACTCACCTTCAGGCTGTCAAAATAATATTCAAATATCTACAAGGAACTCAAGACTTTGGACTATGGTATCCAAAGAATGCTGATCTTACTCTTCATGCTTACACTGATGCAGATTGGGTTGGAAATGTTGATGATCGGAAAAGCACTAGTGGTGGTGCATTCTATATGGGGCCCTGGCTAGTATCTTGGTTCAGCAAGAAGCAAAACTCTATTGCCTTATCTACAGCAGAAGCAGAATATGTGGCTGTCGCATCATGTTGCACTCAAATTCTTTGGATGATGCAAACCTTACAAGATTTTCAAATCAAATGTTCACCTCCTATCTCCATTATGTGTGATAATACAAGCGCCATCAGTATCTCAAAGAATCTTGTTATGCATTCTAAGACCAAGCACATTCCCATCAAGTATCACTTCTTACGTGAACAAGTGCTTGAAAAAAAGGTGAAGTTGGAGTATGTTCCCTCCAAAGAACAAGTTGCTGATATATTTACCAAACCTCTGCCCAGGGAAGCATTCGAATATCTTAGACAGAAGCTGGGAGTAGTCTTTGCCTTGCAGAAAATCAGAACTACTTAAATACAGAAGATTAAATTGGATACGCGGGTTTATACACAGAAAAGCACGTATGGTTGGTTGCTGACAAACCTTGTTTTGGGTCAACATTTTTTAGTACAGCTGCAGTACTGTTTGGTATCTCTGATGATGTTTCAGCTCTTATATTTCTGTTTCATTCTCTGATATTGGGTAAAGATTCCTTGATGATTGGTTTTTGAAAGTGTTCAGGGGGAGCAATGTATGATGATTCCCATGGTTGGTTTTGGTAATTCTGGTTATGTTTATTTCTGACAGTGCATCTGATGTGACAAAAGAAGATAGGCACAGGTGGTACAGATTCAGGGGGAGAATAAGGAGTGTGAAATTTTCAGTTTTTCACTTTCCATACGCGGGTTTCATGAAGCAAAGTCACGTATACACGCGAGTTCCAATGGAGACAGAAGCGTATGCTTTTATGTTAAGAAAAATAGTGAGATGACTCAAGAACAGGAGCACATTTTCAGGGGGAGCATTAGCCTTGCTGAGTGTAATACATTGTTGGCATTATGATGATTCTGAAATGTGATCTCCTTCTTGAGGTCTTTTTGATAGTGGTCATAGAAATTCATATTTGTAATTTGATGAAAAGGTCATGATGAGACCTATGATGTAAAATTGTAATATTCAGACATGTAAGGACTTGTTCAAATTTGTAAACCCACTTGGTTGAGTAGTTGAGTCAAAATGTGTAAACCCACTTGGTTGGGTACTGGAGTCTCATATGTAAATCCACTTGGTTGGATATTTGATGTAATTATGAGTCCTTGGTGATAGGAAGGTCATAGAGTCATGTACTTCATTGAAAAATATGTTTGAACATTCAGCATGAATTCAGGGGGAGCATGGTAACTTCAGTGCACATTAGATCTACAGTGCTCTTCTATCTACATGAGGAGAACCTTGTGTTGGTTTTGATCCGCCCTTTGCCCTTGATGTCAAAGGGGGAGAGTGACATGGTGTTTGAATAGGGGGAGAATATCATTATGCTTAATGTATCTATTTGTTGTGGTCAAACACCATCGTGGTTGCCATCAAGTCCAAAGGGGGAGATTGTTGGAAATATGATGCAGAGTGTTGTCCTTGATGGCAACCCAATTGATGAAGATGATGGCAACCTACTTGATGAAGTTGTCCTTAATGCTTGATGAGTTTATTAATGATGAAAGAAATATCAGTAAGGGCCAGAACAATGATGAAAATTATGTGTCACAAAGAATACGCGGGTTTGTTTAGGAGAAGTAGCGTATGCACGCGGAAAAGTACGTGCGAAGTTGCGTATGCCCTTTTGTGCTCCAAATTTAGAATACCAAGGGGTGTTACCATGGTATTGACCCATTGTATTGAGCGCTTGATTATCTATTTGGTCCCGTCCAGGAATACCATCGGAAGTGGTGTGGTTTTGACTCATGGTATTGATAAAGGCTAAACCTATATAAGGAGAAGAAGATCTTTGTGCAAAGGTGTGCATGTGTCTGGGCTTTAAATGAATACTTAACTCTGAAGTTTATCTGGATGGTTGAACTCTGTTCTTAATCGATAGATCTAAATATATGATGCACCTATGAATATGATGAAGGTTCAAAATCTCTAGATCTGGAAATGATGAATCTCTAGGATGATCCGAGAAGAAGTATTGAATACCTAGCGCAAATCTGTTGAAGAAGTTGAAGAAATCTGGGTAAGTTCATAGATCTGGTCTATTATGCAAAGTTTATCTTTTATAGATCTATACGCAGGTTCATTTCATAAAAAGCGCGTGTATACGCGGATCTGTTTAAACAAAGGCGCGTATGGGCAGTTAGGATTGTTCTGAAAAATGCATAGATGTATACGCGAGTTAGCTTTGTGAAAAGCGCATGTATATGTGGATTTGTTTAAACAAAGGCACGTATGGTATCTGAACTTATAGTTTCTCATGGTTGAATGTGATTCTACATATCTATTCTTAAGTCTGGGTTATCTTTGATATTCTGGTTACAGTGGTTTCACTATTCTGTTGGAAGCAATGGGAAAAGTATGATTGTTGATAAGTGAAGGGTTGTATTGAAGCTGTTTGATCCAATGTGAAAATTGATGAAACGTGGTCTACAGTGGTGCTGAAGGTCGAAGCCTTCAGTCAGGGGGTTGTAGTTCCCTTCCAGGAGAGGCTGGTAAATGAGAGCAGGGGGTCGTAGCTCCCTTCCAAGAGAGGCTGGTAAACAAGTACATGGGGTTGTAGCTCCCTTCCAGGAGAGGCTGGTAAACGAGAGAAGGTTGTAGCCTTCTGCAAGTGGGTGCCTGCGTGCTGGTTTGAGTCTGTGCCAGTACATGGTTGTAAGAAGTTTTCTTTATAATAAATATTGAAGACTGAGACGACGGCAGCGGTGGTTTTCTCCCGAATTGGGTTTCCACCTAAAATCCTAGTGTTCATGTGTGTTGCTTATGTGTGATGATTATTCTATTCTTTCTGCACCGGTTTACTGTTTTCTAAAACATCTGATGAATGAATAATGCAATGATCTAAGTTAAGAATTAAATTCATAATTAGATCTCTGGACATACACGAGTTCTGTAAAGGATATCTGCGTATATACGTGAGTTGGATTCAGGAAAGTAGCGTATGGGTTTTTAGAAAGGAAAAAGTAAAAGTTTTATTGTCTGCACTAAATACTGATTCACCCCCCTCCCCCCACCCCCCCTCTCAGTATTTTTCCCAATAGTAAGCCCCAACCATTGAGCCATAGGTCTATTAAAACCAAAATCAGATTGATTCTACCCCCATCCCACAAACCTTTCATTTGGAATCGAGTCATGTTAGTATATTCATATGTAATTAAAATTATATCATTTATCTCTATATTTTTTATTTTGTAAATAATGATAATTAATTTGAATTTAAATTTGTTATATTGCAGTACCAACATTTTGTAGCCATTTTTGCCTAGCAGCCACATTGTGCTAGTTATACGTAGACCACATACTTTATATATTTTGAGGCTCATTTCATAAGGCACATTCACATGTACTATACCTTGTATATTTTCATACAAATATTTTATGCATACATGAACATTATTTCAGTTATGGATGTTCATGTAATGTACTTTGTATATATTTTGATATGGGAAGTTTATGGATATATTCATTATTTCAGTTTATGGGCGTTCATTAAATTTCAATTTATGGATGTTAATTATTTCACTAGTTTAAATCAATTTCTACATTATAACTTTCATTAAAAGAATATAACAATGAGAATACAATGAATTAAAAGGCATATCTCTTAAAAGTAATTAGTACTCATAGAATTTTCATAAATCATAGTACATTTAGCATAAAATGGTGTACTTCAAAAAATACTTGCAATAAATTTCTCAATTTCATCAACTCTAAGATAATAATAAGATCTTGATTTTCATAATTTAGGTTATACTTGAGTTTTAGGTTATAATATTAAACAACAAATAAGTTGTTTCTTTTTCATCATATTTATTTAATATCAAAATAATGTAATGGAAAAATCGAAAATTAACAAACCAATTTGTAACTAGCTAGTGATGGTAGTGATTAATATTTATTTTATTTTCACAATTTGAAATCATTTTTTACATATATTAAAATGGTAAAATTTAAAAACACCTGAATTTGGTAGATAGTATTTTGACATATCTAAGTGTTTGAATCTAGTTGTTTGTGAATTTTTCCTTTCCCTCCCATATTGGACTAGCCACAATTGTGAATACCATATTATTCTAATATGTTGAATATAACATTATTCTCATTTAGACATAGAGACATGTAACATCACATGCCTATCATCCTTAATTTTTCATTACTTGCAAAATAGAGATAAATGTTCTTCTCCTGTATTATTTTTCCGTCTCCCTATTTTAACTACTATTTTAAATGTGATTACTATATTTTTCATCCTAAGTATTTATTACCATTTACTATAACTTTCATTATAAAGTAACTAAAAAATTCATTAATGACATCAAAAGGTACAGACTATTCTTTGGGGTTTTAAAATAACATATTTATATCATTTGCAACAAATTCTTGATCCAATATTCTAAACGATCTGTAAATAAAAAAATAATGTCGAAGTGTGGGAACATCCTTGCTTCACCTTAACATTATGTTTCATTTTTACCTTCCTACTTCCACTTTTATTGTTTATGGGAATGGAAAATTTTATAATAAAGTTTTTCATATAAGTGGGTCTCTAATCAGCAAGAATTTCTAATTTTTTAAAAGATTCTTTTAAAAAATTAAAATACACTAATAAATTTTTCAAGATTACACTTACTTACTAATATATTTTAGAGTAACAAAGTGACTAATGCTTAATCTCTTATATTGGAGATGGGATCAAGGAGCCTTAAAATTATTTTCTTATAATACTACTTTACTTACTAGAGTCTCTAAAATTTTTCCAATAACTTGGAAAAGATGATACTAAGATATCGCTTCCATTTTCAACAAAATATATAACATTATTTATTTCACTTCCATTATTAATAAAATATATCACTTTGAAATAAATATATCCAAATTGGATTGATTGAATATATGTTTGACAAACGCATGCAAGGATGGTCATTTCAATTATTAAAATCCTAAGGGTCATGTTCTTTATATATGGCATTTTAGATATTGAAGGTTGACTCTATATTCACTTGAAGAGCTAAAAAAAAATCTAGATGACACTTAAAAGGGATAAAAAATATACTATTACTATTAATTTAAATTGTCATATTCAAAATTACAAAATTACAAAACTATTCAATTGTCATATTTCTAAATTACATTCAAAAGTGGATATTTTATTCTAGATTAGATTACACTTAATTGTTATAGACTTGGCTTCATGGCTTTCCATTTGCATCATCTATTCATATGGCCAATGGGTGATATGAATGCAAGTCTCCATAATATGTTCATGGTCATATTTTGTCACCTTCTATCTCCTTGGTTCACCTGCCATCACTTTAATTTCTATGAGACTAATTTGAGCTACTATGGCTAGATGATTGTACTGGAAAGATATATATTTAGGCATAAATCTCTATAAATAATGTGCCCACCCTATATTTTTACATTTTAAAAAAAATTACCCATCACAACCATGTCACCAATTTGGTATGAGAATTTTCCATCTTCATACGGTTTCACTAACCCGCTTTTTACCTATGTGCATCACATAAAATAATAAGCCATGTTATCTTTATTTCCTGAGGAGACAGAGACGGAAAAGGCATCGCTTGCAACCAAAATAAAAAGTATTAATTAGTTACACGTTAGAGATTTAAATTTATATATGGAACTGTTAATGATGGACATGACATACCTTCCATTAAAACATCAAAGACTCAACCATGATCAAGTGAAACAAATTTCTCTTAAGTGTGCATCTATTTCCATGTCCAAATTTGATGAGTTCCCTTTGGATTAAGAGGGACATTTTCCCATTCTTTCACATACCCTTGTTTTCACATTGATCAAGTATACATCCATATACACCCAAAAAAAACTCACAAAAACATGTGAATTTTCTTATCTTAATGGAAAATATTTCACGTGTGTCTTACTCTGTATTGGGTGTAATTACCTTGTGCATTCTATAGTATTACAATATCAAGGAATGTATTTATTCACATCACTAAGTTCAAGATTCTAGAAGAACCTATGCATATGCATAATTTTTTCATGACCTTCATGTCCTAAATGGGATATGCACTAGTTGACCACATCTCACGATGATTTAATTCAATTTGCACCATGGATCATTTGGTACCTCCAGTTCTCATTTCACACAAGAACTCACACCATCATGCTCACTCTTTCCATGTCTCATTTCAAAAAGGCTCCAAGTATGTTGAATGCTTGTATCTTTGTGTAGCTGACTCAACCAATAAAAACAATGTGATGAGTTGAACTTCCATGAAAACCATCTGACCAAATCCAATTCATTTTGAATGATGCCATTTTTGAATGATTCATACATCAAGCCAAATCAATGTTTCATGGACAATTTTTCATGCTCACAATCATCATTGATGTAGAAGTGATGCTCCTTAATCACATCACGTGACTCGTTAGTTTTATCCCTACCATCAACATTTAATTTTTCTTGTCTACACATAACATATACGAATATGGACACTTGGTCTGAGTGATAGTACTCACTTTGTGTCTTTGTCTGAGGATCAAATGTGCGATTCTCTACAAATTCTACCACTGATAAGATTGTGCTTCATTGGAATACTTCACGAGAATGCTTAAATTCATAAGATTTCCACCTAGACTTGTGTGAGTGTTTGACATATTTATAGATATGGTTATGAAACTCCCCATGAATTCTGAAATAGGAATGTTATCCTCAACATAGTTGATCCTCCTAGGTGCTAGAGTTGAAGAAGATGGTTGAATTACAATAAAATACTCATATTTTTTCCATGTTACCATGACATCTGACATCCCCAGACTGGTTTGCATCAATAGGAAATATCCTATGGAACAATGCCAAATCACCACATTCAATGTATCTTCTCCCACCTAGACATATTTTCTTGTAAAAAAAATATTTTGGCTCCCTTCTACACAATATTGATGAAACAAAATCGTGCACTATGGGAGGAGGAGGTTTGTTGTGTTAGTTATTCTTGCAAAATTCTGGGAACTCATCGTAATGAAGTTAGAATTTAACATGATATAGAAAGGAACATGTGTCACGATTTTTATTAGGCCCAATAAACCATGGTTTCAATCTCTAAAACATGCTTATGGATATCTTGACATGGGGATTTCTTTCTTGAAATTCCTCGAACAATGAAACTTCTGTGATTTCTACAATATTTTTATAAGCGTGATATACATACTCACCTTTAGATAGGCAATATTGCATAGCATTCTTTTGATATGGTATAACACTAGAATGGATTTCCCAAAACAATACTACAAGTGGTATGATTCATGTTATAATCCTATCTTGGTAGGGTTTTTGGGTGATAAGAGCCCAACAAGTAGCTTCATCATTTTCAATTACTTAAACACTAAATTTGGTATGCTTGTGAATTTTTTTTCTCAATATATGGAACAATCCCAACACTGTTTCCAGCATTTGTTGTCTTGATGTACTTGGTGCAACAATACAAGTTTTAATTTCCCTACGAGCAACTTGAACATTGGGTCTTTTCTAAACATATATAATGCCTTTGATATATTTTCAATGACATTCACACAATCTTCCTTATTTCAGCATCTTGGATACCCAAAAGCTTTGTGTCATGTTTTAGTTTCTTATGTTTGATCAACCCATGCAATATCTGATAAGCTTATGTAACAACTTAATGCTTGTCAAAATATTGTGCAATGATGTTACTGGCGTGATCTCTAATACTGTGATTAAGGATAGGCTCCCCAAGGTTCTCTCTTATGCTTGCGTCCAATTTTTTTTCAAACCTCCCACCCCTTTCCAAACCACTGTAGCTCCATGTTATCCTATCAACTTGAGAGGTAACAACCCATTCTTTTAGTGGTTTATCAGCTTAATAGGGAACCTCTTGTTCCTCTAGTATTTTTCTAGCTTGATGGGGAACATCTTGCTCCTAATGTGGTTGATAAAATTCCATCCCTGCATAGTGGAATACAAAATATATAAGTGAGTGAATCATAGGTATTTAATAATAGAAGGTGACTAAGCGAGAATCCCTTGAATGGATAGAAGTAGCAATTCCATGAGTAACGAAGACCTGGATACGAATGCTTGAGAAGGTGTGTGTGCAGTTACCTTTTAGTGAGTTATAAGTGGATAAAATCCCCTTCAAAAGGAGGAATAATTTTAAGTCTTAAGGACTAGTTTTTTGGGCTAAGGTTCATAATGATGGCTGCTAAATTAAGCGTGGGGAGACATGAAGAAGATGTAGTTCATTTTCCTAATTAAATACATGTTTTTATTAAATATGACAAAAAAAAATTATGCAACAAATGCAATAAATATGTTATAAACAAGTGTCAAGTACATTGAAATCCACACATCCACACAACAGGAAAAGAAAACATTCCTAGACACTTACATGTCCTGTCCACTCAATGCAAGTCACTAGAAAATTTCTGCAATCCACCACCAACGGGGGTATAACTCCCATTAAATGTATGGTACTCACATACACAATGAAAACAAATTATAATGATGGAGACTGGGGACAGTACCAGCAACCACCCGATTCGATCCAGGTATCGTTGCTTCCCACAATGGTCACCTATAGGGTAAGATAATTTTCCTGAGACTAGTCACTATGGTACCTTCACCAAATAGGGAAGAATTAACTGGCCCTAGAAAAATATGTTATCAACTCAAAAGAAAAGTGGTGGGTAGCTACTAAGTGAGTGCACTAACCAGCTTACCTTGGGTTTTACCTCCTAATGACATGACGTCACTTCTCCCGGGAATTATTTTATGTCTATTGATAAAGGATTATTCATATTCTAATTTATCATAATCAGTGCCAGCAATTTATTTTCATTTTTTATGCTCTATAACATCTCTTAAAATTAGAGAATTCAATGATTTTAGAATCTTATTTTTATGCAAGGTGACCAAATTATTTGTTGGAATCAAGTGCATTGTTGAACGAAAGACTCTCTTTTATGTAGGAGGAAATCTCATATCAATCAACATGGGAATATGCTAATCATCAATAAATGGATTTTCATTTGCCAGATTAGTTAAAAAATTTCATAAAGAGGATTATTTTAGATCATTCCCTTGCTAGTGGAATATTGTATCAAAAGAGAAAAAAATGTTGAAATTTTTCCATAAGACATTCCCTTCTTGCATACAAAGGTTTATCACTTACATGAGGCAATTTCACAATGTCACCCATAATAATGATTAATCTACCACTAAAAGGATTAGATTTTTTATTTGGAGATGCTTCTTGTAAATGAGAATCTATTTGCATGAATAACATTTTATCTATTAGAATGTATATTTTTACAACCATAAAATTGAGGTAGATGAAATCTTCTGGAAGCTTGTGTGTTATCAATAGTATGTCTAACATTTTGAGTAAACACTTCACCCATCTTCAAAGATATTAAGCTTTTATTATAATGAGAAGAGTGATGGACTAAATTAAATAGAGGAAGAATTAGAATATAGTTGTTAAGGAGGAGGAGGATGAATGGACCATTGATTATAAATAAGAGGAGTTGAAACCACAAAAATAATGATTTCAAGTCAATTGGTAAATAAAAAATATTTCAATGATTGGTAAAGAGTCAAAATTAAATTAAATTAAATAAATAAATTTTAATTTAAGTATTTATAATGGTTAAACTAAATAGGATAAATAAAATGATGATATAATAATATTAATTAACCACAAAATAATATAATAATAATAATAATTGAATATATTATTATTATTTACGTGAAATTTGAATCAAAGAAAGAATTAATAAATTATTAGACCCCTATATTACTAGTATAGTCCCTTATTGTTGTTAGTGTAACCGCCTTATTGCTATTATTGTACCCTTGTAACCCCATATTGTTATTATTGTGCCCTTAAATTATTATTGTTAGGTCGGCTAGGATTACATTGTGGCCCCATGGACTCCTATATATAGAAAGGAGGTTTTGTAATTTGAATCATCCAAGAATTGTTCATTCATGTAATGTATTGGAGGTTGCCCCCTTGAAGTGGCTTATTTCTAAGGCATTGATATCTCTTTTCTTCTCTTTTTGGAGCTGGTTTCACAACATTTGGTATAAGAGCTTTGAGATTCTAGGGTTTTGCTGCTCCAAACAGGTCATCATGGAATTTTTGTTATAATTTTTATTCTTCGAAGGTTCAAAACCTAAAATTTTTAGAGTACGAAGCAAAAATCCTGAGGAACATCGTCACAAAATTTTAGAGCTTGGTTCGCAATATTTTCAGAGATATGATCTGTGCAAGTTAAGTCATTTTGCAGGCTCCTGAATTTAACCTAAACATGTCATCGTGGTATTTTCGTAATAATTTTTTTTTATACTAAGGTTCAGAAGCTGAAATTTTTAGAGTGCGAAGCTGCAATCCTGAGGAACATCGCTGCAAAATTTCGGATATTGGTTCGCAATATTTTCGGAGATATGATCTGTGGAAGTTAAGGCTTTTTGAGGCTTTTGAATTTCATCTCAAAGAGGTGATCGTGGGAAAATATTCATAGCTCTCTCTATGAGAATCGGATTGGAATGCTGTAAAAAGTGGCTGCAAGTACACGGATTTTAGTTTTCGATCTATCAATTTTAGAGCTAAAGGATGAAACAATGACACGTGGTGGGTCGTACAAGTTCGCTCTACTGAACTAGTCAAAAAATGAGTCATTGTGGGAGATTGGACATAACTTTGCCTTGAAGAATCCAAATCAGATCAAACCTGTGGCATTTGGAAGAAACTTTAGAGGGCTACTACAGGGATGAATTTTAGATATTAAGAATCCGAAATTATAGAGATAATTCAATTTCAATATCGAGCTCCTTAAAATCAAGTAAAAGGTGCATATGTTTTTTTCCGAATTGCCTAAGTCTTGTTTGAAGAATCAAGTTGAATTGATTCCAAGGGAATATTGTAGAATAGATATCAGTATTGGATTCTAAAATGGCCCCTAAAAATAATTCAACACACATTAAGCCTTTAGAAATATCTACTATGACTCATGAAGACGAAGAATGGCAACATGACATATCAAAATTACAAGAGCAAGTGCAACAAATTTCTCTCTCGCAAAGAGCAACAAAAAATGACATGGAAGTTTTGAAGAAAGGCATGGAAACTAAGATGAATGGTTTGAATCAAAGCATGGAATATAAGATGGATGGTTTTAAGAATGGCATGGAATCTAAGATATATGGCATGGAATCTATGATAGATGGCATGGAAGTTGACATGGAATCTAAGATGGATGACATGGAAGCTAAGATCGATGAGAAAATGGAAAACATGAAGAATGATCTAAAAGCAGACATGGAAGGTTTGACAAAGTTGATACAAAAAATGTTTCCTAATGGTGAAAATATAGTAGTGGAAACTCATCATGAGAACAAAATAAATGTTAATCGTGATTTGATAAATGGAAATGGAAATCAAAGTGCAAAGTCCAAAATGCAAAATGCAAAATGCAAAATGCAAAATGGAAACAGAAGGGGAAAGGGGAAAGGGGAAAGGGGAAAGGGGAAAGGGGAAAGGGGAGTCCTCCAAAAGGGAGTCCTCTACCTGGGAGTACAAATATCAACATGGTACAAATTTCTGAAGGCAGTGTTTAACCGTTTCGCATTTATCATTGAAGCGCTTTTTCGCGTTCGTGCGCCGCTTCAAGTACTAAGAGGCTTGTTTCATTCTATTTGAGTGCATTTTTTTCCATAGGCGGCGAATAGTCGATAGGAATAGGAGAGAAAAACAAAGAGGATCTCGTCATCACATTGTACGTGACCAATGGGCATCTTATACGACTTCTTTATAATTGCACCCATTTTCCACTCGGAGAAAGAGAGCAGAAGAGCCTCACCTTCCAGTTGGGTTTTCTCTTGAAATGTTTTCCCATGATATTTTTGTGTCAATTGTGGTTTGTGAATTTTTATTTCATTGTTCTCTATTTTCTAAATAATTATAATTTCCTTTCAATAAACATGTATTTACAAATCCATAAATCTAAGGAGAAAATAAACCCTTATAGTGTAGCTTTCGGATTTTCTAATATATTTTTGTAGATTTGTTGTGAGAAATTGTCCAATGGAATATCCACTATAATTTACGGATTGCACAAGATGAAAAAGGCCTTGTGGTCAAGGCAAGGCAATGTTGCAAACCTCATATATCAAAATAGACTTGAGAGAATCTCATGTTTGAAATGAAAAAATTGGGCAAATTGTAATTCCATGACATTAAGTAATTAGTCTGTGACCTATATGCATTAATACAAATTGCAATTGATTGATTTTCTCATGATTTTGAACAGTCCACTTATCACTCATTACATGGGGTGCAACTCCCAAGGTTGAAGAAGTAGGAATGAAACTAAAAAAATAAATCACATAACATCAACTATCACCTCCAAGACTTGCATTCAATGCCCAATACTTCTAAGAAAGGTCACCCAAAACTCCTTGAACTCAAATACATTTCACCATAAAGTTTTTCCCCATAGTCAAAATTCTACTTAGTTTGCCTTAAAAAATATTGTTCTTTATGAAATATTTAATTAAATCTCATGATATATCATGTTTAAAATTACATATATATAATAATTCATTAATCTTCTTTTTTTTTCAGATGAAAAAAAAACACTGGTTTATATAACATACTAGTACATTTTCCAGAATGATATCAAAATTTACATACCACAAGTGTCCCCTTATTATACTAAAGAGTAATAACTGAAATGTTTAAAATATGATTGTATGATCAGGAAAAGTGTTTCAAGGACCATATCTTATCATAAAAAATAGTAGTAAATATGTTCAATTATAAAACCACAAAGGGACTAAATAACAAAGATTCCAATGTTAAGGGAGTAATATTGTGCCTTCATCTCTGAAGGTGTTTTCTTCCATATATATACAAATTTCATACAACCATTACCAATTGTGAGGCCCTTTTTAAATAGAGAGTCAGGAACAGTATTAGAATCTCTGAATATATGTTGAAATGTGTGTTGAAAGAACTGCTTGAGGCAGTTGATGTGGGAAATCTAGACGCAAAGGTTTGGAGGAGAAAATATTGTATTGGTCGTAACCCCATCAATGAGGGACTTGGAGTCTCCATATATGTACATGGCTCAATAGAAAAGGCTCAATAGAAAATCTTTTGGAAAACCATAGTAGTTCCAAAGTGCCAGAATCTTTGCCCACATGTTTGTACCTGCACCAAGATATTTTATAGTGTGACCTGTGATTTATTCAGAGCCATACACCACAACCGCAGACACCTCCCTGAGCTATGCCATCAAAATAACCTCTAGGAGTCTGCTACTACCACCGAGTTGAATCATAATTTCCCTGCCCATGTGATTTGATCTCCCTCCTTTTTCCTGCAAAGGCTCGCCCTTCTTAGTGTTTGTATGAATGAATTATATTCCTCCGCATAGTGGCCGACCAGACCTATGTCTTCATCCTTTCTCCAAACATGAACCGCGCCATCCAAGGATGACCTGTTCCAGAAAAAAGTACCCTCTAGAACGTAATTTGACCATCATATCCTCAAAGGGTGGATTATCACCCTCAATGCCTAGAAAATTATCAATACCAATAACAATGTGGTTTTTTTTTTCCAAATGAACATGTAATTTTTTTGAGAAACCAGTCTTTTACCTTATAGAAACTATTCCATATATAAGATTCAGCTTTGATTCCAATGAGCCCTTCTCTAATCCAGTCATCAGTTTTTCTATTTTGTATATATTTAGATGAGATTATATCTTTCCATATGCCTTCCTGGAATAGTGCGCGCTAGATTGATTCGATAATGAGTGCCCATCTGAAAATATTAATGTCCAATATTCCCCATCCTCCAAAACATTTTGGGATAGTGATATTCTCCCACTTGGTAAGGTGGTATTTATGTCTCGAATCTGAACCCGCCTAGATGAATTGTGCCATATAATTTTTTATTTTTTTCACAACTGATGATGGTAGAATATATAGACGTGCCCAATACACTGTGATCTGTTGGAGAACTACTTGTGCCAGAATGTATATGCCGCCAAGAGACAACCATTGATGGGACCATCAATAGATTGTTTTGCAAAATATGTCCAGAAGTCACTGCCAATCAGTAATCTGGTAATTATTTGGCTTGAGGCGGAAACCCAGGTAGGTAAGGCCATCACCTAAGGGCTGGGATCAGAAATTAAAGAGTTATGCAATTGTTTTTATCTCCTCTTGATCACCACAAGAGTACATGATTAAAGATTTATCTTCGTTAACCATCATCCTTGAAGTTGCACCAAATATCTAAATAATATAGTGTAAATTCATCCATTGATGTCTGGAAACCATCCCAAAGATGAGGATGTCATCCACGAAGAAGTTGTTTGTAATATCAATATGGGATCTCAGCCAAATACCACAATAAAGTCCCAAGGATTAAGCAACATTTATTTTAAGGTTAAGTCCATCCATCACCAATATAAAAATTAAAGGTGAGAGTGAGCATCCCTTCTGCAAGCCCCTCCTTGCTTTGAAAAATATAGTAGGGCAACCATTTACAAGTACAACAAATTGAACAGATGTGACACAAGCCATAATCCACTCAACCATATGGATCAATAAGCCAATCTTTGTCAGAGAGACGCGGGAGCGACCAATCTACACAATCATATGCTTTCTTTAAATCTATCTTCATGACCAACTTCTCCAATTTCTTTGGATGAATGGAATATATAACTTGTTGTGCAGTGGCCACATCATCCTGAATCAATCGGTTATGGAGAAAGATGAATTGCTCCAGAGAAATATGAACCGAGAGGGTATTCTTAATTCTCTCCACGATGATCTTAGAAATGAGCTTCTGACAAGTGTTACAAAGAGAAATAGGCCTAAAGTCGGAGAAGGTAAAATTATCAGTAACATTCAGGATAAGTGCAATAAAAGTAGAATTAATGGATCCAAATACCATACCAAAAATCCTCGATTCTTCAACCATTTCCAGAAGTTCCCTTCCCATCAATTCAAATAAATGCAGAAAAATATCCATTGTCCAATCATCCGGGCCCGGGAATTTATCTTTAGAAATGGATTTCAGTACCCAGACAACTTCGTCTATGGAAATCAGGCTATAAAAGAGTTCATTTTTCTCCTCATTAAACTTCTGAGGGTATTCCATCGTAGCCCAAATCTGGTCTTCAATGTCTACGCCCAACCAAGCCTGGTAGAAGGACTCAAAAAAGTGTACACCTTCTCTTTGTATCTCCTTAGTCGTGTACACCTTCTCTTTGTATCTCCTCAATCGTGTACAC
The DNA here is from genome assembly GCA_034641835.2 of Pinus albicaulis. Taxonomy (NCBI): domain Eukaryota; kingdom Viridiplantae; phylum Streptophyta; class Pinopsida; order Pinales; family Pinaceae; genus Pinus; species Pinus albicaulis. Next base: position 570,109,461 of record CM076570.1, on the reverse strand, counting down.
CTTCTCTCCATTCCTGCCAAGTATATGCCATATGGTATTGATATTTTTTCTATGGTTTGCATATTTATGAAAGAAATGAGTATTTTTATCCCCCTCCCTAAGCCACCATGCTCTCGCCAGGTAGTTTCTTGTATATGGAGAATGTGTCTAGTTCTTTGTTCCAAAGTTTCCAGTCTATCCCACATGGATATAGAAGGAGATACATGTTCCATGTTCCTTTTAAGACTAGTCATCTCTTCTATAATATCCTTAAGTTCCAAAGAGAGTGATTTTTTCTTGTTCTCTCCCAAATTCTGACAGAACTTTTGAGAATTTGTAATTTCTCAGATACATATGCCATTGGAGAAATATCTGCTTCCCTCGTCACTGATATCAATTCGTTGAATTATGCATCCTCTAACCAAATTCTGTTGAATTTAAAGGGAATACCCAACCAAATTTGTTCCGACCTCCATTGTAGAACAATGGGAAGGTGATCTGATAAAAGTGCAATCAACCCAGGATCTCCAATTTCCCAATATTTCGATAAGATTCTCATGAACTAGGAAATGGTCTAGTCGCTTCCCTATATGATCTTCCCCAAATATTCCATTATGCCAAGTAGGAAATAAAGGGTTGGTTCGGATGTCCACCAGGAAATTAGAATCAAAGATGAGATGTAATCGGTCGGAAATCAGATCCCTTTTGCATCATGACCCCAACATTTCTCCCTGGAAATAGTGGCATTAAAATCCCCAAGTATAATGAGGGATCCAATTTTGAGTATATCGCATGCTTCCATATGGTCCCAAGATCAGATCTGATCTTTATATGGCACATACAAGTTTAGAAAATGTTTTATTTCCGACGCTACTCCACGAATATGCCATGTCAATAGAATACCAGCAAAAAATATATATGCCTGCAGTGAGGCCCATCTGGGGTCCCAGAGTACAGCAGTTTCCCCTGATAATATACTAGTCTTCTGGGCAACGTTTTGGCCTAGAATCCGGCAAAGATTTTTAAAAAATGCAACGTGAGATATTAAAAGATGCAAGCCATTTCTTCCACAAAAAATGATGATTTCAGCATGTTGAAGTTGCACCCCTGATTCTAGATCAACCTCAGAAGTATTCACATTACAAATTCTTTTCCAAACAAAATGGGAGAAGGTTTCTTACTCATAAGAATTAACTAGGCTTTAAATCATTATAGGATGTACTCATTATGAACTAAAGGGGAATTGAACTTAATATTCATTACAAGTTAGACAGGTCATATGGACCATAGTTACCAAATTCGAATATTCAAATTTTTAATATTCAGAAAAAATGATTGGGTAAAATTCTGTAAGAAAATTGAGAATATACATCTTGCAAATATTAATTTATTGATTTTTTTTAGGAAGTTTGAAAAAAATTGAAAAAAGTTATAATTCTATTCCAAACATCAACTAAAATTCATTAAATCTTTTCCTCACAATTCTTGTTTGCTTATATCCAATATTAACAAAAATTCAATGCTGAAGTTCAATGTAAAGAACAAGATATTGTGTATTAAAAGTAAGTTTCAAGTAATTTAGAGGTACCAAGAAATTTATGTGTCCATCAGTATATCTTTATCTAGATTTATTCAAGAATAAATATGTGCATATTAACTTTTGTGGTGAAGCACAAAAAAATACTCCTCTATTTAAATTCCATACTAATAATCACAATATCTTCCAAATTTGTAATCATTATCATCCAAAAGAATTATAAAATTGAAAAAAATGTCTTAAAAATTTTGTAACTTTTTAAATATAACTATTTCATTTCCTTTTTAGCATGTTTTAATAAGAAACACATTTTTTCTAAAACTGTTATTTTTCTAATATAAAATTTCTATAAAAAAATTTAATTTAGAAATAATTGTTTTTTCCTTCTTTACATTGTTTTAATATGAAATTTGCTATCTTTTACAAGCCCCTTGTAATTTATTAGCTTTAATCTTAAACTTTTGTGATTTATACCAGTAATGAGATTATCTTTAGAAATAATTACATCATTAAGATTTGATGGACTTTTATTAATCCACACAGAATTTACTAATTGTATCAGCTAATTTCCAAATTCTTTTGGCCAAACTTGATAACTATGATATAAACCCAAATTAAATAAATAACAACATTTCTCCCTACCACTATTACTACACCCCCATTTATATTTTATATAAATAAATAATTCTCCATAATTCATGTACTTGTATCTTGATGAAATTTAACCATAAACTGTATGGATTGAATGATTCTCAGTCAGTCGTGTATTCATAAATTATTTCACCATCTCTAGTTTGTTCCAATTCTGTACTTCGTAGCCTGAACAACCGCAAGGTATAACCACATCACATTTGACATAATTGCTATATTGTCAGACAGCTTACAACAGGCATATCCCGGGCTTTAATACTGCGATGTTGTACTATGGTGTAATTTGACTAATCTTCGCATAGATTTAGAGACTGCATGCCTGCAGGTACCCAACCACACCTGGCAGCCGTGAACATCTAATTTATAGGCATAACTGTCGTTTCCTGTAATTAGGATAGGATACAGCCTGTTAAATTACTAAATTTGTACAACCTAATATATAGAATTTGGGTGGGAATATGTCGTAGTCTAATTAGATTGCTTTTTCGCTCTGAAAATTATGGAAATTCTGGTAAGATTTTAAGAAAATTCGGTAGGGATTTTTGTAAATTCATGTTATAGCTATCAAACTTTAATATTTTGGGTGTTCTAGAAGTTTTTGATGGTGCTGAATTCATTTCCACTATCAAAATCATGATTCAAACACTGTTACTATAAGATTTCTTAATTTTTTTTTGCCTAGATTCCAGCCAATTTTGACCGTCCGGACAATTCCTCCATCTCGTTAGACAACTCGCTACTACAAATAAATTCAACTCCCTACTACAAATAGATTTTAAAAATAAAAACTTTAAATATCAAAACTCCAGAAGATCTAATTGGTAATGAAACTTTATTTTAATAATAATAATCGGTAAAATTTAGAATATATATAATTATTAATTTACAAAGAATTAAAGTGTTAAAATAATTATTTGTAGTGATATCACTAATTAAGATGGGCTCATACTCACTGATCCATTCTATCTATTATCACTATAATATCCAGAATTTTGAAATGTATTCATATTATTTTAAAGATTTTTTTAGTTGAAAATTAAACCAATTATATATATATATAAAAAAAAAAAAAGTATCTTAACAATAAGTATTGAAGGGTTTTTGTAATGCATTATATTAAATATTATTTTTTGATATAATCGTAACTCACTAATTTCTCATAATTTTGAATAATCCACTTAACACTCATTAAAATAATACTCACATAAACAAAAAAATAAATAAATTTTACAAATATTAAAAAAAACGATTATTATAAAAATACTTCTCACAGCAAAATTAGAATATGACAGTGAAATAGAATCGATTTGCTGCAAAGCTTTTGTGTATTTGTGAAATTGATCTCCGAGGAGATGGTTTCCCCTTGGCCAAATTGATTTTAGTTACGTGGTTTTAGTGTTTAATTGATTGGTAGTGTGACACTTTCGAGTCATTAGCCTGCAAAAAGTAGTCATCATGTAAAATACTATTTTATGAATTTATGGTTAGAATTTATATACATCACAAACATTGTAATGAGGTTAGTTTTGTATTTTAATTGAAAAATGTATATATAAATTTATGCAAATTTAAATACAATAAAAATATTTGAAATTAACTTTTTTTTAGATAAATGTTTTTTTGGATTAATCATATCACATCACATTTATCTACGGTTTTAGATAATTAATTATATCATATCACATTTATCTACAGTTTTAGATAATTAATTATATCATATGATTAATCTGAAAAACATTGAATCACAAAATCTTAGATCCAAACATTAATTATATCATATGATTAATCTGAAAAACATTGAATCACAAAATCTTAGATCCAAACATTAAACTTCTTTTTAAAACTAAAAATCCATTTAGAATTCCTAAAATTTTATGCAATTACATTAAGATTGGTTTTTATATACTACCTTTGCCAACCAAAAAGAAATCATCATAGTTTGCAAACACTCTGCAAATAAAGCCTTATAATAATTTCAGACTTTTGACATAGATTCAATCCTTGCTTCACAGAAATTGAATGTTTAAAAGAAATAACAATCCTTTCAATTGTCTCCAATTAGATCTTCTGTCGGCTTCCATTGTATTTCTGAAAGTATGCATTACATCTCGCTTACAAGCTGTAATCCTGAATTTCAAGGCTTTCAGCATTACTAGGCGTCCTTTACAGTTTTGCAGCCCTTTTTATTGCATCAGTAGCCCCTCGTGCAGATTCCGGAACAGGCATACCAGATAAGAATGTTACCCTTGAAATTGCCATAAGAGATTTCTCAGGCAAATTGGAAGGATCTATTTTTGAGGAAAAGAGGGAGGCAGAGATTTTCCAAAGCTTCACTTCCCATACCTGCCATTGTAAATTTTAGAACTCAGTTCTTTGACAATACTAATATTAGCCCTTAATAATACTTGCATGCTCAATGGAGGAGGAAAAAGATATTGGTTTTTGAATTAGCCATAAACAGCAAATCATGACAAAGAAAAAAAGATCATTTAAACTATAGATTATTTAAAATGGTTAACTTTGTTGAGGATACTGGACTTTCCAACAGAGTATAAGCTCTACAAATATTTATATAGGACAAGGCTGTGTAAGCATTCTTGAATTATGAGACTATAAAATGGTTAGTTTAGTTGAGGATACTGGACTTTCCAACAGAGTATAAGCTCTACAAATATTTATATAGGACAAGGCTGTGTAAGCATTCTTGAATTATGAGACTAGCAATAGAAAAAAGAGAAATGGTTACTTGAAGTTAAACACAGATATATGGATAACCACAATTACATACACAATATTAGCCACTGGATGTGCAACACCAGTATGTAGATACATGAAACGACTCCCCCAGGGACTTGTATAAATGATTCTTTTTGGCCTTGACTATTAGGAGTGAGCATTCACCCTTGATTGTTTGTCCTAATCTACTAGAACTTAACATTTGGGCCTGGAAATCACCAAACTAGTGCTATGAGCATTGATCCCTGAGATTGTTTACTCTTTTCTCATAGATCTACACTATTTATAATTCACTTTTTCTTTTTGGATAATGTTTTTATTTTGATTATTTATTTTTGAATTTATAAATTTTGAGTTGGCAGTATTAATATTACACAGATTAATTTCAATTGTTACCATCATAACCTCTAATTTCCAAATATATATGTTAATCTCTAAATATATATATATATTTTCTTTAAATATATATGAATCAGAAAATTTGAACTTTAAACTAACAAATAACACTTACTTTCATGACCATAACCAATTAAACTACCCAAGCTATTAATTCCATATATATTAAAGACCCAAGTTTTCATGAGAGTTTGGAAGCTCTGAACTGAACATTCGGTTATCATCTAGTCACTGGTGATTTAGCTGATAGTGATTTTGGTGAGGAGCACTTTTTTGATCACTATCCTTGAAATGATCTGAAAGACAGTTTGAAGGAGAGATGTATAAAAATGCATCAATATCCTTATAAATTTCTCTGCAAACTGTATGACTTTTTGTATTACACTGAATAAATTAGAGGTTTCAATGAACATTTTTTAATAATAAAAATAAATTACGGCCAAGTTAATATCAAATTGGTGTTTTTGTATAATGATTTGGTTATTAAAATTTATAAAATTATATATTCTCTTCTTTTTTTTTTAATTTGAACCTATAATCTTTATACATTAGATCCACTCATTAACGTACATAAAATAAACAAAATTCATGATTGGCTAACATCCAAAATCCTTAAAAAGTATTGAAGATGTCAACTGGCAAAAAAAATTATGATCTATTTTGAAACAAGCATGTTGACTGAGCCTATGGCAAAAGTGCAATTCAATTTGTCTTTCGAATTAAAACTTTTGGATGTGTGGTTCATAAAATTTTTGTTCAGAGTTTCTCAGGAACCATTAATAAATATAATATTGTGCATCAATGGTGAATTTCTAATCATAAGTATCGGTATTGAATAAAACAAAACAAACCTGGACTCTCCTGCCTACAGTAATAGGCTTAGCCTGTGCATAGACATGCTCTCCCAGAGCTGCAGCTCTCAAATGGTTGATATTGAGCTCTATGCCTGCAATCCTCTGAAACCCAGAAGCAATATGTGCTCCCATGCTAGCTAGACCCTCTGAAATAAGGGAAGATACCCCTCCATGTAACACTTTGAAGGGCTGTTCCAAACCCCAAAATATATTAATAAAATTTGTAATAGATACCCAAATTTCTGATTCATTGATCATGAATTTAAGAAACAGATAATTTGTAATATAACCAATTAATTAATCACCTGGCAACATATTTCTGTGACTGTAAACCTTCCTGAAACGCATTCCCCTGTTACTAATTCAAGTCCAAATCCAAATGCCTTGAGCGGTTCATCGGCTTCTGGCATGGTGCCACTCAACTGTCACTTCTCAGTCAATGAATTCTGGAGCTTTGGAGAGCATTTAGTATCACAATTCCTGCGAGATGTCTAGTCTGAAGCCCAACCCTTCTCATACCAACAACGTAAATGGTATTATTTTTTTCTGATGAAGTTAGATGGCAGTGGAAGTTAGTTGTAAGTAGCGTGAAATTCATGATCAAATATACTTCTGGACGGGTTGGAACTTGTCACTCCATGGTTCCGGGCATAATTTCTGCGTTGGTAAGAAGATTCCGTGGGGCCTGAAAATTGAAAATGATGAATCGATTTGGACGGTTAGGTGTGGTGCACCGATCGGATTGTTAAGTGGGTGGGTGGCGAAAATGAGAGGTGATTAGACTGGTTGTTGTATGGACGCCCATAACAGGAGAGGATGGAGGTTGTTGAAGAAAATATAGCTAGCATACTTTTTATGACTGTCATTTTTTTATTTTTGGGAAAATTTTATTATAATTTAGTTGTTTTATTATTGGTTGTTATTTAGAAATGTAGGTTGATTTATCACTGATTACTATTTAGAATAAGTATTTATCACCGACTACTATTAGCCAATGCAAGTTGATTCATTAACATTTTATTCAAAGAAAACTGCCAACATAATTAATAATCCTTAATAAAATAGTATTTCACTCCTACCAAATCATCTTAGACCATTATTCACTTATTACTTCTAAGAATTAGCCAAATAAACACAATATTAGAACCTACTCCAATCCCAACATTCCCTTCTTCTTTTTCAGAGAAAAAAAAAACGATACTTGTTACAATAATGTAAATCAAAGAGTACATTCATTCTAGCAGATATATCAATTATTAATTTCCATTATCTATTTGGGAAAGTGACAAAACTTTTTGTTAATATTTTTTTTTTTAAGTTATTTGTTGTTTTGTGAATGATGGCAATAAATTAAAAGTTATAATCATATCAATACAGCTATATAAGTTAAATTATGGTTTAAAATGTAATTTTTTCTAATAAATGTAATTTTTTAAATCTTATTTTTTATAATAATAATTCATTATCATTTTAATTTTATATTTTAATTTTGTTTTTTTATATTAATAATTATAAAAGAAATGTATTATTCCACTATAATTGACTAAAATATAATTAAAAAATAATATAGATAAAATGTCTTTTGGATTAATCACATCATTATGACCAAATCATAATGACGTGATTAATCCGAAAGTATATTTATCTACATTATGGATCACAAAAGTCTTAGATTTAACATAAAAAATAATAATTAACTACTATAAGATTATAAGAAGACAACAACCAAAAAAACCTTTTATTAAATCTTATTAATATATTTTTAAATATAAAATGGAAGTTGTATTCTAAAATAATACTTAAATGATTATGATAAATTACCAATTTATTTAAATTCAAAAAAAAAATGCAAGATATAAGATATTAGCTTGGAGTATGCTCTAAAAATGTTTTTGTTTCACTAAGAGTTCATTTTCTTTAGAGATAAATAAACAAGTTAAAGACCCACCATCCAAAAGTTTCTGACAAGAGTGTCTCCTTAAGGACCATCAACTAGTCATTCCAAGTCACGTAGTTTTTTCATGATGAAAATAGCTAAAAAACACACAATTACAGAAACACAATCATATTATGCACAAATCGTGTATGTGCACACACACTCACACACACGGATTACAATCAGATTACTCTATTAAATAGAGTTTCTGAGATCCAACTTATTCCTAATTTAGAGAGAGAGGTTGAGAGAATTTCTCAACCGTCACAAACCAACTTCTGTAATATGGAATGTAAGCATTAACTCCAACATCCCCCCTTAATGATTACATTACATGAAAATAACAAAATAATCAAGTTTATCAGTAGATGCTCCATCAAGTTGCCTCATAACCCTCGGAAAGGTGTAGTTGGCAAGTTGGATTCCCGAGTTCCCTTCCTCAACTCCCGAATCAACGACCTCCCAAAGTCAATTATCGGACAGCATCCCAATCTGTCGCATAACCTCATTAGGAAACCACTTCCATGTCTACCACTAATGAGGGATCCTTCCCTAGATCCGCAACTGCCATACTATCTAGACAACCATCCATATTGAGCCTTACTGCCACTTGATCTTTAAGTACTGGCATCAGACACATAGTTGAACTGTTGGTTATTCTTAAAAGAGTTTAACAGGTTCACTCTCTTCATTGAATTCATCATCGGAATTAAATTGGTATTCATCGGTGGTTATATTTGCTGATTCTTTCCCTTTTAACACATCACTAACACGAATTCTGCAATTCCACGCTATATGCCCAATTTTCCTGCAATAGTAGAATTCAATGTCACCTTTGTTTGCATTTTTCTTTCTCATCCTTGACTTTGTCCACAAGGCATTTTCTACATGAGAGTTCTCTTTTGCATCCTCCGGTTTCAGTTGCTTTTCCTCCGCGAGAAGTGCTGCAATCGTCTCTTGCAATGTTTGTGTAGACATTTGACTCAAAGTGAAAACAACATTACTATAACTTGAAGGAAGACTATTTAATAATACAGCTTTAGCATCTTCATCCTCCACCTTAGTCCCAGCTTCACTTAATTGTCTTAAAAGAGACATTAAATTATTTACATGACTGGACATAGATGTCTCCTCATTCATTTTCAGACTAAATAATTGTAGCTTTATGGAAAATTTTGCATTTGTAGATTTTACACCAAACAACTGAGCCAAATGTTCCCATATTTCCTTTGATGTTTTAGTAAGATCTACATGATGTAATTGTGAATCAGAAAGAGCAAGTCCAATAATAGACTTAGCTTTGTCATCTCTATTTTTCCATTCAAGTAGCTCTTTGGCATTTGTAGGTGCTGCTTCTGAACCATTCACTATTCCCCACAAGTTTTTATTCATTAATTGCAATTGTAATTTTACTTTCCACGAGGGAAAATTCAAACCATTGAATTTGTCTAACACCATAAACTCCATGATAAAAGAAGACAAAATAAAATACCTTTTCTAAAATGGCAAGAAAATCGTGTTGAGGAAAATTACATTACAGGCTTGGGAAAATCCGTGTGTCCCTCACCTCAATCTCCCTACAGAGATTGCGCTCATTAACTGCCCTTTACCACCCAAAAGACTCCCAAAAAATATTTAAAATATAAAAGATTTGCTCGTACTTCAACATATTTCCTGGTTAGAGTCTTGGAGTTCCCTCGGCCCTGGCCTATTCTCCTTTTTATTCCATAGTTATCCTTTTATTCTCCACTGTACGCGCTGCTTCCTTTTATTTTTTTGTTGTCCAGAACTGTTGTATACTCATACACCCATTTCACATAAATTAAGCAAGCATGGTGGGACTCCCTTTATATAAAAGATATTTGGTCTCTCGACAAACCGGGTTTTCCTATCTTTTAACCCATCGATCTCATTCTTGTTTTCAAATTTTAGTAACTCATAGATCTCATCATCGATTCAGCGAATTACCTATAACGCTTCATTTCATTGCAGCATATGTGAACGGGCAGTTAGAAGGTCGATAAGTGGAGGAGCCTTTTCAGATGCGGTACACTGTAGCCAGGGAGAAATCAGCCTCTATTCCAACTCTCGACGTCCAAGCTGAATTGAATGTTATAACTGCAACAGGAAACAGCAGGTAGCGACTCTTCAACAACTGGCAGCGGGTCGATCTGGCTTTGATACCATGATGAAAATAGCTAAAAAACACATAATTACAGAAACAAAAACATATTATGCACAAATGGTGTATGTGCACACACACTCACACACACGGATTACAATCAGATTACTCTATTAAATAGAGTTTCTGAGATCCAACTTATTCCTAATTTAGAGAGAGAGGTTGAGAGAATTTCTCAACCGTCACAAACCAACTTCTTAAATATGGAATGTAAGCATTAACTCCAACATTTCATTTATCACATTATGTATCAATAACATTTTGATGTCTGATCACTTTAATATGTTGGATTTTATCTACCAAGGGTCACTAAGATACAAACCTCCTTTAAAATGAAAATATATTTGATCCCTCCAAGAGCTCCGTAGATATAGAGTTAAGATATATCTATGTTGGTTTGATTATTTTTATTTATCACATTATGTGTCAATAACATTTTGATACCTGGTCATTTTAATATGTTGGATTTTATCTGCCAAGGACCATTGAGATACAAAGCTCTTTTAAAATGAAAAGATATTTGATCCCTCTAAGAGCTTGGTAGATATAGAGTTAAGATAAATCTAGGTTCGTTTAATTATTCTTGTAATTATAATGTCCCAACAGGGTCATTCTACATCCAAGTATGAGAGTGATGTGTAATTTCGTTTGTGTTCAACATGGAATTGACACGTGTCCTTTTTAAAATAAAAAGATAATATTACCTAAAAATAAATAATCAATATCTGCTATATACATAATTTGATCAAAACTTGAATATATTTACATCAAGTGGCTATGCAATTTGATTCGTCCAAAATTAATTGCAATTATACATAATTTGATAAGTATTCCCATTATGGAAAATAAATAGACCTAACATTTATGTTAAGCACGTAATTTTGTACAACTTTGTCAAATTACTTACCGGCATAGATCTATCTTAACTCGGGTTCTACCAAGTGCTGAGAGGGATAAAATCTCTTCACATGCAAACATTTTTTATTAATTTTTTATTTTATTTTTTTTAATTTGTCTCAGTCAAAATGTTTTATTGATAATTATATATATATATATTTTTTTTAAACAGAAACTGGTATTTTATATTAATTCAAGAGGTCTGAGGCTTATGCTTGGAGGTATTACATCAGAAGACCCAATGTCAAGAGGGTTTCTGACCAAGAAAAATTCACCTAATCTACTTCTTACATTCAATCTAGAAATTTCCCAGAGGCTAGCGAACCTTCCAATACAAACAAATTGCTTCAATAAAAGACAAAAATACATGGCAAGGGGAGGGGTCAGCTAAGGCAGGGGATCCCATGAGTCTCCCTCTTCGCAAAGGAGATATCCCGCTTGTAAAGAGACATCAATGTTAGCTTCAAGATCCGCGTCTTGGTTGTTTTTCTGAAGGACATGAAAGAACTGGAGTCTGTTAATGGACACAATCAGCTTATTGATACGAGCGAACACTCGTTGCAAGAGGAGATCTTTAGGGACTGATTTTGTCACAATCAAGACAATGAGGCTTTGTGAATCTCCAATGACTCTAGCCTCCTTGATTCCATGTTTTTGCAGTTGTTTCAAGCCTTGTAGGAGAGCCATGGCTTCCGCTTGATTGTTCGAAGTAAGCCCCAGACCCCAGGAAAAGTGGGAGATGATTTGGTCTGAAGGGAAACGAATAATTCCTCGGCCTCCGTCCTTCCCCGAATTCCCCTTTGCTACACCGTTAAAAAACATAGTGTGGATATTTATGTTGCTTCTCCATTTGTCGAATTCCTCATCCTCTAATCTAATTTTCCATTCTTCTCTGCACTTTTCTATATTTTTCCGAGTGGGAAGGTTTAGCCCCAGTTGCTGGCACCACTCCCTACCTTGCTGATTTAAGATACCAACCCGCTTCTGGTTCACCTTGGACTGCATTATTTCTTTGAATAAGTTGTTTTCTTTCACACCGATTTGCTATTGGTTTAGGGCCTTCTCTTGAAAGATCTGAGTGTTTCTTTCAAGCCAAATCTTCCAACAAATGAGTTTAGGGATAATCATCCACCCCTCGTATGGCCAACCTTTCTCGGGGAAGGACTTAGGAAACAGGTCTCCCCAATTAGACAACAAACCCATGATGTTGGTTGGGAGGATAGGCTTGTTGTTCCAAACCAGCAAGATTTCATTCCAAATGTCCCAAGCGTAGAGGCACTCGAGAAACATGTGGACTGAATTTTCCTCCTGATGTTGACAGAGCAAGCACCGAGAGGGGTCGTGGAAGCTTCAATGTTGCAGGTTTTCAGTTGTGAGGATACTATTGTGCCCCAGCTACCAGGCGAAAATGTCCATCTTCAGAATGCTTTTAACCTGCCAAATCCCTTTCCAAATCGCAAGGTTGCAAGGGATAGTAGGAATGGCCTTAAGACACCTATTGCCTTTTGCTACGGAATAACATCCCTTCAAGGAACCCCAACCCCTTCTATATTTTTTTCTTGTGTTTAGGGGGGATTTCCCAGCCAGCGCTACCATGAATTTGGCCCATGCTTTCTCTAGATGAGGAAGCACCTCTATCTTCTTCCACCCTACCCAGTTGTTGTTGTCCCATTCTGAAATGTCCCAGAGCATGCATCGACCATCTGCAATCATCCACGTTCTTAGCTCCAGCAACTCAGGATCATCCTCGATCGCTTCTGCGTCCATGATCCTATCCTCCCATTGGTTGATCTGCTTCCCATTACTTGGAATCCAGAACAAGAGGTCACGCAACAGTGAGAGAGCATGCTTGCACAATTGATGGATCGAGGAGCCCTGTCGATTAGAATGGAAGTTCTCTAAGCTGTGAAGTCGCTTTCCAAAGCTATTTTTTTCCCACAGAGCAATTTTTGCCCATCCCGGATTCCTTGCTACATGTCGCCATAGGATCTTGGCCCACAGAGCGATATTATGATCCCTGAGATATTTTATGTGAAGTCCACCATCCAGCAGCGGAATATCGATCTTATTCAAATTGATCAAAGAAATTCTCTTAGCGTTATTCTTCCCTCCCTTCCAGAAAAAAGAGCGAATGAATTGCTCCATCTTGCGAAGAATGCCCACTGGAGCCAACAGAACAGACATCTAAAATATTGGAAGACTATTAAGGACTGACTTAATGAGAATAGTCTTACCTGCCAGATTAAGCCACGGCGTGCCCCAGGCTTGCATTTTGAGCTTGAATTTTTCCAGCAAGGGGTACCAGTCCCTCCCGATCGAGCATCCTTGAAAGATCGACCACCCAAGATATTTAAAAGACACCAATTTCATGGAGCCTTTGAAACCAAAAATCCAGGTGATCATGCTTAGTTCGCGGCCAGTGAGGTTCCAAGCATAAATGAAACATTTTCCTGTGTTAATTTCACTCCCAGAATCGATCTAGTAGCGATCCAACTCCAGCTTGAAGCGAGAGGCCGATATGGAGGAAGCACCCCCCAGAAGGATGGAGTCATCAGCAAAGAGAGCATTATTGATGTCACTGACTCCCCTGGCGATCCTAAGACCCATAAGCTCTTTCTCGATTTGTCTTTTCTCCAGCATGAAACTGAGGACAGAGACTTGAATGACAAAGATAAGGGGGGATAGAGGGCATCCCTGCTTTATCTCGTGACTTGCCTTGAAGAATTCAGTAGCACGGCCGTTGACAACTGAGGCAATCCATGGTTCCGCAATGTAGGCCTTGACCCAGCTTATAAAACACAGTCAAAACCAAATTGATGCATAACCCCAAAGAGAAACTTGTGCCTAACTATGTCAAGTGCACTAGCTAGGTCCAACTTGATAGCCATGCCTTTTTCTCATCTTTGGATGCTTGAATGGATTGCTTCCTAAACAAAAATTAAGTTATTAGTTAGCTTCCTACCTTTGACAAATCCCCCTTGATTGTCAAGAATTATTTCCGGTAGAAGGCCTTTCATTCTGTTAGCCATGACTTTAGTGATGAGCTTGTAGCCAATGTTGCAGAGGGAAATTGGCCTGAATCTGTTGAAAGAATTGGCACCCTTCTCTTTAGGTATAAGGGCTAAGAAGGCCGAGTTGGTGCTGCCCCCAAGCTTGTGGCAGGTCTGAGACTTTAAAATCATTATGTAGAGATCCTTTTTGACAATGTTCCAACAAGTTTTAATGAATTGAGTAGTGAACCCATCCAGCCCAAGAGCCTTGTCCAGATCCATTTCATCAAGGGCCTGCTTAATTTTATTGACGGTGACAGGAGCAGTCAACATAGCGTTCATTTGGGCATTAACCTTTAGAGGGACCAGCTCAAGCAGGTTGGAGCTGAGACTTGCTTGCTTATCCTCTATGTACAATTCTTTGAAGTGTTGATGGGAGAAGGATTGGTCTCCTAAAGTTATCTCCACTATAGAATTAAAGCTTCTTCTGGCTTGATTTTGCTTATGAAAAAAGGAGGTACTCCTGTCCCCAGCTTGTAGCCATAGACTGCAAGATTTAAGTCTCCAGTATTCCTCCTCCTAGATGCAAGCCTTATGAAGATTAGCCTAGAGCTCCTCTTCCAGGTTTAAGTTTTCCTTCGAGATGTTCATATCTTCCATTTTTTTTTGGTGACTCTCCAAACCGACCTGGGCAGCCCGCGTTGACTCAATCGAAGAAGGGAGGGCTTTAGCCCAGCTTTTGAGGGCACTCTTCACTCTCCTCAGCTTTTCTTTCCACCCAAAGAAGAGGGATCCATTGACATGGTGTTTCCAGACTTCCTCAACTCTATCCAAGAAGTCAAGTTGTTGCACCCAGAGAGCACTAAAATGGAAGAGAATAGGCCCCAGATTCATATGCGGCTTCATCTCAAGCCTAATGGGCTTGTGATCGGAGACCGATGAAGAAATAATAGCATAACTGATATCAAGACCTAAAAGCAAGAAGGAACTCTGGATGAGAAAGTGATCTAACCTTGCAGCAATGTGGCCCAGACCCGTTCTTATGTTGGTCCATGTATATTTTCCCTTGGGTGGTTTGATGTCTAACACATCCCAATCCTAAATGAGTTCTTCCACCCATTCTCTAGCTAGATCCCTTACAATGTTGCCCCCTCGCTTCTCCCCTTAACCTAAAGTAATGTTCATGTCTCTAGCAAGAATTATGTTATCCATCTGGATCGCATTTGCTAGGTCCTAATGGATTCCTGGCAGATTTTTTTGTCCTCCAAGGTGACCGAAGCATAAATATTGAAAATATTCATTGTCTCTTTGGTATGAAGATGCAAAAACTGAGAAAAAATCCATTTGAGTTGAGTTTAACCAAAATTTTCTCAAAGCATGCCTCATCCCATAGAATTCCCAGCCCTCCTGAGGCGCATCTAGAGGAGACTGCGATGCCTCCTCATTTTCCCCAAAACTATTTGCTTTTGTGAAGAAAGTCCTCTTCCTCCATTTTGGTCTCTTGGATGAGAAGAATGTCGGCCCTTTCCAACCTTACTATACTTTTCATTTCTTATTATTTTAGGTCTCTCCCCATCCCTCTGAAGTTCCAGGAGACGATCTTCATTACTTCCTTTTTTGAGCTAAGAGGGCTCCCTTAGAGCCCTGGCTTTGATTTCTGAATGCTTTTTGGTTTTTTGCCAACATCTTTTCTAGGGTCGGCTGGTTCCACTACAACTTCTCCTTGTAGGTTTCTTGCTCTCTCTTTTCCATGGAGGATTTCTATCCCCTGGTCGATCTTCTAACCGAAGTTTGGGAATTCCAAAATTCTCCTTCTTCCTCCAACTCCTTTGAATCCAGATCTTTCCCCTCGGAGATAGGCTCTTTCTCTTTCGGGGTTTCTCTGGGATAATCGCCAATCTTCAGTGGTTCTATGGTTTCATGCACTTGGAGATCCTTTTGCATGTCTTGTGGATCAATTTCTTGGACTTCCTATGTCTCTGAGCTCAAGGCTGCAAATTTGTTCTCTTGACCTTTCTGGGTGGGTTTGGCTTTAGGAATACTCCCCATGGGTTATGAAATTCCCTTTCCTTTCTCCATTCCTTTTCCAATTGGCCCTAGCCTAAGGCTCGTTCTAGATTTCTTGGCTTACCACCATCCTTCTTCTTTATCTTTCTCCTTTTCTAGGCCTGCATTTTTGGGACAGTTCTTAGCAAAGTGGCCATACTCATGACATCCGCGGCATTTGAACGACAGTTGTTCATAGTCTAATTTCTGCAGATGGGACCAGTTCCCCACCATTAGCTTAATGGCTTCTCACTGCCCAACTTCGAGATAAACCTCCAAGCAGATTCTGGTGCACTCATATTGGTATTTTTTGTTTGCTCTGTCTATGAATTTTCCAAGGGCGTTTCCGATTTTCTGTATTGATTCCCAGTTCCAGTAGTGCACCGGAAATTTTGGGAGCCTGACCCAGACTGGAACAACAGATGTAACATCCTCCAAGGGGTCGAAGTCTAGATTCCAGCGATTTAAGTACAGTCCTTGAGGACCCATGAAATAGGGTCTGTTTTTGAAGGTCAAGTCCTTATCCTCCTTTGTGTTGAATTCAAACAAAAAGAAACTCTTCCCTAGGAAGTATGAGGTGACGTGGTTTGTAATGAGGGGCTTCCAGTTTCAAGTGATCCATGCTTCCGTAGTTTTTGGTGAAGGCCAAAAGCCTGTGGACTATCCAAACAACACTCAGTTCGCAAGGGAAAGGGGCACTTTCATCAGACCCTCAGGCGGGAGAGCCACCAAGGGAATCTCATCCAATCTCTTGAAAATTTTGGATGCAAGTTGTTTCTTCTTCTTCGGTTGTGAAGCAATCAAAATCTTGAAGGCCTCGACCTTAGGAGGAGGAGGAGGTGGAGGCGGAGGAGGGGCCTGAGAGTCTGTTATTGGGCCGACCCCAAGCTAGGGCGAGCACCCCGACTGGCACCACCCTGCCGCAACACCAGAAACCCTAAGCGCCGAGGATAGAGCAAGGACTCGAGCGTGAAAAAAACCCATTCATAGAACTCAAAACTATTTCTATTAGTTATGTTACCGATAAATTTCGCGAAATTCGATCTTCACAAATCACACATCGCCAACATGTTGATAATTATAATTATTAATTAGTTTATTTTATTTTTATTTTATTTTGATCTCGTCAAAATTTTTATAGCGCATTACATTACATTACAACATCTTCGGATTTAACAAGCGGAGAGGGATCAAATCCCTTGAGATACAAACCTTTTTTAAAATGAAAAGAGTTTTGATCTCTCTCGACTAGGATGGATCTAGGGGGTTTAATTATAATATAATTATTAATTTTATATTTTATTTTATTTCACTTTTATGTAATTTAACCCAGTCAAATTTTTTTATTAATAATTTTAATATTATTTATTATATTATATTATATTTTTATTTTTATTTTATTTTGACTTAGTCAAAATGTTTACAATACATTACATTACATTACAACATCTCTATGATCTTTATCTTGATGCAATTATAAAATATAACCTTCCCACAAGATATAACCTAGGTAAGTGTGGAGCAAACAACCATGAACATAAGGGAGGTCATCCTAGGATAGCTTTGACCATGGCATGAGTGCTTGGTCCATTGTTTAGTTTCTCATGGTTGATTCCTTATTACTTTATGTTTATGTTGTTATCATGCATATTATTTTTAATTTACAATGAGGATCTTTATATGGGAGGTGATCCTTTGGAATTAGATAATTGATTCCTTGTTACTTTAGGTTTGTGTTGTTATAGCGAATATTATTTTTTTGAGCCAAGAGGTACTCTACAACTCATTATGGGGGAGATTTGTCATGTAACTTTACATTAAAAAAATAAAATAATAACCACATTAAAATTAAAAAATGACAATAATAAAAAAATATTACAATATCTACCATAAATAAAACTCCTCAATGTCCACCGCAAATAACATAATTACATCAACTTTATATAAAGATATATAAAGCAATTGATAGTAAAAAAATCTAGTTTCTTCCATAAGTGGTGATTTCTACTTTTTAGTATAAGGGGGATGTGTAATTCCTTAGCCATTATACATGACATCTAAAATCATGTTGATATTAAAATCCACTATGAAAGTGATGTGAAATTCATTACATGCTATAGAGTTATTTAAAAACAAAAAAATTATAACAAAAAAAAATCAATTTCAACCATAAATCAAATATTTTATTTTCCATATTAAGTAACATAACTTTATATCAAATTTATATATAAATACAAATAAATTGGTTATAATATTTCAATTTCCCTACAAGTAACATAATTTTAGATCAACTTTATAGAGATAAAGAAATTGAATGTAAAAAAAAATAATTATATCCATCTTAACTATATCAATTTCATATTTACATCTATGGAGAGAGAAAGTAAAAAAAAAAATGTTTACAATAAATAAATTATTACACTGTCTATGCTATGTAACATAATTTTATATCAACATGATGAGAGAAAAATAAGAGAAATATTTTGTATTCTATTGAATTAGAAAATGTGAAATTTCTCCACTACTTAATATGGAGTTGACATCATATGATAACCACATTTAAAAATATTTTGATGTCAACTATTTATATATTATATAAACTAAAAATAAAATTTTCTTATGGTTAAAATATTTTATTAGTGTGTTGTTCAAAATAAAAGAGATGTGGAATTCTTTTTATGTTATATATGGTATACATTTATACATAAAAAAACCAACATAGATCCAAAATTTCTTATGGTTAAAACATTTTATTGGTGTGTTGCTCAAAATAAAAGAAATGTGAAATTCTTTGTATGTTCAGCTTAACATGTAGTGTATATATATATATACACACACACACACACAAAGAATGTGCATATATCTAGCTAATAAGGTTTAAAGGACCAAATTTTTCGAAATGCTTTCTAAAGTACTTTTTCATTTTAAAAGATTTGATCACAATAAATATTTTTAGATGACATATAATCCTTGTAACTATTGTTTTATTAATGCTTTAATATTTTTTTTTTTTATTTTTTTTTTATTTTTTATTTATTTATTTTTTTTATTTTATTTTTTTTTTCCGTAATAATTCTATTAATATTTTAATAAATTGTTATTTTTAGTAACAGTTAAAAGATAAAGAAGTGATAGTGCAGTTTTCATTTACAATTAAAGAATCTTTGGATAAAAGGTGATCTTTTGAAATTATTATTTTATTGATGTTTTAATAAATGGTTTATTTTTGTCACAATTGAAAGATAAAGTGAAGATTGAAATTATTATTTTATTGATGTTTTATTTTTTATTTTTGGTTTTCATAATTGAAAGATAAGATAAAAGGTGATTTTTTTAAAATTATTATTTAAATTATTGATGCTTTAATAAAATGTTATTTTTGTCACAATTGAAAGATAAAGTGAGGATAGATTTAATAATTTATAATGATTGATTTTTTTGTTATTTTATATTTATATTGTTATTATCAATGTTATTTTTTGAGTTATAATTAGTCTAGATTTATTTTAAAAATGGATTTACTAAGTGTTGAGAGGGATCAAAATCTATTTTCATTTTAAAAGAAAACCCCGAAGGAATCAAAGAGAAGTGACCCTATGACCTCCTAATGCGAAGTGCTTTAGCGACGAGAACTCGACCAATTGAGTTAACCCTCAAGACTATCATGAGTCATTATTATTTTTATTATTATTTTATTTTATAGGGTTATTTTTATTTTATTTTGGCCAAATTAAAATTTTTACATTACATTACAATAATCATCGTTTTCTTCTGTCTCTTTTTTTTAATGTAATTTGACTTATTCAAAATGTTAAACATTACATTATAGCATCTTTACTATATTGGTTGGAGAGCACCTATCAATGCAATTAGAAATAAAAATGTATAGAGTAAATAATGTTATATAATTATGATTTTATTGAAATTTTATTATTTATTTTTTGGGATTACCATTGAAAGTTAAAATATAATGTTAGTTCATGTTTTAATCAATTATTATGATGTTTTTAGGGATGCATAGATGGGAGATGATGATGTCTTCCAATTATATCATAAGATTTGCGGTTTGAATCATCTATGTGGTTTGGATCACATAAGCTTTGCAGTGGGTTTGCGGCGTAATCTTGGCATAAGATTTGAGGTGAAGAACCTTTATATATTGGTATAAGATCTATGGAGATATTAATATTATTATTATAAGTTCTATAGTGTAGCGTATAAATTGTTCAAAATAATTAACTCTATGGTCTTTGATTTATATCATAAGCTCTAAGGTTTGAATTACCTTTGATGTCGAAACTCTTGTGGTGTATAAATTCATATCATAAGATCTATGTGCTATATAAATCCATACCATAACCTTTGTGGTGATACCATAAGTTTTGTGGTTGAAATTATTTATTTATATGGGTTTGTGGTGTAATTTAAGCATATAAAAATTTATATATGGTGTATATTTGGGTCTACGGTGTATATCTATTCAGCTATGCCTACTGATTTTGGCTAGAGAGGAGTTGAGGAGGCAACCAAGGAAGGTCCCTTTTAAATATTTGGTGGCTTTTGTCTATGTTGCAATTATTCCTTTTATTCCCACATCTATTCATCGCACTCTTGGTCAAATTGAAATATTGATTGAAGGATCGATTTTTGTGGTCTCATGTCTATGGCACTTATGAACCTTATCTCTATAGTCTCGGGTATACCTTTACATCTTCAATAGTCCATCGCTCATAACCCAGTTGCATAAGTTCATTTATCTATTTTCTCCCTTCTTCCTTTTTATTTTTATTTTTAAATTATGAGTACTCCATTACATATGTCAAAAACTTGACCTAGCAAGATTATGCCGAGCAAAGTTGCCCTAGAAAGTATTTATGATCATTATTATCAGTTCAATGGAAAAAAAGAGAGAAGAAATAGAAATGGAACACATAATAGAATTAGTTACAATGCTTGAAAACAAATTCAAACTATTATAAAATAAGATATTAGGGTTAGATATTGAGCTAAAAATAATGAAAAATATGATACGATAAATGGAAAATAAGAAACAATCAATTGTTGAAGAAAATTGCAACTTGAGAGACGAGACTAAAGAGTTAAAAGAAAAAATTAAATAACAATCTGGCCCTAAGTAGCACGGATTATAAATTGAGTTGGAAACCCATCGAAAATGAAGAAACTAAATTGAGTTGGATCATGAGCACAATAAAAGAGCCTCAAATATTATAATTTCCATTAGAAAAAAGAAAAAAGATGATGATACATTAGAAATAATAAGAAAAGAACTAAAAAGTAAGCCACAAATTAAAACAACTTATCTCATAGAAACAAGAGTAGTGGGAAAGATACTTGAGCATAAAGATTGACTAATATCTATTAGGGTGATCCGAATTTATGCAAGAACGCAACAGAATACACATATAACCATAAATGAAAAGATGATGTTGAAATAACACTTCATTTCATTAATATCAAAGAATTGAAATTTTCTTACAGACAGAATGGAAATAAACTAGCTAGGGCGCTGGTAGCTTATCTCTGAGAAGAGATGTGGCGGCTACAAGCCTCCAAACTGAGTTACAATGAGGCTCGAGGGCCTATTTATTATTTAGAAACAATGGAAAACCCTAAATGTCCAAAAACCTAACCCTAGGAGATGAAGCGCCAAAACTATTGGCCCCATTTGGGTAAATTGGTGTTTCAACTTCCCGGGGATGTAACTTTGGCATACTATCTCCATTTGACGCACACGATACATCGTTAGAAAGATCTATCCGAGGACCACAACTGTTGTCATGAATATCATTTTCGAAATGGAATCATATTTTCCAGAAAAAACGATTCCCAAAAAACGTCGTTTAGGGCCTCAAAACGGCTCCAGAAGTTCAGGACCCAAAAAACTGCTAAAAATAGTAAAGAAATAAATCGAAATAATGAAAGAGATAATGAAAATTTCAGTTATTTCAGTGAAGCAGGTGGGTGGCCACCAATATACCCACCTAGATCATTCCTCCCAGGCAGCCGGTCCCCATTATGCTGAGTTCCTCCACAGATGAGGAAAATTCTCATGAACTTGGTCCCCCATGAACCACTTGCCTTGGTGTAGGAGTTACGTCTTTGACAACTCCGATACAGCTGGATCTTTGTTGGTGAGGTCTAACTTGGTATAACCATGATATAATCTGTGGTGGCATGTTCCATGCACTCTGGGTTTAACTCTTTTGGTGTGAGTTCTTCTGCAATGTCAGACGTGTCCAGTAGAGGTGGGAAGTAGGGACAAAGGCGGTCTACATTGAATATTGGGTGCAGACCAAGGAATGGTGGAATATTGAGCTCGAAGGCATTGTTCCCTACAGCCTTGGTGATGGTGTATGGCTCATATCGGAGCGGGCGAAGCTTGCGGTGAGGTCCAGTGAAACACTCCTTCTGCAAATGTAGCCACACTTTTTCGCCCACCTAGAAGTTGTGTGGAACCCGATGTTGTTCATGTCGTTGCTTGTACTTAGCATTGACTTTGTCTAATATGTCATGAACCTGTTGGCAGATGTGCTGAATGCGCTAGATGAATTTGTTCGCTTTTTCAACTTCAGACTGGACATGAGCCAAATCAACCTAAGTAGCCGCAAATGGCATGGCTACGTCAATGGGACATAATCGCTGGAATCCCAAGCCAACCTAAAAGGGGTTGTGGCCGGTTGAGCTGTGGAGAGCCCGGTTATAATTGTGTTTTACATAGGGGAGGCTCTCATCCCATGTGTGTGGATGCTTTGAATTGTACATGTGCAGAATGTGTACAATCATCCTGTTGACGACCTCTGTCTGGCCATCAGTTTGGGGATAGAAAGCTGTGGACTTGGTGAGATTGGTGTCCAACATTGACCAGAGGCTGGACCAGAATGTGTTGAGGAACCTGCTGTCGCGATCTGATATGATAGACCGTGGGATCCCAAAGTGCACCCACACTCGTTCAGCACATTTTAGCAGTGGCTAATCCAGGATATTCTTCTCAGAAGCCATAATGGCCATCTTCGAGAATCTGTCGACGACCACAAAAACACAGTCATTTCCCTGCTTAGTAGAAGGCAGGCCCGACATGTAATCCAAGGAGATGGATTCCCAAGGTCGACTAGGGGTAGGTAGAGGAGTATATAGGCCTTGCTTCTTGATGGTCGGTTTGGCAATGGCACAAGCAGTGCAGGATCTGATGTGCTTCTCGACATCCTTTCGAAGGTTCGGCCAATAGAAATACTTCTGTAGGATTGCTACTATTTTCTTGACCCCAAAATGCCCAGCAACTCGGCTGTAGTGTGCTTCCCATATCATCTTGGCACGCTCGCTTGAAGGAACACAAAGGTGTCCCATGTGACATAAAAGTGCATCTTGGAGGTGAAAATTTGGAACTTGTGTACCCCCCAGGAGTGCCTTGTATGTGTAGTTGAATTCTGGATCACTCTTGTAGAGAAGCGGCCAATCAGAAGTCTCATGCCCACAAGAGTTGAGAACGATGGTTATGGCCACGATCGGTGGTCGGCTGAGGCAGTCTGCAACATTATTGGTGCTACCCTTCTTGTACTTGATGTTCAAATGAAATTGTTGCACATATGTGGACCACTTCCCTTGCACAGGACTTGGGCATATTCCCCCTGGTAGATATATTATGCTAAGTTAACTTAGCAGCTAATCCATCAGCTTTTAATTTTGCACTGCAATCTCTTAGGAAATTCTATTAAATTTAATTCATAGAAGTCAAACCAGAATGAAATTGAAATTGGCCAAATCATTAAAAAAAGGTCTAACCTGTTTTAAGCAAGTTTCTGGAGTTAAGTTACTTCATTATGACCAAAAATACAAAGTTGAAACAACTGGCAGAATCAGCAAAGAAAAGAACCCCACCCTATAAAATTGCTCGGTTGCGGCAGTTCTCTATCTAGAGAGATGAAATCAGTTAACAAGCCTGAAGAGAACTAGATCTCCTTAACTTACAACTAGTCTCTTTGGATTTGGGTGCAACTTTCATGTGTGCTAGACTATAGCATGCAACATAAAATTCCAATCCTCCAGTGGTATATTCCATATTAGAATGTTGGCAAATTGATTACATTAATAACTATGCTATTATAATACTTGTAAAAAGAAAAGTAAATATCAATCTACATGTTTATCCATATCATAGATAATGCATACAATTCTAATTTGAAGTTTGCAAAAGTTGTAAGTGTTTCCTTGAAAACTCTGTATGAATATGAGACTCCAACTGATTCTCTGCCTCCTTCAACCAGATCATAGCAATTTCATCCCAGAGGTGAACGACCCCAAACACAAAGCATACCAGGCATTTAGGGCACACCATGAACACCACCACAACTGACCTCACAGCCAACCCAATCAGCCCCTGAATGGCAAGTTTCTAATGTTGTCTATGGGAATCTTAGATGCCAAACAACCACAACGGCAGAAAATTATGGATGGGAAGTTAATACTCCAAAACCCTACTGAGAACAAAGGCTGGGAAGGTATGTGACACAATAACAAAAACAATTCTCTAGCTACTAGAAGAGCTCGGCTAGTACATGATATTCAACTCTATAATATTTTTTGGTAAAGTCTATCATGTTTGCAACTTTCCATTTCCATGATGGCATTATTGTATTTCAGATTTATTGATGCCAGCTAGCACTACAATCTTTTTGCCTTAGATTTAATTTGGAAATTAGTCTATTTGGACAAAAGTTAACAAAGGCAAGCCATCCTGGAGTGAGTCAAAGGGGTTGTGTATATGTATGCAATCAAACTGTGAGAACCATGGGAATTCATAGCACAAGGAAAAACCCACAAAAATATTGTAGAAGGCAGGCCAAAGAATCATAGAATTCATGATATCAAATCAATATCTCGATTCATGGAGTGACACTAAGTGTAGGAATATTATAGGTTTTCCTTTTGTGAAGCCTATCATCACATGGGTAGATATTATCTGCTGAATAACCAAAGAATTAATCTACAGATGTTGTCAGTGAGTGGGTAGCTGCCAAGAGAGATGTCAAAATGTATAGCTTTTCTTCATGGTAGAGCCACTGAATCAAAGTGATTAAGCCACCAAAAGAGAAGCCAACATGTAGCAGAGGATCAAAAAGAACATTGATAGCTGTCATACAAATTTTAACTATTCACCACCTAGAAAATTTGTGAAATTGAGCTGTCAGAGCTGCCAAATAGAAGATGTAGTTATGAGGCATTTAATATAGTACTAAATGTGGTTGTTGTTAGTTAGGTATTTGGCAGATATGAAATGTACTCCTCTTCTCCTAATATGTAATGACTTAATCAGACATTGCATCATCTAATGAATCCACTCTTTCTCATTCTACTGTGTATTCATGTCCACGTACATGTGTGCAAAAAATTACATTTTAGAAATGAAAGTGTGGATTTGTGCAGACTGTTTCTAGAGAAAGGATGGGTACTCATTTATGTTGAGTGCAGTGATTCTTATAATATTTTCATATTTTCACTCCCACCAGAAGACTTCATTGCTTTAACTAATGATGGAGATTTTCATTAGTGGACTCATGTTGTACCAAATCCTGTGGTTGGAGTATATAATGTGCCAACTACCCCATTGTATGGACATGGTCCTTTCATTCCACATGGTGATAAGTAGAGCCAGGTATCCATTGGGGCTGGTATGTATGTGGGAATTACTGATGGTGATCGAGTCCATACTTGGAGGATTGCAATGAAGGGTGGGCTTATAGGCATCGTAGTTCGAGAGAAGGAAGCTTTGACACCACTTGTCCATGAGGAATGCAACAAGGATACGGTGATTGTTAATCTAGGTTTGTAACTTGGTTTCTGCAAAGCACAATCTCTGTATTAGATTTATTGGTTTTATTCTTTT
Organism: Pinus albicaulis; assembly: GCA_034641835.2. Taxonomy (NCBI): domain Eukaryota; kingdom Viridiplantae; phylum Streptophyta; class Pinopsida; order Pinales; family Pinaceae; genus Pinus; species Pinus albicaulis. Next base: position 570,083,356 of record CM076570.1, on the reverse strand, counting down.
TGGTTTATATTTTAATGTTTGTATACTTGCTTTTATACTCTCTTAAGGAAGTGTAAATACTAAGAGGTTTTTGCTTACCATTATATTTTTGGGGTAGTAGACATGAAAGATGTTGGCTTCGCTACAACTGTGTTTTCTAGGTACTAGGGGTTTAGATTGTACAGTACGAGCTTGTTCATTGTAGATGGGCAATGTTGGGGGCAGCTAGAATCTTCATTCAAGAGTTGTTAACTAAGTTGCATATCCTCAACACCCGTTCCTAGTACACTACAGGAGAGCTGGAGTATTTCACACATAAAAAAACTCTCTTTGTGGTGGAGATGCTATTCCTTGGATGGGTCAAGGGCCGTAGATGGGCAGATATACTTAAGCCTGGCTCAGTCAACACCGATCCAATCTTCCCCAACAATTTCCATTTTTTTGAAAATTGATTCGCCCAAATTTTATAGTATAAAATTATTTTACCCTAAAAGTCGCCAAAATTTTATATATACTAACATAAAATAATTAGAAACCTAAATATTTTTACAAAAATATGATTAAAATTTTTACAATTTACATATTGGGGACTAGTAAGATTCGCCAAGGTTTCGTGGTTTTTTTGCTGCTGAGCCCGCGCTCTTCCCTCTGCCGCGCTTAGGGTTTCTGGTTCTGCATCAAGATGGTGTCGTCGGGGTGCTCGCCTTGGCTTGGGCTTGGTCCAATGGCAGATTCTCAGGACCCTCCTCCACCTCTGCCTCCGCCTCCTCCTCCTCCTCCTCCACCTGAGATCGAGGCGTTCAAGCTCCTAATTGCTTCCCAGCCAAAGAAGAAGAAGCAATTCTCCTCCAAATTTGTCAAGCAGCTGGATGAGATCCCCTCGGTGGCACTCCCGCTTGAGGGTCAAATGCGAGTGGCCCTTCCCCTTGCAGATCGATCTCTGGTTGGTCAGTTCATGGGCTTATGGCCCTCACCAAAAACAATCGAGGCCTAGATCACTCGCAACTGGAAGCCCCTTATTGCCAATAACATCACCTCATACTTCCTGGGGTGGGGTTATTTCGAGTTCGAATTCAACATGAAGGAAGACAAGGACTTGATTTTCAGAAGTGAACCCTATTTCATGGGGCCTCAAGGGCTATACCTAAATCGCTGGACTCCTAACTTCAATCCCTCAGAGGATTTCCCATCTATCGTTCTAGTCTGAGTTCGGCTCCCAAAATTACCGGTGCACTGCTGGAATTGGGAATAATTGCAGCAAATCGACAATGCACTAGGGAAATTCATAGACAGAGCAAACAACAAGGACCAATACAGTTGTGCCATAATTTGTGTGGAGGTGGATCTTGAAGTTGGGCTGCTAGAAACCATTAAGCTAACGATGGGGAACTGGTCCCATTTGCAGAAACTAGATTATGAACAGTTGTTGTTCAAATGCAGCAAATGGCATGAGTATGGCCACTTCACCAAGAACTGTCCCAAAAATGCAGCCCTAGAAAAGGAGAAAGAATAAGGATGGCAGTAAGCTAAGAAATCTAAAACGAGCCCCAATTCAGGGCAAACGGAAAAAGGAAAGGGAAACTTAGCTCCCACGGGGAGTATTCCTAAAGCCAAACCCTCCCAGAAAGGCCAAGAGAATAGTTTTGCGGCCTTGAGCTCAGAGACAGAAGAAGTCCAAGAAATTGACCCACGGATTATGCAAAAGGATATTCAAATGCAAGAAACCCTAGCACAACTAAAGATTGGTGAATATCCCGGAGGAACGAAAGAGGTTGTCTCTGAGGGGGAAGATCTGGATTCGGAGGAGTCAGAGGAAGAAGGAGAAATTGGTGACTCCCAAAATTCGGTTAGAAGATCTACCAGGGGACAGAAATCCTCCAGAGAAAAAAGAGAACAAGAAAGCTATAAGGAGAAACTGCATGGGACCCAACCGACCCTAGAAAAGATGTTGGGAAAAAACCCTAAAGCACACAGAAATCAAAGTCAAGGCTCTAAGGGAGCCCTCTCAGCTCAAAAAAGGAAGTAATGAAGATCGTCTCCTAGAACTGCAGAGGGATGGGGAGCAGCCTAAAAGAAGAAGCAATGAAAAGTACATAAATGTTGGAAAGGCCCGACATTCTTCTCATCCAGGAGACCAAAATGGAGGAAAAGGACTTTCGCCATAAAAGCAAACAATTTTGGGAAAAGAAGGAGGTGTCGTAGTCTCCTGTAGAGGCACCTAAGGAGGGTTGGGAATCCTATGGGACGAGACATGTTTTGAGAAAATTCTGGTTAAACTTAACTCAAAATGAATTTTTGCTCAGTTTTTGCATCTCCACACCAAAGAAACTGTGAGTTTGTTCAACATTTATGCTCCGACCCTTCTGGGAGACAAAAAATCCTATTGGGAATCCATTAGGGACCTAGCAAATGAGATTCAGATGATTAATGTCATTCTCGCTGGAGACATGAACATTACTCTAAGCCAAGAGGAGAAACGAGGGGGTAGAATTGTAAGGGATCCAGTCAGGGAATGGGTGGAGCAGCTCATTCAGGACTGGGATCTGTTGAACATCAAGCCTCCCAAGGGCAAATATACATGTACCAACAGAAGAACGGGTCCAGGCCACATTGCTGCAAGGTTAGATCGTTTTCTCATTCAAAGCTCCTTCTTGCTCTTAGGTCTTGATGTTTGTTCTACTATTCTTTCTTCATCGGTCTCTGATCACAAGCCCATTAGGCTTGAGTTGAAGCCACACATGAATCTGGGACCTATTCCCTTCCATTTCAGTGCCCTCTGGGTGCAAGCAACCCAAATTTTTGGACAAAGTTGAGGAAGTCTAGAATCAACCTATCAATGGTTCCCCCTTATTTGTGTGGGAAGAAAAACTGAGGAGAGTGAAGAAACCCCTCAAAAGCTAGGCTAAAGCCCTCCCCTCTCCATCTAAGTCAAGGCGGGCTTCCAAGGCCTGTTTGGAAAGCCACCAAAAACAAATGAAAGATATGGACATCTCGAAGGACAACCTTATCCTGGAAGAGGAGCTCCAGGCTAATCTCCATAAGGCCTGTATTCGGGAGGAGGAATTCTGGAGACTTAAATATCGCAGTCTGTGGCTACAAGCTGGGGATATAAACACCTCCTTCTTCCATAAGAAGTCTCAAGCCAGAAGAAACTTTAGCTCTATAGTGGAGATCAATCCTTCTCCGACCCTACCAGCATCAAACAAGCTGCCCATCAACACTTCAAAGAATTTTACTTGGTGGACAAGCAAGAAAATCTCAGCTCCAATCTGCTCGAGTTGGTCCCTCCAAAGGTCAATGCCCAACTAATAAATCGGATTCGTCCCCCAGGAGCTTCGAATCCAGAATCCAGCGAATTTGATATGATTCGCTAGGATTCGTACCTGATTCACAAGATACGGCTGTACCTATATAGGGTACGGCGAATCCCGATCGTACCCTATATGGATACGGCCGTATCTCGTACGACCGGATTCTTTGTCTAAAAAAAGTGCAATTTTTCTTTATAAAATACCGAACCCGAATTCCTTCTTTGACTGGTTCATGGAGTTAGTTAGATTAATACTACTTTTTAATGCATTCCTTGAATAAATCTAGGTCTTTGGAATGGATTTTATTATTCTATTGGAGGTTTTTAAATCTGCATCTATATAAGGTGAGCTCCTCATATTGTAATGGTTGTTGAAAGTTTGTGGAGACACACTATAGTATTATAGTTGTTTACTTTGGGGGCATAAAGCTTATGATTTTGGAACTCAAATATTGAATACAAAGGCTGTAACTTCTACCACATCAAATTGTCTATAAGGAGCTGGGTATAACATTTCCTTGATTATGAGAGTTTCTGTATAGACTATTGCCTCTTGAAATTCATGTGTTATTATAAGTTTAAAATAGTGGAAAAGTAAATTTTCATGCATAGAAATCGCTTAAAACAACTCATTTTCAGCTATAGACATTCCTCTCTCTCAACTTGATGCATTTTCCATTATTAGGATTGAGAAATAAGTTCTAGAATTTATAAACAACAGCAAGTAATTGGTTGTGGCATGTTTTTTGTCACTGTAAACAACCCTACATCCAGAGATATAATCTCACTTTGACCTTATCTTTAGGACCAATGGTAGAAGGAATTGACCAACACACACACACACAAGCTTGTAGTCTTGGAGACTGTAGTTTTTTTGTATTTTCTATTTCTATTTGCCATTGGCAGTGTACTTATGTAACACATTTTGATTCTGATGACTTAATGAGACAACTACAGTATCTTACTATCTTGTTTTTCTGAGTAAATTTGACAATTGTATGATGTATCAATGTATCATGTATGAGTATCTAAGATCTTAAATCTATGTTTGAATCAATGAATTTTATGAATTTGTGTAAAAAAATATAATTTTTAATATATATATATAATAAAATAATATATAATTTATCGTATCCCAGAAGTGTCCTGTTTCAGGGGTCACCATATCCTGAATCCGATTCTCAAATCCCCGTATCAGGTGACTTAGATGCCCAAATGAATGCCATGTTGATTGCTCCTGTGACCGTCATTGAAATCAAGCAAGCCCTTGATGATATGGTTCCAGACAAGGCTCTTGGGCCAGATGGATTCACTGCTCGATTCATCAAAACTTGTTGGAACATTGTCAAAAAGGATCTCCACAAAATGATCTTTAAAGTCCCGACTTGCCACAAGCTTTGGGGCGGCACTCAACACTGCCTTCTTGCTTTTATTCCAAAATAGAAAGGTGCAAACTCTTTCAACATGTATTCGAAAGCCACTTTCTCTCTGCAATATTGGCTACAAGTCTTATCACTAAATTCATATGGCAACAATTTCGAAAGGCCTTTCTTCAGATATCAGTTCTCACAATCAAGGGGGAATTTTGTCAAAGGTAGGCAAATAACCGATACTTTCATTCTAGTTCAAGAAGCGTATCCATTCAAGTATCCAAAGAAGAGAAAAAGATATAGCTATCAGGGTCTGACCTCGGCTAGTGCATTTGCGTGAGTTAGCACAAATATCTATTTGGGGTCATGCGACAATTTGGGTTTGATTGCCGCTTTATAAGTCAGGGTCAAGGCTGCATCGTGCATAAATCCATGTGATTGCTCCTCTCAGCACGGGCGTGCTACGAAAATCTTCATGTTAGTCGGGGACAAAAGATGGGATGCCCTTTATCCCCTCTTTGTTTGTTAGTCTGCGCTTCCGTCCTCGCTTTTATGTTGGAGAAAAGACAACATTGAGCAAGAGCTTATGGGCTCCGGACGCTGAGAGTCGAGAGACATAAATCACAATCTAATTGTTGATGACCCATTCTCCCCGAGGGGTGCTTTCCAGCTATTGGCCTCTCATTCTAACCGGGAGACGATAGCCACCGCCCTCCCGGGTATGGGAGTGAACTCACATATGGGAAAATGCTTTCTCTACGCTGGGAACTATCCAGCCTCGAGCTGCCACCATCACCAGGATTTTGGGTTTCCAAGGATCCATGTTAATGGGGGGTATTTTAAACATTCTGTGCTATCGATCTTTCAAGGACGTCCCTAGTGGGTAGAGATCCGGCTCCTTGCTACACAAATTGCGCTTCAAAATGCGTCTCGGGGCATGTTTAGCATCAACTCGAAGGTGTAAGACCCTGTCTCTCATTACAGTCGTACTTACCAGTCTTCCAACTTTTTCAGCATGTCTCTGGCTGTTGGCTCCTCGGGCATCCCTTCGCAGATGGAGAAAGCTATTTGTTCCTTATTCCCTGGCGAGGAAGAACAACGACACACGAGAATTTTGTTGACTCGCTTTGAATAATATCGTTGCTAATCGCCCGGGAAGGTGGTCTTCACATAAAATATCTCAGTGAGCACAACATCACCCTAGGAGCCAAGATCTTTATGGCGCAGAGATGCAAGTAATCTGGATGGGCACAACGCTTTTGGGTAAAAGAAAATACGCTAAAGGTATCTTTCACTGGGAGAACTCAAACTAATCGTCGGTATTCCCTGTATTCATCAATCTGTAAACGTGCCTCTCCCGCGCTCTCGTGACCACTGCTGTGATACTGTGAAATGGGAATAGATCGGACCGTGGGAGGAAGAATCATGAACACGACAATTTGGGGAGGATCTTGAGTTGTCTGAACTGAAAAACGTGGATGATCAGCAGATGGGTCGCGTGACGCCGTGGGACATCTCAACTAGAAAACAACTGGAAACGGGAAGGGTAAAATAGAGATACATGCTCATCTGAGCAAGCTTGGGGCCAAACTCATGGTGGCATTGGCCGGGAAAGCCCTCTCTAAACGCCAGAAAAAGACGAATGGGTTAGGGGTTCCTCAAGTGATGCTACCTCGGAGTTGAATGTTACAGATGTATACTCATCCCCTTTGTTCCCTCAAAACCCTGCATTTGGGAAAGGGTATTTAGCAGTCAAAAGCATCCCGAAGATCGACATGTTCAATCTGAAGCTAGGGCACGTAGAGCATCTCACCACCTGGTACCTTGTAGTGTCGCAGCTTTCCACAGCCTCTCCTGCTTCCACCGTCAGCAAAGAAGAGGAATCCCTAGCATCACATCTTCTCGAGTGCAACGTTATGCCTCGGACACATGGAACTAACATCTACTCAATCTGGAACAGCAGCTCAACCTCCCATCCAACACTACGAATTTTTATCTGTTTTGGGGAGACCATTCCCTAAGTCCTTCCCCAGCTAGTTGGCCCTTCGTGGGATGGATGATTATCCCAAAGCTTATTTGTCGGAAGATATGCTTTGTAAGAAACAATCTGATATGCTCGATGAGAAGGCCCTAAACCAGAATAACAAACCCAGGGCATGAAAATTAAAAAGCCTCTTCAAAGAAATAATGTAGGCTAAAGGTGAACCAGAAGTGGGCTGCTGGTTTAAATCAACAATGCAGGGAGAGGTGTCAGCAGTTGGGGATAAATCTTCCTCGTGGGACAAAATATGGAAAAGAGCAGAGAAGAATGGAAAATCGTGTTAGAGTGATGAGGACTTCGACAAATGGAGAAGCCGTATTTAGATATCCACAATATGTTTTTTTGAGTGATGTAGCTGAAAGGGTAATCGGGGGAAGGCCTGAGGCGTGAGGAATTATCCGTTTCCTTCGTACCAAATCATCTCCCACTTTGCTCCGGGTTTGGGGGCTTTCGATCAACAATCAGTTGAAGCCATGGCCCTCCTCCAAGGCTTGGAAACTATTGAAAAACATGGTATCAAGGAGGCTCGAGTCATTTGAGATTCACAAAAATCTCATTAGCTTGATCTGACAAAATAAGTCCCCCAAAGACCTCCACTTGTAAACGGATGTTCGATCGTATTAAGAAGCTGATCGGTCATTTGAGAGACTTCTTTCTTTCACGTCCCACGGAAACACTAACACAGAAAGGCACCTTGAGGCTACATTGTTGTCTCTTTCATGCGTAATCCCTTCCTTTACGATGAGTGAATCATGGGACCCCCTACCTTAGCTTGTCAGTGTATTTTTGCCTCTCTGTTGCAGCAATTTGTTTGCATTGTAAGGTTTTCTAGTCAGTTTCGAAATTGCTAGACCGAATGAAAGAAATAGAGTAGACTAATTTTTTCTTGTTCGAAACACCCCTAGACATTGGGTCCCCAGTTGACAATCACCGAGCATAAGCCTCGCATCCTTTTTTGAATTAATACAAATATACCGCTTCTCGTAAAAAAAATTTAAAAAAAATTGCTAAGGTTTCTAAATTTGAAGATAAACTCTCATCTTAAAATTTTTCCCCACGCCCCCGGTAAGTTGTGGGTTCAATCTCTGTCGTGGGCTCGCTTTCCCTAAGAAAATCAAGAGCCGATGACCAAAGGAAACAAAAAATGGCCGATTGGGCCATGCGTCGGGTAGCATGGGAGCTTGGGCTCTAAGTAGCAGACCGACACCCATCCCATTGACAACTCTAGTCTGCTCACCTCGCAGCACCCCTAGACATGCCTATTGTATTTGTGTGTATTAATGAGCACTCATCTCTCGGAAAATTCTAGCTGCAGAATGTCTCTTGAGCATTACAACTTTTCTCCAGAAAGCTAAATAACACTTTTCCTTTATTGTATTCTTTGTGTAGCCTTTCTCATCATCAAATGAACTTATATGGCTTCCGGGAATTCCATCCGTGAACATGATTTCATCCCAACTCCTTAGAAAAAATTTGTCTCAGATAGTTTCCCAAAAGACTAATGCTAAAATAGCATCACCGTTATTTGGCTATTATTTTAAAGCTATTTGTGGAGAATAATTTTGCTTTGTGTGTTAGTATAGGAGCAAAAGCAGTTTTTCCCGATTGGATTTTGTCTCGTAAGATTCCACTACAAAGTTCGTTATGGAATAGAATGGGGAAAATATGATGGAGAAGGGAAAACAATGATGAATACAATGTTTGAACTTTACCTAAGAAAGCATTCATATTTTTTGCAGCTTTATGAAACCATCAATTGAATCGAGGTTGGAAAACCCTCGGTCTTCATAAACCCTCGTAATGGTGTTCATTCGCATGTACAAATATTAATAGGCAACTTCATCTCCAACAATTTTATACAAAATATTTAGCAACTAACTTTATCTCTCTAACACTTGTATAGTATGAATAATTGCATATTTGATTTTTTTCTCAAGCGTTGTGATTTTTGTAGATAGTCACCCCCCAAAAATATAGCGTGATTGATAATCAATTTTGAAAATATTCATTCTCGCCCGAGGTCTCAGACCGCCACTAAAGTAACAGTATAGAAGTATCCCGATAGTAGTTTTCAAGAAGAAAAACCGAGGTCGTAATGACCAAGTGAAGAAACCAAATGAAATCAGGCCGTAATCATGAATAGAAGGGCATCATTGAATATTCAACTGCAGCTCCATTTATTACAAAACTATTACGACTTCTATATGTGATTCTCCTTTTTGTAAACCACCCTTATCAACTTATGGCTAATGTACAACTTTAGTAAATGATATTCATCTATATATTGTATCGATGAATTTTTGAACCCATCCACTCATGTTATGAAGCTAAAATGGTAAGAGGCTTCCTTTGAAAGTATTTGTAGGCAACATGCGAGTCCTTTTATCTGCTTCTCAGATACTTGCAAAGAACAGCTTTTTGCTTTACGATCTCTAAAGGGTACAAAGAGTGTAAGAATCGTTTTACACTCGACTTTCTTGCACATTCTTGGTTGAATTTTGAAGGCATTTATGATTTTTGACATTAGCTACATGTAGAATGTCAATTTGTGCTCTACATTCTCTAAAGGGATAGCAGGATCGTTTTATACCGCCTTTTGTACATTCTTGGTTGAATTTTTGAAGGAATTTCGATTTTTGACATTAGCTACATGTAGAATTTGGAGCATGTACCCGCTTTAACTAATAACTCATTACCCGCTTTTCCAAAAGGAGGATGCTATTGAAATTTTAATGATGAATTGTAGTAGGTAAGGCTATACTTTCTAGTCCCATAATTTAAAGAAAATATTGTAGCTTCAAATGCATGGATGTCATTTAGATCTTGTATAGCAACGTTGAAATATGGTCGAATATTGACAAACAATCATCTCGTTAGAATCCCATGCCTTCTTTGAATTGTTTTGTTGTTTGTCTCAAACATATATTAGGTTTCTCTGAATGGATTGCTGACATCTTTTAAAAGATTTGAGGCTCTATTGCAATTCATATTGCTTCTGTAGTATCCCACCAAATATGGCTTCCCGATTTGTCACATGCAATTTTTAGTGGAAGCTGCTACAGATGAATTTCGACAAACTACATACAGCTAGTACTCTTTATTTAGAAATGTCATCTAAAAAATTAGCATGCCGCTCTATTTTTCCATATTTTGGCATACATATCTTTGAGAGCAATCCCCACTAAAATATCGACATCCCTATTCTAATATTATAAGCATGAATCCACCTACCCACATGCACAAATCGCTAAACGGGCATAAGTCTGGAGTACGCTCACCATGGTGACAAGAGTGAGGTTTAATGCTACTACCAGCATCTATCTAAGCAACATCAAAGCTTCATTTGCAATCTCATTGACCACATTTCCAATGATCAACCATGGCATTCCAAGAGACCACATCCCTTTCAAGCATTTTATAAAAACACAACACACACAATATCTATACTCCTGCATCTTTTCATACATATCGATGAGTGAAGTTCTAACAAAAATCATCTAATTCAAATCCCCACTTCTAGTTAGTAATCATCGAACCACTTGACTTTTTGCGAGCTATTAAATGGGTGCAAGTATGATGACACTCCACCGTCGTAAACCAATCGAGCACAACATATTCTTTTCAGCATTTCATCAAAACAGTCTTTTTTGACGTCTTCTGCTTTTTCGAAGCTGCCAAACTCTTTCAAACCCTCCTAGACTCAAGCTTCATGAAGTCGAGGATAGATCCAACATGTCATCTTCCCGTCAGAACTAACTCGGAAAAAAACCCCCAAAACCTCGGTAGTAAATTCAATCTCACTACTCAACTTGACAAAAATCCCCCAAAAACTCAAAGAATTCAATATCATTACTCATCGGACAAAAATCTCAAAGACTCAAAGCAATTCAATTTCAGTTTAGTTTTAAAAAACTAAAGACGGAGAGAAAATGGCTCCAAATCCCACAGAACGAGTGGAATTTTGATGTCATAAATTTACATTGACAAAGTTGCAACGAAGATACGATCGTGTATGAATCATCATAGCAAATGCACTTTAGATAATTCACTTTGACTCGTACACCGAAATCTGCAGTCGAGCTATGAATGCCAAGTCTTATCAAATGACCTCAATGTCATCTCACCCCTGCTAAATATCTCTATTGTTTCATCCTTCAAGCCATCCCTCAGAGGGTAGAATCCTTTCCAGTATCTTCATTTGGGAAGTGTATTAATAGCTTGAAAGTTGCCATCTTTACAAAGTCCCTTAACCAATGTATTATGAGTACAAACGTTGCGTAATCAATTTTTATCTACCATCTCATATGCTAGTTTTAGAGCCTCCCCGCAAATTATCTCTCTGCTAGATTTTCACCTAATTAAAGAAGTGTATGTATATTTATTGGGAGACAATCCTTTATCTTGCATCTCATTAAATAGTCTATATGCCCATCTGAATTCCCCTCACATAGGTAGACCACGTATTGTAAAGAATTATAATATACTACATTAGGCTTGCAAACCTTTTTCAATCATTTCATTGAAGAGCTTAAAATTCTAAGTTTATTCTACCTTCCTTACCCTATCCATGATTGAGAATGTCAGAAGTAACACTGGGATGGGTCTCACCCCTCCTTTGCATTTCAAGCAAAGAGCTCCCTGGGCTTCTAATTTTTCCCTTTTTACAATGTGCATCAATTAATGAGTGAAAGTCACTTCATCAAGAACTAGTTCATCATCCACCATCTTATGCAAGAGACCTGTATGCCTATTTTTATCTTCCTCGACTTTGCAAAGGCCATCAATTAAAGCATTGTAAGCAACCACATTTGGTGTAGTTCCTCTGCTACCATTTCAGAGATGCAACTTGAAAGCCTCCTTCAAGGCTTGCTCTGATTTACACTCTCCATCAATGATAGTAGTGAGTTAAAACAACTTGAAACAAACCTTTATCAAACCGAGAACAAACCCTTATCAATCATTTCAACTCACGAGCTTATGAGCCTCTTCCATGTTTTCCTCCTACAATACTCCATCAATGAGCGTATTGTAAGTTACCATGTGGCAAAAGACTACCAAGCAACCATTTTCATTGTGCAACTTCGCAGCCTCGATCACTATTGCCATCCTTGCATTGTCCATAAACTGCATTATATTGTACGAAATAACACTTAGACTAGACCTCTCTTCCACATTTCATCAAATCTCGTTTCCTTTTTCTTCCTTCTACCTTGCTCCATTTTGCACAAACCCATGAATCCTGCAGTATTATATGCTCGTAAAAAAGTAGGCAAAGACCCTTCTCTCGCTATCTCATCCCTCAAGCTGAAAAGCTTCAAACCATGTTGCTTTTCTTGCTATGTCCATCGATCGAAAGGGATTGTATGAATCCCGAAAATAGTCAAGCCTTTCTCATTTCGCATTTGCATCAACTGCTGCTGATCCAATTTCCCATCCTTGTAGAGACCACTTATAAGCACACTGTAAGTCTGTGTCATTAGGCAGATATCCCTTCATCTCCATCTCTACCAACAAATCCATAGTCTCTTGATATTCTCTCTTTACGTAAAGATCATCGTATTAAACGTTACAATACTTGGAAAATGTCATTGTCATGCATCCCGCATCTTCCCTATCTCTCTGTTTGGTTTCATAATAATCGAATCGTGTGGTGATGACACAGAGGAATTTTTGAAAATTCAATATATCCTTGATATTTCATTTTTTAAGTTTTTCATTTATTTTTTTTTCCATTTTGATTTTTCCCCCATTTTGATTTGGGTATTTTATTTTTTTTCTCTCCACCACTTTTGATTTTTCCGTTTTGATTTGGGTTTAGTTATTGAATAGTTTTTCATTTTTTAAATATTTTTTAAGTTGTCAATTTGAAGAGAATTTTTTTTATTTTTATAGAACAAAATTATATATATATATATATATATATATATATATATATATATATATATATATATATATATATATAATTTTGAAAATGTATAGATTAATTCATCTTTAAGCTTTTTTTAATATTTATAATGTTTGTATAAATTTTCAGAAGTTTTTCAACTTTCTTTTAAATGAATAATATTATGATTATATTTTTTAAACATTCATTTCATTGAATATATTTTTAAACACTTACTTTTATATCAAAGCATAAGAACATATAGTAATATATTTATTATTAATTTGTGATTACATGGATTAAAATTCTTTTAATATGTATTCACAAATGTGAAAAGTATCTCTTAGTATTTTTCGATAGAAAATAAACTGCTATTAAACAATTTGTTATTAATGTTGATGGGTATTTGGCTAGTTTTTACACTATCAAATGCCCTAGATCAATCTTCTTGAGTAAAGTGTCACTCCACACTATCAATTTCCTATTGTGGATGTCATCCATGAATATGGGGAAGCAACTCTTTGTCTCTAAATTTTATCGTTGGAGATGTATTCATAGACCTCCTTTGTCTCTTAATCCATCTATATGATCAAATTTTAGTGAAAATGTAACAATTTAATATCAAAATTGCAATGTTCCATTTTTATGACACAATTAAAAATGACTAGCATAAATGACTAAATCATATACTTTATTTTACGTTAGTTAGCTCATATTTTTATTCTTAGACTATAGTGTTCATTTACATTAATTATTTTTTAATTTTTTTCACTTATTATCTAGTCATAAATTTTAGTCATTTAAGTTAATCGATTTAGTTAAGTCACTATTATCTAGTCGTTTATTTTATCCCCTAGACTCAAATTAGTCGTTTTTTTAGTCGAGTCACTTATTTTCTAGTCGTTTATTTTATCCATAGACTAAATTAATCGCTTTAAGTTAGTCGCTTTTAGTTGGGTCACTTAAATTGTTCAAATTTAGTAGTAATTCACTTGAATAGTCAGATGACTAACTTTTCTAAGTCACCTAGTCACTAATTTCATCATTTTCTACTAGTGCTTATGGCAAGATTTTTTATAGTTTGATCTTCTGCTGAGGCAGGGGCCTAATTTAGGGTTTGCAAGAAACCCTCGAGAAACTTCCATTGGGACCTTAGATGCTAGAGGGAGAGAGTAAGGATTATGAGTGAATTCCAAAACATTGGGGATTTGAGGAGTAGGAGGGTTGATGTAGACAACCGATATTCTGGTGTGACTAGAGAAATTCAACTAAAAACCTCTAGAGAAACTCAATTCCAAGCCAAGTCCAGTCGACGCCTAGGAAACCTGATCGATAAATGGTGGGCTGTTCAAAAATTTTGTTAGGGAAAACGATTGAGAATATTTTGGGTCCCAAATTGGTCCCAGAGAACCAAGACTCTGTTCCTATGTAGAATTTGATTTTTCCCCTGAAACCCATACTGGAAAAGGATAAGACACAGGGATATCCCTAACATATGGTTTGGAAGGTCGATCCATGATAGAGAATGATAACACCGAATAAAGACAGGTGGGAAAAGGAGATGGAGACTCCGAAAAAATAGGGGAGAAATCAGGGTGTCCAAGGAAAGACATAAAGATGTCGAAACATGGGGAATCTAACTCATAATATACAAGGTCCACATATTCCATGCATTGAAAGATTGAGGGGATTAAAAACACCGGGGTGCACAAAATGACACACAACCCACAGGAAAAAAGATGTAAGAGGACCCTAGAAATATAATGATAAATCCAAACAATGCATATAGAGACCCAAACCCTGGAAGAATGAATCACAAGAAAATTATCCTCCTAAGAAACGAAAGTTGAACACCGAGCAAAGTTACAGGGACCGTGAAGCCGCCATTGCTAGGGTTTCCTCTCCCCACCTTTTGGTATCGAACTTCGAAATCAAGGGAGTTGTTCACCTATAAAATCAAATTATTATAATGACTTAAGTCTCCAAGCTTTTGTGGGAGACAAGTCAACCTTTCTTTAAGGATTTTTAAACTTTGTTTGAGCAAAAGAGGGAGAGATGTTGAGAACCTCATCTATAAATAGAGAGCTCGTCCCAAATCATTGTGAATTGTTAAGATCACTTTCACCCTCTTAAATTCAAGGATAATATTGCATAATTATTGTAGAAATTCTTATCATAATTACTATCTTAGATTTATTTATCAAAATATAAAATCATGGGATTTGGGTTAGATGGAGCTTCATCTATCAGAGGTGTGTTGGTTTCCCCCTTTCATTTTCTATCTCGCATGGTGTTGAATAAACTGATGGATCTATATTTGTCTTACCCATTTGGTTTTTAGATTAATAAACATGTGTTAGCAAAATACTTCTACCTCCTCCTTAGCTCAAATTTGTTCATTTTTCTACATTATGTTTCAAACAAAACTAGATTATGGTGCCTATGGTTTAGAAGATCATTCCTATGACTAAAACCTGTTAAACCTTCTAGTTGGCCGACTTTTTTTTAATCACCTCCCAAACACAATCCAATATCCTTTTTTTTCAAATCAATAGTAGAGATTGACTCCATGCACCATTTTTCTCTATTATAAATCTAATATGAACTCCATCAATTTAAGTAGATTGTCCTTGGGTGACAAACATAGATTTTTGCCTTAGGAATTATTGAGGATACATCCTACATGCTATACCTTTGCATTTAACCCCTTTGTGAAAGATAAAGAACAATGTAAGATACCCTTAAGCCCCAAGGTGGAAAAAATACCTTGCTTAAGATGAAAAAATTTGATAAACCTCCAAGGTGTCCCTAAATTATAAATTAAATTCACATCCAATTCCATATTACTAAAAACCACCCTCCAATCATTAAATTTTGTACGATTTATCATTATAATTAAAAAGATTTGTTATTAATTTTAATATTACAATTTTTTTTAATATTTTAATTTTTTTATTAGAAATTCTTTCAGTAATAATCACATGCACAAGAACGTGGTCGACGCTTTTCGAACCAACCAGTGTGGACTATGTCCTGATGATGAACCACACTGGTTGGTTCGAAACGCGTCGACCACATTCCTGTGCATGTGATTATTACCGAAAGAATTTCTACTAATTTATATGATGGATCACAGAAGTTTAGATTCCAAAAATTTTAAATTTTTATTTAATCTTTTATTAACACTTAATAATATATATGAAAACAAAAATAATTATATAAATGTTACAATATACCTTGCTTAAAATACTTTTATAAATATAAATAATGATAATTATAGAATTATCAGCTATAGATGTTAATAGAAACACAATATCATCCAAATTGATTGGTTGTAAAAAACAATTATATATATGAATGAAAGAAAAAGATAATATATCATTAAAATTTTGTTAGTTTAGGTGGTTGTCAAATTGTAATGTATAAAAAAATAAAAATACTAAATTCTTAAAAAATATATGTTATAATGATTTAACAAATATTTCATTAATATGATTTCAAGTTGAATATGGAAAAATGTATGGGTCTTTTGAAATAAATATAATCAAATTTGAGTTAGAAGTACTATAATAATAATATAAATAAATATTATTATAAGTAAATTAAAACAGTACAAAGAATTTGTATATTTTTATAGATTTTAGTAGTTAAAGTTTTGAGTTGAAGGTTTTTTTTGTCATATAAATAAGTATAGATTTAGTAAGCAGATCAAATCTCTTAACGTGTAAATCTTAGTTAAATATAAAACTTGAAAAAATATTTGCATCTCAAGAGATTTGATCTCTATGATTTTATGCTAGTTCTTTATATATGTATATTATGTCTAATTTTTTTTATTGTTTAAATTGTATATTTCAATACATAAATTTGGTGTTTGTTTTAACTGTGATTTTAAAACAATTTTATTATTATTTTTTACATAATGGGAAAAACTATCATAACTTACTTGTTAAACCAAGAGTGAAGACAATCATCATTGGACCAACTCATCACGGTTATTCAAGGAAAACCACCCCACTTGGAATTACTTACTGGTGGTCCATAAGGGGGAAAACTTTTACTCCTTCCAGATACCTTTGGGTCTTGGGTTGTTAACCTATTTCCTTATGGGCGGAAACGTGAAGCTGGGTTACACATTTGTGAGAATTGGGGGTGGAAATTTTTTTTCGGCAATAGTTCGGCTGAACATTTTAGAAAGTTCGGCCGAACTCGTGATTCCGTTTAGACTGAAGGCACGCTGACGGCGCGAGAAAACAGAATTTTTGCCAAAGATTGGAAAACCGGCAACTAAATTTTGGCCGAAATTTTGAAAAAAGTTCGCCCGAACTATGAGTTAATAGTTCGACCGAACTAATTTCTATAAAATAATCACCCGCGAAGTTATTCGGGTTACCGGTTTCATTATTCTGCGGCTGTTCGTGCGTTTTCTCTGTTGCTGCTTTCTTGTCCCCGCTGCTGTTCGTGCGGTTGCTGCCTGCTCGTCCCCGCTGCTGTTTGTGCGGTTGCTGCCTGCTCGTCCCCGCTGCTGTTACCAGGTTACCTTCTGAAATTACTCTGTTCTTTATATGTGTTGTCTCATGTACTTCAGATTTTATTTGCCACTGCATACTCTAGTGCAAAGAAAAAAATTTATGTGTTGTTTCATGTGATTATGATTTTATATGCCACCACATACTTTAGTGCAACAAATAATTTTTCAGCGGATCTTCGTAATTCTAAGAATATGCACATTCTTACATATCCAACATGTGGTTTTCAAGCTCTTGTTAACATCACGGAAACAATTTTTTTTTTGCCAAATCTTTTTAAGTGGGTGTTAAGTGCAAGACAATACCAGAATTCCATCCGTGGTGATAAGAGAGTGACTGTTTCAATAGCTCAATAACAAGACCATAATATTTAAAATTTAAAAACTATACCTAAAGAGGAACAGAGCACAAATTTTAACTCATCTGCCAGAATGTTGAGGATGAAACTTACTATTGAGGAGTCGTTGGTACATGGAACTCCACCTTCATTACGGTGAAATGATAATGGTGAAATGTCCATTCAAAGCCCGAGGAACCCATGGGAACATGGGAGTGATAGTTGACGTGGGATTCTTAGGATAGTTCACTTAACAGGGAGAGGTTTACATAACTAAAAATTGATGTGTATGTTGCTTTCTCTCTTTTTTTTTAATATATATATTTTGGTTAAATGTTGAGATCAAAATTATGACTGATTTTCTATAGTTGTCTGAAATAGAGTCAGTACATTCGGTGACTCGGTGTGTTTGGGGATTCTTTTGTAAGCAAGTAATTTGGGGATTCTTTTGTAACAATTTTGCACAGTGATTACAAGAAACAGTACTGGAACCATAAGAGACATTGACAGAGGACTCATCCGATCACCTCAGATGTAAGAAGTTAGAACAAATGCAAACTTACAAAACATCGCAGTCTCTCTGAAATTAAGAGCCACTGTAAACCTTGAAACCAGACCAAGCAGTCACCTTGGGACTGATTCTTGCAAACTAGAAAACCTCCATAAATGAGGAGAGGCATATAAGGACATGGATAAGGGATTTCCAAAATTAGATGGGCAAGCAAACCTTTGGTTGAGTTTTTAAATTCTTCCACAGAGCTCAATTATCAGAAAAGGTTTTGAAAATCAAATATTGGAAATCAGTTAAAAAATAGATTAACCAGTTT